>OW285241.1:9397827-9997827 GCA_935421215.2 Melolontha melolontha
ATGCCAATTTAGAAAGTTCCGCAATATTATAAATGGAAATTGTTTTTCCCGCGTTAATGAGATGCCAGTCATTGAATGCAATCTTGAGTTTCCCCTTAAAAGGACCAAATACACCCACATCCAAAGGTTGCAATTTGTGAGATGTGTGTGGGGGGAACGACAGGTAAACAATGCCATTTTGTCTGGAGAAATTTATCGCTTCGATCGAAATATGCGATTCGTGGTTATCGCATATCAATAGGACGGGATTTTCTTTCGAGCATGAAGTATGTTTCTTTATATGTTTCAAGACATCTATGTACAAGTCTGTATTCATCCATCCTGATCAATTGGACAGTCCCAGGCTGCCCGCTGGGGCCCCTTTTAAAAAATGATCCTTATAATAAACACGCGAAAAGACGTAAATTGGCGGCAGTGCAGTTCCTGTAGCAGTTATAATACCGCAAAATGTTACTAACTCACCCCGTTCGCTAGAAACAAGCTGCCCAACTTGTCTCTGTTTAGACTTTAGGGGTACTTAACACCGTTGTTATCCCAGTTTCGTCATAATTTATAATGCGGTCGGGGGTGAACTTGTGCCTGGCCAACACAGTTTCATAATTTGCAAAATATTCATTAACGGCAGTTTTGTTGAAAGCAAATGATCTTGCTGCGCTTGTGTTTTCTGGTTTTCTGAGGCTTATGTTTGGGTTTCGTTTTCTAAAACGAAATAGCCAATCTATTCCAGCTAGTTTCTTTTCATTCCATGAGGCAGGATATTTACACTTTAAATTCTTCGCATATTCATAAGCTAGACTTCGAGTTTGAGTCAATGTCAAGCCGTAGTGCATTTTACTGCTTTTTATTATATACTCATTTAGTTTCTTTTCTTGTTCTTTAGTGAAAACCTGCGATGACGTATATTTCGTCGAGTAAGTTTCACTTCTTGTTAGTTCATTTCCTTCTGCATTAATTCGACTTTTTTCAATCCGATGTTGTAACGTAGAAGCTTTTAAATCATACTTATCAGCTGCTTTTCTTATTGACAAAGTCCCGGCCAAGACTTCACTGACTGCTGCTTTAACATTCTCTTCATCTATTTGAGACCGGTTAGTTTTTTTCTTACAATTCCTCACCATATTTTCTTAAAAATAATATTATAAAATTTGAATATGATGTCATTCATTTGTGAGGGGCACATTGATACGCATCAAACCGCCCCAAACATGAATGTATCAATGTACCTCACCACGTCGACTATTGCAAACATTAACCTTACAAACAAATAATAAGGGATTATCAAAAAATATTTCATATATACATTAATCAGACGTGTACTTACCTAAATGAAAAAAAATATAACAAAATTAATGTAATTCTCACAAGAAATAACTTTTTGTCGGCGACTACGGAAATTTAGTTAGAGCGTTAGAAAACACACATGGACCTGTCAACCGCGAAATTTGCACTGCAGCGCACCAAGGTTCCGTTGGTAATATGGGTTCACAACGGCCATCTAGTGAGAGTCAGTGGAGTTTTGTAGCTGCTTTACTTTTAGAGTATGCAGTGGTGTATCTATGTGCGCCCTGTATCAATCTGCCCCAACTCCCCCTACATAACAGGGTTACAAAAAAAAAAAACGGTGTTTTTTACCTTGGTGTAAAAACGGGAATTAACAGACGATATTGCGAAGGCCGTCAAGAAAAGCTATTGTGTCTGTAAAATACGGAGTTCCCCGAAGCACCATTTCCACAATTTGGAAGAATAGAAACAAAATTCTTGAACATTTTAATAATCCCGAATCTAGCGACAAAGTGAAGCGAGTTTGCCATTGTACATACGAAGACATTGACTGTATTTACTTGGTTTATCTCTCTTAGAGCACAAAATTTGCCATTAACCGGTCCTTTGATTAAAGAAAAGGCCGCATACTATGCCCATACACTGGGACACAAAGATTTTAATGGAAGTGAAGGTTGGTTGAGTAAATTTAAAATTAGACGTAATATTGTTGGCAAAGCTTTATGCGGTGAATCTGCATCGGTTAGAAATGTACAAACCGAAAATTGGATTGAGCGTAAGCTACCTAGTCTTATTGAATCCTACAGGTCTGACAAATTTGCAGGTGAAACTGGATTTTGTTTTAAGTGCCTCCCAAACAAGACTTTAACCCTAGAATGCATGACCTAAATTTTTTACTCTTTTACATATAGTGAGTCTTTGAGACTCACATACATTAAGTACGAGAAAATAGGATTTAGCTGCCTTTTCTTGGTGCGTTTCTTTATTATTCATTAGTAGCTAGTAGTTTTGGTTTAGAAAAACAGTTCTGTAGCATTAAATACAGTTTAATAACTCAAAAAATGAAAATACAAAATACCATTTGATATCCATATGGATATTCTAAAATAATGAAATACCCTTAGTTTACATTATTATAATTGTTCCAAATAATAAGAATTTTTAATGGCAGCTACCACATATCATAACACTATGCTCCTTACACACATTGTTCTTACATTTATTACAAATCTGTTTGCTCATTCTTCCTAATTTTGATGGACAGATATGACAACGCCTTTTCTTCGTAGGTGGCTCCTCTTGTTGCTTTACTGGAATTTCAATGAAGATCTTTATTGCTCCGACTGTTCTTTTATGTAAAAACGGATTTTAAGATCTTCTAGTCATATAGGGTAATATCAGAGCTTCGGAAAGGTTTTTATAAAAATCATATGGCGATGTTTTTTTCGTGCTTCAAAATCTGGATGCTCAGTTATATAAAGAAAAAATGCATTTACTGCACCGATATCTAACATGTTTGAAAATACGGCAAATGGCCACCGCCGTGTTTGCCTTTTGCATGTATAATTGGTAACCATTTGATCCATATGATCTACACCCCCTTTGGTTTTATTGTAAAATTCGATGATTTCTGGTTTTTTCTTTATACTATCTTCATTCACAGCGCTGTCATGGTGCATTGTACTAAGCAATATAACTGATTTATTTTTTTTGGGCACATAACTAACAAGGGTTAAGTTTTCACTGAATCCAAACAACTAAGAGGATACCTGACGATCTTTCGAAGCTTTGAACTCTATGGGAATCTCCTTTTTATCTTTACGAAGTGTTCCTACTGTGGTGATACCGACTTTTAGCAGATTTTGAAACAAATCTATAGTGGTAAAGTAGTTATCGCAGGTTAAATTTCGAGAACTATTCTTTATACTAGTTATAAGAGTAGTCACTACAGTTTCTCCAAAACGTCGTTGGACGTCTGCTCCAGGTTGCTTTCCAATATATATAATACCATTAATAGCGTACCCAGTTTCACTTTCACAAAGCCAGAAAAACTTTATGCCGTATTTACATGGCTTACTGGGCATATATTGTATAAAACTACAACGTCCACGAAATCCCAGTAATTGTTCATCAATAGTCACGTTCGCCTTTGGTATCATAACAGTTTTACATTATTTGATAAATAAGTCCCCAATATATCTTATTGGTGCAAGTTTATCTGTTCCCAAACGAGCGGCACGCGTTCTTTTATCATCAAATCTAATAAACCGTCTTATGTTCTCAAAGCGATTTACTGTCATTGTAGCTCTGTACATCGGATTTGAACATTTATTCAAAAACAATTCCCTTATCGGACTATCCCATTGTTTTTCGTCTCCTGCTAACAGCAACAATCCCAGAAATGCGTTCATCTCATCAACTTCCACATTTTTCTACTTTTTACCTTTGTCGGAATATTGCCGCTTTGCTTCCTTGTTAGTACAAGCAACAACTTCTTCTAGGATTTCTCGGGTAAGAAAAACATTCCAAGCATCAATAAATGATATTATCCTGTTGCGTTGCTTTGGACCAGGAGTAAAACGAATAATGTTGTGACATGAAATTTTTGTCTGAGCTGGAGCATCGATTTTCCACTCGTACCCATTCTTTCCTTTCATACCCTGAGAATTCTGATTTTCAATGATTTCTTCTAAATCTTGATCATCTGATTCTAGAGCTTCATCTTCACTGGCTGATAAAATGTCTTCCTCCATATTTTCAATTTGCAGCTTCAAGTAGGATCGGTCCACTTTTACTGAAACAACGGCTGTGGGGGGAGTAGGGAAGTAGTTTTCAATATAAACTATTTATGAATATGTGGAACTGTATTTATGTTGTTTGACGGGATTTATTCAACCAGGGTCTATGTAGCAACGACCGAGTCTCTGAGACTCACTTGATGTTTATGTGCAGTAGTAACACAAAAAAGGTGTATGTGTAACCACTTGTGACCCCCCTGTTTGAAAATATTGTTAAAGTACTTATAAAGGGGTGATAGAGGCATTCCTGAACGGAAAACATGGTACACAGAGCCGTTTGCAAAATACAGGCAGTCAAAACGCGCACCAAGTCCGAAAGACTCACTTTATGCATTCTAGGGTTAAGCTTCAAAAAATGAGAAATGTTTTGGAGGAAAACAGCAAAAATCGGGTCACAGCTTGGAGCTAACATCTCGGGCACGGTGAAATTAAAAGTTGTTTTAATTGGAAAAAGTACCAATCCACGTTGTTTCAGAGGTGTTAAATCCCTTGGATTGAATTATTACAGCAATAAAAAAGCATGGATGACTTCAGAACTTTTTGAGAAAGTGGTTGCTAAATCTGGATAAAAAATTCAGAAGCCAGAATCGCAAGATTTTGATGCTTTTGAACAGTTCGTTTTTGTTTATTGAACTACAGTTGTAGTTATACATTTCTACAATACGTTCACTACAAATATTTTGATCTCTGAACAACTAGATTTTTCTCAGTGTAATTGAAATTAACTATTTACTGTTCATTCTTTTAGATTGCTGCATATTATGCTCGAATATTCCATAAAACAACTACTGACACTGATATTTTAGAGAAAATCAGATTAGGGCCAACATTGCAAAACAATTCAAGGACATGGATGCAAATGTTATCGATTGCCTCCTGTACCTCCTTCTTCTCTCAATTCTTCCATTTTAAAAATAGAAATATGGCATGCCATATCGCATCTCCAACAGTTTAATAAGTTGGGAATAATCTTTGCGTTCTTCAGGAGGCAATGTCTGCAAGATATCACTAGCATCACCTCTCAACGCCATGATCAAAGCAGTAGCCTTCTCGACCGATGACCATGCGTTTGCTTCTGCGGCTGCTTCGAATTGCTTCAGGTAAGTTGCCCACGACGTCTTTCCATCAAAGGTTGGTGGCTTAATCCTCGTTTTGAGATAGCTTTTATTTGGATGGGCCATGGCATAACTTCTTCGTGAACCTGCTTGAGATCAGAATGACTCATGGTCGCAGGTAATTTCATTTGAGCCATTAGTTGTTCTAAAAGTCTAGAATGTTCTTTTAAAAATGTTGACTTTTCTTTTAGAAGTTTAGAATTTTCTCCCATTTTCTCCACCACAGCTATCATTAACGCTTCTAAGCTCTCCTTTAGTCGCTGTTCTAGAACTTTCTCCCCTTGTTCCAGACTTTTTTCGAAGCTTCTAGAATTTTCCAGTAAGTTCTTCCCCAGATTTTTCTCGAGAATTCTAGAGGTTTCCAGGTTTCTTTGTTCCATCTGTTCTATTTGGGCTTACAAATCTATTATTTGTTGTTCCAAATTTTTCGCACTATACAGATTTTTGTTCCATTTCTTTCATTTGAATTAACAGCAAATCTACATCAGCGTTCCCGCCTGGAACTTGAAATAAGTAATTCTCTGGATCTTCGCCTTCTTGGATTAACACATCTCGAAGTCATTGGTGGAGGATTGCCTTTTTGCCTAATGATGACAAATATTTTGTCATCATTAGGGAAACTCAAATATGCAAGTGGAACACCCAAAAATATGCGCATAAATATGCAAATAATTTAGTCAAAATATGCACAAAAATGTTGAAAATATGCAAATAAAAAAATACTTGATTCCCAAATTCCATTAACTAGCACACCTGTTCTAAAATACGATTCAATCATTGCTGTGGAGTTAACCTAATTAAAAAACTACAAGATGTCAGAGAGAAAATATATTGACAAACAATGTCAGACACTAAATGATATAACTTAAGGCAGCCGTTTTACATTCCATGGCAAACCTTTATCAATATAATTTTTGGATCTCGTGGTACAATAAACATTAAATTTCCACATAAATTTTTTACATGAAAATTTCAAGTTTTCGGAAACCATTGCACCAAAATTGTTTTCGCTATCTGAAAGTTTTCCAATTCATGTTCTTATGAAAATGCCGTTATCAAACTATGTAAAAGTTATTGTTATTAACAATTAGGTATATTGTATGTTCAAATAAATATCATGTCTTCTGACTTATTTAAAATATGATATCTTAGTTTTAATAAATCGTAATTATCTGATTCTAAAATAATCCAAATAATACTGAATATCAAAACACTGCCAAATACCGCTAAGTACAACATAACCTATATAAAGTCCGGTAATTTTAAAAACTCCTTCCAACGTTGTCTAAATTTATTTGAACATACAGCACCCTTTAAAAAACTGAGCTTTTCTAGTTCTGTTTCAATTTTGTACACAATTATCAATAGAAATATTAGAATTTAACAATTTTCGAATACATACTAAATATTCTATTATTCTGTATTATCCTGACACCTATTGGCTTGTGACAGAATCTTCCTTAACTTACCCATCTCCCTAGAAGTTGTCTCTGGTAGAATCCAATAAACTGCAATAAACAATAGAAGTATACCTCCAACGCTAGTTCCAAAATTTACCATTAGGTGGCGCGTCACTTATTATAACGCGTGTTCAGAAACATTCGAAGTCAAGTGGGCTCTGAACAAAAAATCGTATATCTTTACTTAAGTATCTGATTTGTAATAATTATTAAATGTCAACTGTTGTCTGTCAAAAATCAATCTATCTCAGACATGACTTTATATTTTCAAGGACTACTTTGACTTCGACTGTTTCTGAACACCCGTTAAATTCCCAATATAGGTAACCTACTTATCAACATCATACCCAATCCAAACAATAACAGTCCTCTGATAATAATATACTTATTGAGCTTTGTATCCTTCTTCGATAGATGGCAACATAGAAAATACTATATAATAGTACAATAAATATTTGCAGAATATTCAACGGCCACCGACTGTAAATATAGTAATATGTCGAGATTAAAAAAGTCTGATTATATTCAGACATAATTTTTGTAAGTTTAGATTTTATTGTTTTTATTTTAAATAAAACCAATAATAAGCTAAACTTTTTAGAATAATTTAAATATAAAAGTGTATTAACTGTATCAAAAGCAGCGTTGTGTTATTTACTTGGAGTTTTGATATTCTAAATTAAATAAGAATAAGATTATTTATTCCACTTGTGAATAATGTTGGTCTAAGTGGATATGGATATCCACTTCAGAAGATGAATATCAAGAAATAAATCAAAAATAAATAAACTGCCTATTATATAGTGTATAGTTTACGCAAGTGTTTTCTACCACCACACTACTATTTCACTACTATTATCATCTACATATTTATAAAAGTGATTGGATTATTTATAAATAATATCATCAAAATTTTAAAAATATTCGCTAACTCATCATATCAATTCACTACAAATAAGTTTTATATGATCAATTTACAATAATTTTTATTATTAATATTTTATTTATAAAAATAGTAGAAAAATTTCATTTCCCACTTGAAGGAAATAGTCAAAAGTGGATAGAGGGGTGGCATTATTATTATTATATTCGGGCAGGTTTATTTTTTATTTATTTCTTGATATATAATATATATATATATATATATATATATATATATATATATATATATATATATATATATATATATATATATATATAGTAGTCGCCGCTTAATGTAATCACGGATAATGTTATCATTCGCTTATTGTTATCACTTTTAGCAAGTCCCGACCCTTTATATGTATACCTATAGAAGGATTATCGCTTATTATAATCAAATTTCGGTTAGTGTTATCGTTTCACAATATACGTAATGTACATATATACATATTATGCATGTACATATGTATTTCTCCTAAACAAACCGCGTTTATTTCGATTCTTAGAAGATTTGGAACGTTACATTTCATGCATTCGATTCTTAGAAAATTTTAGACGTTAGTCTTTAAAATCGATTCTTAGAAACTTTTGTACGTTACATTAAATTTATCCCCCCTACATTGGTGCATTTGTTTGCAGGTGGGTATCAGTAGTGATGTGTAAAACTGCTATTTTTCATTAGCAGCTACAAACTGCTACTGCTACTTTTCGTTAGCAGTTTAAAAAAACTGCTACTTTTTGTAGAAGTTTCTCCTATATAGCAACATACGTACTATATACTTTAAATAAAGCATTTTTCATTAAATACGGCTATTTTTTAATATCTTATTGTCTTACATAATAACTAATAAACGTTACAACATTTTCTGTCTTTTTCAATATTGATTGTTATTTGGTTTTGCTATAATCAATACAAATGCAATTAAATTCTGGTATTTGAAAAATGATTATATGTATTACCTTAGTATTAAAATAAACCATCCATTTTTTATTACTAATACGTGAAAGAAGTTTCTGAATCGATAGTTTATAAATAGTTCTTAAAATAGTTCTAATCTGCTGCATAAAAAATATTGCTAGCTTAATATTACTTTCCGTTAGAGCTGCTACGTCAGAAATATTTACATCGGAAAACTGCTACAAAAAGTAGCAGTTTCTTTTCATATTCGTTAGCTGCTACAAACTGCTAACGATAGTTAGCAGTTTCAAAATAGCAGTTTGCTTCGTAGCAACCCATCACTAGGTATCAGTTGAGATTGAATTCGCTCGGTTAAAGGAACACTAAGGCGATTAATTGAAATAACGATTTTGTTTTACAAACATAGTGCTGATAATGTCAGAAAAAAAAAGAAAGGATTTGTCACTAAAAGAAAAATGTGTTATTCTGGAAAGATATGAAAAATTACCAAAAATGAGCCAGTGCGATGCAGCAGGGCAATTAAAAATTTCACAACCACTTCTCTGTAAAATTCTAAAAAATCGTGATGCTATAGTGAATGCTAGAAGCCAAAATGAAAATGTAAATTCTAAACGAAGACGCAGCGGAAAAGACCATCAAGTGGAGTCAGCACTAAAGTTATGGTTTTCCAATGTACGGGACCAAGATGCTCGTTTAGATGGTCCCTTAATGCGACAGAAGGCAGAAGAGCTTGCCAAGAAAATGGGAAAAGATGACTTTGTAGCAACTGAAGGATGGTTCCATCGTTGGAAGAAACGGGAAAACATAGTGTACAAACGTACACACGGAGAGGTAAAGGATGCTGATTTTGGAGCTGCTGACAATTGGCTTAAAAATGAATGGCCCAAAATTATCTCTAAATTTTCTCCACAAGATGTGTACAATGCAGATGAAACTGGTTTATATTATCGTGCTTTACCAGAACACACATTTTGAAAAACCAAAGCGCACAAGGATGTAAAATTTCAAAAGAGCGCATAACAGTGTTATGTTGTACTAGTATGGCTGGTTGCAAAGATAAACTTTTGGTCATCGGCAAAAATAAAAATCCCCGATGTTTTAAAAACGTTAATGCATTACCCGTTGATTACCATTCGAATTCCAATGCATGGATGACAAGTGTAATCTTCAACGAATGGCTGATGAAGTGGGATTCTAAACTGCAACGTAAAATTGTTTTGCTCGTCGATAACTGTCCTGCACATAACGTAAATTTATCGCTTAAGCACATTCAAGTTGTTTTTTTGCCTGCTAATACTACTGCAATTTTACAACCATGTGACCAGGGAATAATTCGAACACTAAAAGCATACTACCGTCGAGAGATGCGTAGTAGAATTTTGGAAAACATGGAGGACATCAGTCAAAAAGAAATCCCAAAAGTAAGTGAAAATGATTTGGCGAAGAAGACCAGTCTTTTGGACGCTCTGCATCTTTTAACAATGTCCTGGAACCATGTATCCAAAAGTACTGTCCAGAATTGTTTTAGACGTGGGGGATTCCTGAATGAACCCATAGAAAACGAAGAACCATTCGATGTTCAGTTGCAGCCGAATGACCTGACAGAAATAGAATTTACAGAATGGGTAGCAATTGATGAAGCAATTGAAGTGGCTGAGAAGTTAACCGATGAAGACGTTTGTAAAATGACTACTTCCGAATTACTAATAGAAGAACCAGATGAAGGTGCAAGTGAAAATAGTATGGGAATGGACAAACCACCATCAAATGAAGAAATGAGGCGAGCATTGGATATTTTACGAAGGGGAGTGCAGAGCAGATCAGGAGAATTTGAAAAGCATTATGAATATGAACATTTTATTAATAATCTTATCCGACAAACTCTAAGGCAAACAACTATAGCCGAATTTATGTAGTTTGTACGTAGCTATGTAGTGTATTTATAATTAAAAGCTATGTATTTTGCAATTTATTGAAATAGAGGAAATGTATTTATTAAAGTACACATGTACATACATACATACATGCATATTGCAGTGGAATGTGCTTTTTAATTGCTTATTAATTTTTTTATTCACACTACAACTTATGCTGCCGGCTGTTCAGTCTAGTAGATTCCTTGAGATCACTTCTCCTGGGTCGCTCTTCTCAGATTAGGGCCAGGTTATGTTAGAAGTAAAACAATAAATGTTAATAAAAGTCTCAGTTAGCTAATTTACAAATTTTAATAAAAAAAAAAATTAAAAAAAATCCCTTTACCGAATGTATAGGGTGCTAAAGCAACATTAACAGTAGCATTAGGAGGAAAGACTCTTTGTGAATATGACTCGCACACAGAGAAAAACCCCCTGTGACTCTCGAACAAACATAAAATTAATAAATAATGGAGAAATTTGTCAAGTTTGACCTCTACTTTAACCCTTACAATTTCAAATGTCAAAAACAACAAAGTTATTGAAACCGCGTAAATTGGCTTACAGTCATGCGCAAATAAAACACGACACAATTCAACCCACAACTAAAAAAAAATCCAACCTGAATTTAAAACGTTCTAGAATATTATCTTGAAGAAAAAACTCCACTAACTAAAAAACATGACAACTTTCTCTAGTATTCATATACTACTTATACTACTTCAAATATAAAAATTATTACAAATAATACATGAAATTATAATAAGCAAAATAATCGTAGTATCAATTATATAAATTAAATATTTTTATCAAACTTACATAGATCTATGCACTGATAACACAAAAAAAAAACTACGTGAGAGATATCATACTTATTTTAGATCCCAAACTCTCGTAAAAATCGAAATAACATTACATGCACCTGAATAAAATGCATAAACAAAAATAAAAACCCGATTTTACTTAAAACAGAGAATAAAAAAATGAACTTCTTATCCTCTAACAACCGGTCACTTTGCAAGTTTAGATATCTCTCCCAAAATTTACCGCGAAAAATTCCTACATCTACTTCAATAGTACCACAACTGTCCACATCCATACGTTTAAACTAATAAACATACAGAGTCAGTTCAAAAATATAATTACAAATATAATAAATATTAATAAAATTCAACAATTGTTCAAATTTTAAATCTTCCATCTTTTTCTCTCTCTCTGGATAGAAAAATCCACTACAATATATATATGTAAATAAAAATGTATACATATTATACGTCCCACTTTTTTTTAATTCGCATATTGTTATCAGTCGGTTATTGTTATCAAAGCAGTCCGGTCCCAAACTGATCACATTAACCGGCGTCCACTGTATATATATTCCTGAAGTGGAAAAATGATAGATAGACCAACATAATTCACAAGTGTAAAATCTTATTTAATTTAGAATATCAAAACTCCAAGTAAATAACACAACGCTGCTTTTGATACAGTTAATACACTTTTGTAGTGATGTGTAAAACTGCTATTTTTCATTAGCAGCTACAAACTGCTACTGCAACTTTTCGTTAGCAGTTTAAAAAAACTGCTACTTTTTGTAGCAGTTTCTCCTATATAGCAACATACGTACTATATAATTTAAATAAAGCATTTTTCATTAAATACGGCTATTTTTTAATATCTTATTGTCTATTAAACTTAAATAAAACACCTTATATTTCACAAACAATAGTATATTAACTATATGTACATTTCATGTGCCCTGCACACATCATCAGTAGTAACTAAATTTAAAAGTATTATTTTTTAAATACATGTATAGTAAAAATATCTATCTATTTTTTGGTTAGGGGTGTAAAAATTACAATTATAAATGGTCAACAAATGGTCAAAAAACATGCATATAAAAATATAAAACTAAAAATAAAAATAAAAATAAAAAATTTTGGTCGTATATTGTAATAGTGCCTGTTAAAATCTATTGAAATTCCAAGAAAGGACAAATTATGGGAAAGACCGTTACCTATGAAAAACAAGACAATGACTGTGTTTGGCATGTCGGGTTCTATTAAATAACAATATAGTAACGTGAAAAAGAAAAATTAGTTATTAGATACTGTAGGTATACAATTTAAAAGTTTATTATTAATAGGTGAAATGTCATTGTTTAAGAGGTAATTTTTGTATTTTTTCATATGTATTGCTTCCCACATGTCTAAATTTTTGCTATTACATTTTTTAATTAATTTTACATTATCTAAGCTGAAATTATGTCCGGTATCTAAATGATGTAGAGCTAATGCTGATTTATCTACATTGTGAAGTTTTACATGAGCTAAATGTTCTTTGAAACGGGTTTGAATATTTCTTCTTGTTTGGCCGATATATAATTTTGGGCAGGAATTACAGTTAATTCTGTAAATACCTGATTCTTTCAGTGGGTCTGTGTTAACTAACTTTGTTTGAAGATGTTGTTGTAACTTATGAGTGTTGGAAAATGCAGGAGTTAGATTATATTTTTTTAACAATTTAGTTACGTTATTCTGCCAACTTTTGTGAAAAGTAATTTTGCAATATTTTTTGGTATTACTCTTTGTATTTGGAGTTAATCTGGTTTTAAAAGTTTTTAGCTTCTTCTTTTCTAGTTTGTTTTTGATTTTATCCACCAATTGTTTATCGTATCCGTTGGATTCTGCTACTTTTGTTATGTGGTCTAGTTCTTTCTTAAAATTCACTGGTGATAGAGGGATTGATAATAATCTATTAATTAAAAAATAAAAACTACTTTCTTTATATTTGTTAAAAGTGTCTGATTGTTTATGTATGTAATTGTCAGTATGTGTTTCTTTTCTGTAAATGTCAAATTCAAACTTCCTGTCTAAAATAGTAATTTTTAAATCTAAGAAGGGTAAAGATTTGTTTTTATCCAACTCATACGTAAACTTGATTGATGGATATTGGGTATTTAATATATTTAAAAACGAAACTATATCGAAAGAATCAGGTATCACTGCCAGAACATCATCTACGTATCTTGCCCAAAATTTGGGAAAAAAATTGCACATGGTTTTGACTTTGTTTCCAAAGTTGTTCAGAAATAAATTCGCTAGGAATGGTGATAAAGGGTTGCCCATGGCTGTGCCGAATGTTTGTTTATAAAAATTATTATTAAAAGAAAAAATGTTTTGGTGCATACAGAGAGTAGTTAATTTTATGTACTCCTCTATTTGATTGGTAGAAACTGCATTAAACTCTAAAAATTCTCTGAGCATGTTTAGGGTGGAATCTATGGGTACACTTGGAAATAATGAAACTACGTCAAAAGAAATGAGTCTATCATTTAGCTTAATGTCAATTTTGCTTAATTTGGAAATGAGATCACCCGTATTTAAAATAGAAAGGTCTTGATCAAATTTAAACTTACTAAATTTATTGACTAACCATTTGGCGATTTCGTAAGTGGGAGAGTTTATGTTTGAAACTATAGGACGATAAGAATTACCTGGTTTATGTATTTTAGGTAGACAATATAAATGAGGAATTTTTGGGTTACTAGTTTTTAATTTTAATATTTGTTTTTTGTCTAATAATAAATTACATTCGTTAAGAGTGCTGTGTCTGTTTTTTATAAAATTATTCAGAGGATCCTTTTTTATTTTAATATACGGGCCGGTTTCTAGAAGGTGGATAAAATGAAAAACAAACTAGAAAAGAAGAAGCTAAAAACTTTTAAAACCAGATTAACTCCAAATACAAAGAGTAATACCAAAAAATATTGCAAAATTACTTTTCACAAAAGTTGGCAGAATAACGTAACTAAATTGTTAAAAAAATATAATCTAACTCCTGCATTTTCCAACACTCATAAGTTACAACAACATCTTCAAACAAAGTTAGTTAACACAGACCCACTGAAAGAATCAGGTATTTACAGAATTAACTGTAATTCCTGCCCAAAATTATATATCGGCCAAACAAGAAGAAATATTCAAACCCGTTTCAAAGAACATTTAGCTCATGTAAAACTTCACAATGTAGATAAATCAGCATTAGCTCTACATCATTTAGATACCGGACATAATTTCAGCTTAGATAATGTAAAATTAATTAAAAAATGTAATAGCAAAAATTTAGACATGTGGGAAGCAATACATATGAAAAAATACAAAAATTACCTCTAAACAATGACATTTCACCTATTAATAATAAACTTTTAAATTGTATACCTACAGTATCTAATAACTAATTTTTCTTTTTCACGTTACTATATTGTTATTTAATAGAACCCGACATGCCAAACACAGTCATTGTCTTGTTTTTCATAGGTAACGGTCTTTCCCATAATTTGTCCTTTCTTGGAATTTCAATAGATTTTAACAGGCACTATTACAATATACGACCAAAATTTTTTATTTTTATTTTTATTTTTAGTTTTATATTTTTATATTTTTATATGCATGTTTTTTGACCATTTGTTGACCATTTATAATTGTAATATTTACACCCCTAACCAAAAAATAGATAGATATTTTTACTATACATGTATTTAAAAAATAATACTTTTAAATTTAGTTACTACTGATGATGTGTGCAGGGCACATGAAATGTACATATAGTTAATATACTATTGTTTGTGAAATATAAGGTGTTTTATTTAAGTTTAATAGTGTAATAATTTCACAAGTGCTCAACATATATACTAATCTTATTGTCTTACATAAACTAATAAACGTTACAACATTTTTTGTCTTTTTTTTCAATATTGATTGTTATTTGGTTTTGCTATAATAAATACAAATGCAATTAAATTCTGGTATTTGAAAAATGATTATATGTATTACCTTAGTATTAAAATAAACCATCCATTTTTTATTACTAATACGTGAAAGAAGTTTCTGAATCGATAGTTTATAAATAGTTCTACGAATTTTGAAAAAAATGTATGGGTGTACATGCACCAGTATGCATATACTTGCCGGTAAGCGATTTCTGTATGAAAGGATTACTGTAGTAAATAGCAATAAAGAAGATATGCATTATATTTCGTTTAGAGTACCAAATTGATTTTGTTGAATGTTTCTGGACAATCGTTCTTTATTCCTTATTATCCTGGCATATGTTCTATTCCTATAACGAAAGTATAAAAAGTATCGTCTATTGTTCTGCAAACCAAATTTCTAAAAGAAAAGTATTGTGAAATGTATCAATTACTTCTTTGAGTGGATAAACACTACCTGCCTCTTATAATAAAATGTTTTCTAAACTTTAACAATAAACAAAGCGCTTAATTTTTGCATTTGCGACACTTTTGATTATACATTTGTATTTGTAACATCAGTCATCACTGTCATCAGTTTATTACAAATCGATTTTTGTATTACCAGCAGAAAAATTCATATAAATAACCAGGCTAGCCAAAAATTAGAGTATTTTAGTTATCACTTACAGGCAAACTTCAACATTAGAATAAACTACAATCTGAAAGTTTAAGTTATAGTGCTTGTCAGTGTTTGAAGAAAATTCATATATTAAGTATATTAAGCGATAGTATCAATTGCACTTTAAATGTAAGTATACGAGAAAATATTATGAAATTGAGTTCCTAACATATCAGTTTATATGCACACAGATGACTTCTAAAACAGAAAAAAGGAAAACTTCTGAAATATGGAATTTCTTTAAAATTGAAAATGAGAAAGCCGTTTGTAATATATGCAAACAACTGCTTCCATACAAATCTTCTGTTACAAATTTGAAAACTCACCTAAAAAGAAAACATCCACTTATAAATCTACAGAATCTTGGTACTAAAAGATCTACTATTTTAAATGAAGCCGAGCTTCAAGCATCTACATCAGCAAGAACTACAATAAATATACCTGAAGCGTTAGTTGAAAATCAACAAAGTTAGTACCAAGAAAACATTACTGACTACTTGCTTCCGCGGAAAATGAATATTAGGGCTAAGAAAAAAATTGATGACCAGTTATTAGAACTGTTCACTCTAGATTTGCAACCATTTAGTATTGTGGAAGATAAAGGTTTTAAGAAACTAATTAATTTATTAAATCCATCATATACATTGCCCACCAGAACTGTTGGACTTCCATTAAGAATGATAATTATTTAGCTGTGACCGCTCACTTTATATCTGAAAACTTCGAAATCAGTACTGTTAGATTGTAGAGTTTCAAATACCTCCCACACTAGTCAAAATTTGGCAACACAAATTAGAAGTATACTTTTAGAGTGGGGAATTAACAGAAAAATCATATTAAGTGTGTCAGATAATGCAGCAAATATTAAAAAAGCACTGTCAGAAGAATTGCAACTTAAGCATTTTGGCTGTTTTGCTCATACATTCAATCTTATCGTACTTTTAGATATACAAAAACAGGCAAATAAAGAGCCAAAAAAATTACCGCAAGACGTACCCACACGATGGAACTCCACATACTATATGCTAGAAAGATTTATTGAGCTTGAAGAAGTAGTAAGAACAACTGTAGCATTAATAGATAAAGATTTGCCAATTCTAACATCTACAGATTGGGAGTTAATTAAAGAAATTGTTCAAATATTGGAACCTATGGAGGATGCTACTAAAATAGTAAGTGGCGAAGAATATCTGACTGGATCGCTGGTTATCGTTATAGCCAATGGTTTAAAAACTGTATATAACGAACTAAAACAGAAACAATTTTCACAAATTGGATATTCATTATTACAAGAAATTGGAAGCGGAATTGATATAAGATTTGCTACTTTAGAACAGAGTAGCACTTTGATTACGTCTACATTATTAGATCACAGGTTTAAGAATTTTGCATTTTCTGATGAAAGTACTTTTGAAAAAGTGAAAAAAATAGTGATAAACTTAGTTGCTGCCAAAATAAAAAACAAGGTAACAGAAGCTTCTGAGAAAACTCAAAATGCCAAAGATGCAAGTGAAGAAAAGTGTTTGCTGTTTAAACATTTGGATCAAAATATTAAGCCAAAAGTATTTCAATCCGTCATATCAGTAGAATCAAAAGCAATAGTAGAAGTGCAAAGATATTTAGAGGAACCTTTACTACCGCGAACGGAAAATCCTTTAGTTTGGGGGCAACAACAATATTCTTTCCCGTTTGTTTCAGAGGTAGCTAAGGAAAAACTTAGTGTGGTAGGGACATCGGTACCTTGTGAAAGAGTATTTTCAAAAGCAGGTACAATATTAGTGGCCAGAAGAAACAGGCTTAAAACAAAAACGGTACAGCAAATACTGTTTCTAAATGCAAACACGAAGCATGTGAAACCATTGCAATGTTAGTTATGTATAATTGTATTTTTATTAGAATTGTTTTATATTTATGGTTTATATTTTATATGTACTTTTTTTTCTTGATCATTATATTTTATTCATTGTCTTATGTCTGTAAATATTATTTTTATATAAACTTTTTAGTTCAGCCCTTATATTTTCTTTGTACCTTTCCTTCAGTCATTAAAAGTTAAAAAAAGAAATTTACGGCATTTAGAAAACAAGAGGAGTGCGCAGTGAAACAGAATTTATGAAAAAAAACGCTACTAAAGTTTGGTATTAATAATATATTTAACAGTCATAAAACCATTGATTTTATTACAAGTACCGAAGTATCTACTACAAAATTATACTAATTGTAATATGTACATTATATACAATACTAAGTTAGAGGTATGTATTATGGCAGTACGGAATTCTTTTTAACACTGCTACAACTCTATGGTACATGTTATGTACTCGACGAATAGATTATCTGCTGCATAAAAAATATTGCTAGCTTAATATTACTTTCTGTTAGAGCTGCTACGTCAGAAATATTTACATCGGAAAACTGCTACAAAAAGTAGCAGTTTCTTTTCATATTCGTTGGCTGCTACAAACTGCTAACGATAGTTAGCAGTTTCAAAATAGCAGTTAGCTTCGTAGCACCCATCACTAAACTTTTGTATTTAAATTATTCTAAAAAGTTTAGCTCATTATTCTTTTATATAAAATAAAAACAATAAAAGCCAAACTTACAAAAATTACGTCTGAATATAATCAGACTCATGTTAATCTTGTATTAAAATTTCCTAGGTGACCGTTGAATATTCTGCAAATATTTATTGTACTATTATATAGTATTTTCTATGTTGCCATCTATCGAAGAAAGTTACAAAGCTAAATAAGTATATTATTATCAGAGCACTGTTATTGTTTCGATTGGGTATGATGTTGATAAGTAGGTTACCTATATTGGGAATTTATAATAAGTGACGCGCCACCTAATGGTAAATTTTGGAACTAGCGTTGGAGGTATACTTCTATTGTTTATTGCAGTTTATTGGATTCTACCAGAGACAACTTCTAGGGAGATGGGTAAGTTAAGGAAGATTCTGTCACAAGCCAATAGGTGTCAGGATAATACAGAATAATAGAATATTTAGTATGTATTCGAAAATTGTTAAATTCTATTTCTATTGTGTACTAAATTGAAACAGAACTAGAAAAGCTCAGTCTTTTTAAAGGGTGCTGTATGTTCAAATAAATTTAGACAACGTTGGAAGGAGTTTTTAAAATTACCGGACTTTATATAGGTTATGTTGTACTTAGCGGTATTTGGCCTTGTTTTGATATTCAGTATTATTATTTGGATTATTTTAGAATCAGATAATTACGATTTATTAAACTAAGATATCATATTTTAAATAAGTCAGAAGACATGATATTTATTTGAACATACAATATACCTATTTGTTAATAACAATAACTTTTACATAGTTTGATAACGGCATTTTCATAAGAACATGAATTGGAAAACTTTCAGATAGCGAAAACAATTTTGGTGCAATGGTTTCCGAAAACTTGAAATTTTCATGTAAAAAATTTATGTGGAAATTTAATGTTTATTGTACCACGAGATCCAAAAATTATATTGATAAAGGTTTGCCATGGGATGTAAAACGGCTGCCTTAAGTTATATCATTTAGTGTCTGACATTGTTTGTCAATATATTTTCTCTCTGACGTCTTGTAGTTTTTTAATTATGATTTACACCACAGCACAAAAAACTTTCATGATTGAAGGGTATTTTAGAACAAGTGTGCTTGTTAATGGAATTTAGGAATACAGTAAGTGCTTATGCTTGGATAATTTTAGTGAACACTTCCCAAATTTCGCAGTAAAAGAGCAAGATTTTTTTTATGTGCCTTGCATATAGTGATAGTGTTGTGTATTTCGCAAAACTGGATCTGTAACTCTTAAAAAAGGTGATGGTAGGCAGAGCTGGGCAATATTTGTACTTACAAATACTCGTAAGTATTTAAATACTAAAAAGTATTTAAATACCGAGTATTTAAATACTTTTGGAAACAAGTATTTGTATTTATACTTAGAGATATTCTATTTTAAATATTTACTACTTACTACTTGTGTAAATAATCGTAAAGGTATTTAAATACTTGAAAAATATTTAAATATTCTCAAAGTATTTAAATACTACCAGAAGTATTTATAAATATTCTCAAAGTATTTAAATACTCTCAAAGTATTTAAATATTCTCAAGTACTTAAATACTTTTAGATGCATTTGAATATCATTTAGCTTATTTAAATAATTACTCATTGCAAAGAACCAAATGCGTCGAACATATTTTTAACTTGTCCAAACATGCATAGAAATGAAATAGTACACCTACATCAACATCCTATCCTATCATTCGCGTTGCTTCTTTATTAATGAACAGTTGATGATAGAGTAACGGATATTATGTTAAAGGTAAGTAAATTATAAAATATTGTCTATCTTCATTGTCGAAAGTTGAAATAAGGTACAATAAATTAGATAGAACGACGTTTCATTTAATATATATATAGATATATTTAATATATATACCGTTTTATTCTAAAGCGTAGTGTAAGTAAGGGTGCCTACTAATACAGATAAGTACAGTTTAGTATTGGATAGTTGCACCGTAGAATATTTAAGGGGGTTCAGTTAAGTGGTTTCATCAATCTATGACACGCTGCGATGTTGAAGCAATGTTGCCATGTAGCTGGGGATTTTCAGCTTTTGGAGACTGTGTACGGTTTTTAAATTTAGAGTTTAGCAAATTACCATTATTTTAACATTTTGTAACCCTCTTTAAAATTTTATGTTTGACCAAGTGCCAAGCTAACTTATCTAACATGTTAAAATTTTTTTTTATTTGTAGGCTTCCAATATGGCACACTTACAAGAAATCACGTCCATTGCAGATGAGTTTAACTTTAGTGGCGACATGGAAACATGTGACACTGGGAAAGATCCATTTCATGTTAGTGACGATAGTGATACTGATCCACACTATTTGCCAAATAAAAAGCAAAAAAATAAAATTAAAGATTATTTTGGAATACACAAAGGATCAAACTCAAGGTTATTAGATCAAGATTCATTAGAATCGCAGGCATCTACGTCATCGGCAGTTTCAACAAATACGGCTTCTCAACTTAGAAGTGATTCTGAAGAACCAAAAACTTGTACATTATTTGATGGAACATATTATAAAATAAAGGAGGAAGGTCCAAATTTTTTCCTTACCGCCCAATGTCAGTGTTGCGTCCACAAAACGAAATATATTAAGGGTAGATCAAATTGCACTAGAAATTTTTTGAAGCATTTGAGAACACTGCACCCAGAACAATACAAAAAATACTTAAAGCAAAGAAGTAACAAAAGGAAGCCTTTAATTTCAAAAAATAAGGAGACAGTATCCAACACCCAGTTGAATACTTATCTTGATTCGAAACGGCAATTAGATATTCCAACAAGCTTTTCCTTAAGCAAAAAGGTATCTCAAGAAGAATTTGATAATAGAGTTACTAAATTTGTATTAAATTCTATGTCAGCTTTGTCTATTATTGAAAACAAAAGGTTTATTGAAATTTTTTCTGGGTTTGATGTTAAAGTAATGACAAGAGCAACCATTGTAAGAAGAATAGATAACCTGACGAAGAACACACTTAGCCAAATAAATCATTTATTAACACAAATAGATTTTGTATGTACTACTGCTGACATATGGTCAACAAAGAAGAGAAGTTTTCTAGGAATAACATGTCACTGGATCGATCCACAAACCTACACTAGAAAATCTGCTGCTTTAGCGTGTCGAAGATTTTCAGGAGCCCATACTTATGAAAAGATTGCAGAGCTACTTAATAAAATTCATACAAACTTTGGCTTAAAACAGGAAAAAATTACTGCTACTGTGACAGACAACGGATCTAATTTCGTTAAGGCTTTCAAGGAGTTTGGAATTCAACTTGATAATTTGTTAATTATTAACCATATTGTCTCTGGTGACAAAGTGGTAACGCCAACTGAGGATATTGATATAATAGACATCCTAGTTACTGAAGAAAAATCTGATGTAGATGACTTTGAGCTTTTGGATGATACCATATTTACTCCAGTTAATAATAACTGTGAAGAAACATATGATGAAGACATTAAAATACATCTCCCAAAACACCATCGTTGTGTATCTCATACAATAAATCTGATAGCAACCACCGATTTCATGAAATTTATCAATAGTTCACACGCAAATAGAAACCGTCACACCAATATAATGAATAAATGCACTCAATTATGGAATAAGGCTGGTCGGCCTAAGTCAGCAGAAATTATTCAAAACATATTGGGTTTGAGTTACCCTGGCATTACTCGCTAAAATTCATACTATGATGCAATAAAACAAATATTAGAAGAAAAAGCTAAATTAAATACGCTTTATGAAGAACTTTCAATTAAGACCTTTTGTTAAAAAGAAAGCGAAGTGGAATATTTAGAAGAATATCTAAAAATTCTTAAACCTCTAGCCCTGGCATTAGATGTTCTACAAGGAGAAACAAATATTTATTTTGGATTTGTTATACCTACTATAGCAAGCTTGAGAATTAAGTTTGAAAAATTAAAAGGAGAGAATTTTAAGTATCTTGCATCATCTATAGACCACTTGCTTACAGCACTCTCCAACAGATTTGGTCAGTATCTCTGCCTCAATGATGAAAGTGGCATTATTGCTTCAGCTTCGCACCTTGCGTTCAAGCTAAAATGGCTTACTATGTTACAAAATCTTAAATTAGGCTCTATAGAACAAATCACTCAAATAGTAAAAAATATTTTTATTGACGCTGCAAACAAAGAGGTTGTTACTGGTACATTTGAAAATGCAGATGAAGTTAACACAGAAAAAAATTCATTGATGGAGTTCTTTGAATTCCAGGAAAGTAATATTAGGTCTGCAGTAACTACAGGAAGTTCTGTCAGTGAACTTCAAGCGCTGTAATATTTGCAGGATCCAGAGACAAATTTGAAAATGCTGCAAAAATACCCGACTATTGAAAGACTATTTATTAAATATAACACTACATTGCCCTCGTCTGCACCAGTAGAGAGAATGTTCTCGTATGCAATATTTATCAACACTCCCCGGCGCCACGCTTTATCGGACAAAAATTTCGATAATCTAGTTTTGACAAAGGCTAATTTAAATTCCTAATATAGTTCTGCATTTTTAAGTTCTTCGAAGCGCACAAAAGCTATTTTCTTTTAATAATTTTAAGCCAAAGAGAATGTAATATTTTAGTTACTATTATTTTATATATTTTTGTTAATAATTAAATACAAAAAAAACATACTGTTGTTCCTGGTCTAAATCTATACGGCTATAACGCATAAAATTACGTTTTCTTCTCGCTCTTATGTTCCCAGTGTGGTTTTGCCGTATGTCTGGCTTGCTAAAACTAATTAACTACAAAGGTTTTAAAATAGTATGGCAAAAATCATTAAACTTAAGATTTTTAAATAATTCATGGAACTTTGAAATAAACACGTGAATTTTTTATTATTTACCTTAAGTAGTTAAATACTTTTAAAGTATTTTACTACATTAATAGTATTGAAATACTTTAAAAGTATTTAAATACTTTAAAAATATTTAAATACTTTAACAGTATTTAAATACTTTAAAAGTATTTCTATATTTTAAAAGTATTTAAATAGGTACTTTAAAAGTATTTAAATACTTTTAAAGTATTTAAATACTTTGAAAATATTCAAATATGTACACAAAAGGTATTTGAATATGCTAAAAGTATTTAAATATTCCGAAAGTATTTAAATCTCAGGGAAACTTATTTGATTACTTTTGGTATTTATTATTTAAATACTTCTATCGTTTGAAAAATATTTAATACTCAAATACTATTAATTCTTTGAAAGTATTTAGTATTTAATATTTAAATACTTTTTGGTGAGTATTTGACCAGCTCTGATGGTAGGCCAACTATTCGTACAGAAGAAACCGCATTTTTAATTGAATCTCCACTATATTCGCAAAAAATTGGTGTTTGGATGGAAATAGTCAAATAGTAGTGTGGTAGTGCGTAACACACACTATTATATTCATATTCGGGCAGTTTTGTTATTTGATTTATTTCTTGATATTAATTAATCTTCTGCAGTGGATATAAAAGACCAACATAATTTCACTAGTGGAATGATCTTTCTTTATTTAGAATATCCTCCAAATAAATAACACAACGCGGCTTTTGTAACACCTAATATTCTAACGCTAAGAAATAAGTAATTAAACTTCTAGTTTCAAAAATCCTTTTATTGTATTTCAGTATTTCATCCACCTGATGAAGCCATTGTATGGCGAAAAAATATTGTAGTGGTATTTACAAAAAAAAGAATTTTTGAAACTAGAAGTTTAAATACTTATTTCTTAGCGTTAGAATATTAGGTGTTACAAAAGCCGCGTTGTGTTATTTATTTAGAGCTTTAATATTCTAAATAAATCATTCCACTAGTGAAATTATGTTGGTCTTTTATATCCACTGCAGAAGATTAATTAATATCAAGAAATAAATCATATAACAAAACTGCCCGAATATGAATATAATAATGTGTGTTACGCACTACCACACTACTGTTTGACTATTTCCATCCAAACACCAATTTTTTGCGAATATAGTGAAGATTCAATAAAAAATGGGGTTTCTTCTGTACGAATAGTTGGCCTACCATCACCTTTTTTAAGAGTTACAGATCCAGTTTTGCGAAATACACAACACTATATGCAAGGCACATAAAAAAAGTCTTGCTCTATTACTGCGAAATTTGGGAAGTGTTCACTAAAATTATCCAAGCATAAACGCTTACTGTATTCCTAAATTCCATTAACAAGCACACCTGTTCTAAAATACCCTTCAATCATGTATGTTTTGTGTGCTGTTACAAGACGTCAGAGAGAAAATATATTGACAAACAATGTCAGACACTAAATGATATAACTTAAGGCAGACGTCTTACATTCCATGGCAAACCTTTATCAATATAATTTTTGGCCACGTGGTACGATAAACATTAAATTTCCATTCGATTCTAGCATTAATTTCTTAAATGAAAAGCCGCAATTAAATTTAGTTTATTTTGGAGTTTATTTGTTTTTAAATACATAAATAAACATTAAACTATGTAATAGTTATTTATGTACCTAGGTTCGTAAGTACAGTTTTATGGTCGAGAATACGATTGCAAACTGAGACCCGTAGGGTCGAGGTTTGCATGTATTCGAGACCATGAAAGTGTACTGTACGAACCGTGGTGCATATGAGATTTTTCGTCATACCTACGTTTTTTTTAAATAGACGAATTTGAATGATTTTCCACTTTACTTTTACTATATTGTAAAGTTTGTCTTTTCGGGTTCTTAAATAAAACCAACAATAACTTTAGACACACACTACATTAATATTAAAACGTATAACAATATAAAACTAACTATTAACAACAAGCACATTTATGTATTTATATTTATGTATCTATATTTATGTGTACTGGTGCGAGCTCTAGGATATAATGAATCTCCCATCCCTTCCTTGACGGCTTTTTATATATCGTAGCCTATTTCAGTGGGTAGGCATGTTTATGGAAGTATGCGGGACATATTTTTGTTTAGAATCCGCAATAAGAGATGGCAATAAAATCGGAAAGTGAGGCAGTAGAGAACTGTATTATCGTGCGAACCTCTTGAAATATATGATAGTTTTGGTAATTCCCTAAATAGTTGCCAGAAAAAAATAGGGTTAAAGTTGATTATAGAACAATAAACATATTATTTTATGGAATATGTATATATTTATACGAAAATACTTTTGAAATGGTAAGTATACTGTTTTGTTATATAAATACCAGAAATAAATTCTTAATAGATTTATCAAATTACTTGTAGGAGCAATCGTACCAGTACCGAAAAAAATGTGTACCGGGGAAGAGATTTGTCGATGATCCACAAATACGGTACTTTACGTTTCCAAGAGACGATACTTTAAACAATAATTGGTTAGCAGCGGTAAATAATAGTGCACTGTTAGAAATGCCTCAGAAAAAAGTTCTACATTCATATAATGTTTGTCAAAGGCATTTTCAAGATAATCAGTTTCAAACTGAAGAAAAATTAAAATTAAATCGTGGTACAATACCTACTGTACATTTATCATTAGAAACTGATTCACAATGTACATTAGCTATAAGTTGCTCAAGCACTTCAGGTTTACAAATTGGCACACCCCAAAGAAGAAATATATCAGTTGACGCAAGTTGTCTGAATACATCAACTTCTATATCAGTTTCACCAGTATATCACACTAAAAATATTACATTCCAAAGACGTAAGTTACATGTAGATGCTGTTTTAGTTAAGTTCCATATTCATTCACAACATATGCAATTACTACTTATTTACTAAAGGCTTTGTAGATATAAGATAATTTATTATTTAACTTTCTATAACTAGTAACATTTCACATTAAGTATATGTATATATTTTCTTGATTATGTCTGTATTGTTTGTAATAATTTTTCTCTGATTCCAAGAAAAATTGAATTTTTGGGGAGAATGAAATGATTGGATACAAGAATTATATGTCTATAATAAATTAAAATTCTTGTATTTTTAAAATGTCAACACCGAGAAGAAATAAGTATGTGTTATTCCTTAACAGTTGTTATGGCAAATCATTTTATAAAACTCGTGAATAAAAAATTGTCTAAACAAGATGCTAGACCCAATACGGTTGTTAATGCCTACTTACAACAACATGCACCAAAAGTGTTGCAATATATGATTTATCTAATGAACATAATTAATAAAATATTGCTTTTTTAAAAAATAGCGTTTACTTTATTAAAACTTTCAATTTAAACCCTGCAAAAAGATGTGCCAAAACAAGTGAATATTCTCGGCTGGTGTTGCAGATACTTCTTGGTGAAAGATTTTAACTTCATACAGTAAATAATAAAGAATAAATTAAAACACTTGGCTTGTTTCACTATGAGATTTATTTAAATTCTCTAACATCTGTTTCGGCTGTTATACCATTCTCAAAGAGATCTATAAATCTAAAGATAAATCTCTAGATTTATAGATCTCTTTGAGAATGGGATAACAGCCGAAACAGATGTTAGAGAATTTAAATAAATCTCATAGTGAAACAAGCCAACTGTTTTAATTTATTCTTTATTATTTACTGTATGAAGTGAATATTGTTGTTACTGGCACATACTATTCTATTCTTGATGTTATGTGGAACAAACATTAGCAAAAGATGCGTAAGTATTGTTTAATTGCAGATTAAATATTAATTATATTAATTGAAATATTTTTTTTACTTTTTCTAGCGACAAAATGAAGATTTTATCTGCATTTAGTCACTAGATAAAGTATAAAAACTTGAATACTTCTAATACGAGTAAATACATATACATTTAAATTTTCCGCGCAAGCAATTTAATTAAAATCCGCAACTGTAGAGGGCGAATGTCTCCACGTTTTAGCATGGACTTGACATCTCTTGTTTATTCATACTCTCTGGGCAAAACGATTGAGAAAATGCTAGAGAGTATGACGCGCTACGTGTCGTAGGATGAGTCATGTCATCACTCAGTCATCTCATCACTCATCATCACTCTCATCAGTGATACACATTAGTAACATCAAGTCAGGAATATTTGCAGGTATCTATGGTAACCATTTTTGTGTCGATATAAATTTATATTTTTGATAAATGTCAAAGTATATGCAATAGATTTTCAAAAGTTTTTCTTTCTAAATAAAATTTATAAACATGAATCAAATAGAGATGGATGCTATTATAGCTTGTACTGAGATTTTGCCGGAGAAATCTAAAAACAGATACAATGAAACCTATAAAATGTTCAAAGATTGGTGTCACCAGAGGTATGTGGAGAGTATTTCAGAAAGTGTTATGCTGGCATATTTTCGTGATAGATCTATGAAGTTAAAATCACCAAACAGTTTATGGTGTGAATACTCCATGTTAAAAACTACCATATTTATTAACGAAAATGAAGATATTTCAAAATATCCTAAATTGAAAGGATTTTTGAAGCGTAAAAATGATGGTTTTAAGACTAAAAGGTCTAGTATCTTTACAAGAGAGGAAATGAATAAATTTCTTATTGAAGCTTCCGGCGATACATATTTGTTGATGAAGGTAAGTTTACAGAATGATTCTTTTTAATTCGTATTCATTCTATACTAATTTTTTGCAGGTTGTTATGATTATGGGAATTGCTGGGGCTTGTAGGAAAGATGAACTAGTTAAAATGAAAATTCAAGATGTGGAAAATAAAAATGATGTAATAATAATTAAAATACCGGATACTAAAAATGGATTAAAACGTTCTTTTACAATTATTGCGAAGGAAGAATATCCAATTAATTTTATGCTAATTGTTAAAAAATACATTGGTCTGAGATTAGAAAATATTACCAATGATAGATTTTTCTTAAAGTACAGTTTTGGTAAATGTCGAAATCAGCCTGTAGGAAAAAACACTCTCGCAAAAATTCCTAGCCAAATAGCAAAATACTTGTCGTTGGAGAACCCCACTACCTACACCGGACATTCCTTTCGAAGGACCTCGGCAACATTATTAGCCGATTCAGGAATTGATGTTCTTGGTCTGAAAAGACACGGCGGATGGAAATCTTCTACCGTGACAGAAAGTTATGTTTCCGATTCAATGATAAATAAAGTACAGATAGCTGACCGAATTTTATATAAACAAATATTACAGAGGCTGTTTGCTCAACTATGATACAGAAAAATGAGAAGAAAGTTGATGATTCCATTAGGAATCCAACCATTAATAATGTTGACATTATTGAAAATATAAACTTGCCTAGTAAGAAAGAAGACTCTATTGTTCAGATAGCTAATTGTTCTAATTGTTCGTTTACATTTAATATTACAAAATCATAAGTTTTTGTACAAGATTCTATTTTTCCTAGTTATGTTAATTAATCATGTTTCTAATAAATTTGTCATAAATTTTCTAATATTGCTATTATTTCCCTAGGGTCGTAATAAATATTACAGCCCGCTACCATAGCAACTGTCAATACGGTATGTAAAGTGTCACTTACGTTTCAAAAAAAGGTGTCATAATTGTTTACTTACGCAGTAGGTGTGACGAAAAAGTTATTGTTATTAACAAATAGGTATATTGTACATTCAAATAAATATTATGTCTTCTGCTTTATTTAAAATAAGGTATCTTAGTTTAATAAATCATAATTATCTGATTCTAAAATAATCCAAATCATACTGAATATCAAAACAACTTAGTCATTTAGTACAACATAACCTATATAAAGTCCAGTAATTTAAAAAACTACTTCCAACGTTGTCTAAATTTATTTCCACATACGACACGCTTTAAAAGAATGAGCTTTTCTAGTTCTGTTTCAATTTTGTACACAATTATCAATAGAAATATTAGAATTTAACAGTTTTCGAATACGTACTAAATATTAAAAAAAAAACACAAACATTGTAGCTGGAAATTACATAAACCGGGTTTACTAATGCCAATAGTAATTGAAACTACCCCATTATCTCGTAAAGCTATTCCCACAAAAAAATGAAGCAAATGAACAAACTCCCGTTTTATCTCAAACTTCGAGTGATATTTCACGTCCTAATATTCCAAGTATCTATAAATTTTATAAATGTATAGAATTCATTGCTTTTAGCATTCGTTTTCTTTTAAACTCAGTGATTCACTTAATATTTTTCTATTTTCAAAATGCGTCTTGACCGAAAATGAAATATTTAATTTAAGATCGATCAGAGACGCTAATGATAGCAAGAATACTATATACTTGTATTATCCAGAAATGTTTACACCATATTATCCCATATATTTATATACATAACCACATAACTGTATATTTTATGTTAATTTATCAAAACATATTTTTTATGTTTGTTCAATATATATTCAAATATACATCTCTGTTTTTGCCTTATATTAAAAAGTCCGTCAATTCTACTTATATTTCTACAGAATACAAATATAAAAAAAACTTTGTTTAAGTTAAAATGATTAGCAACAAAACTATAATAGACTTACCTTTTGCTTGGTTTTTTTGGACGTCCTCAAATGGCAGGAAACACTATGTAAACATACACTTTACAATCCAGTTATTTTTTATTTATATTTCACAAAACTAATAGATTTTCGTTTATAGTTTTACTAATAATCCGTATTAAAAGTTAGGTTAAATTAAAACTTAAAAAACACCACACTATTTTGTAAATTGCTCTGCATATGTATTTCACGAAATACCTACTTACTCTTATCTATTATATATGTAAATGACATAAACACTATTTCTATCAAATTTACTGTCCATTTTAAACAATTCTGATATAAGATTTTGCAGTTATCAAATCTCGCATTTAACAAATTTTAAAGCACACGCGATTAAAATTTCATCGATTTGAATAATCGCATCAATACTAAACAATATTGAAATCGTTACGTTACGAATATTAACATCGATAAAAAACGGCTTTTTTACGTTACACAAGTTATATTCGCGTAATTCGAAGTTACGAAAAAAAAGGAAATTTTAAAATTGTTCCACAGTGCGGCCAATATAAAGACTTGAATTTTAAAATTCTTTCAATGGAGACTGTGGTTAAATAATAATTTAATAAAGGTATATAAAAAGGTATAATTGTGGTAAGGGGTTATATACCTTTTTTAAATTACTTGAATTTTAAATTGCAGGTAAACCAACGTGACGATTTGTAATTCCTTAGAATTTGTATATTAAGAAAATAATTTGAAATTGCATAATGAATTGAATTAAAGACTAAAACATAAGGATATTATTAAAATTTTCAAAACAGGTAATAAATTTAGATTGGATATTCCCAACGCAAATCTAATATTGGATTTTTCTCATCCAATACTATTCTAAATGGTTGATTAGGCAAGCAATTATAATACATATTTATATTTTAAATAAATAGAAAAATATTTAATTTACTGAAATAAAAACAAAATTTTATTGACCAAACAGATATGAAATATATTACATATTAGAACGAGTAATTGTTTTAATCTTTTATATAGTAAAAAATTATTAACTTCATTATTATTTACATTAACAGTATATACAAGGAGGACTCAATAAGTCCGTGTAAAAGATTCTTTTTTTCGGAAAAAACAGGTTTGTATCTGCAGGCATGGACAAATAATGTAAATCGTCGTTTAACTTTCTCATAAAAGGTTTGTGAGGTACAACTGGATTAATTTCAACATACTCTTTCCAGTCGTGTACAATGTTGGTATTTTAACGCGGCTTTTTTGCAAGTATACTTCGACATTGTGTTGGAATATGCTTATTTTCAATTTAAACTCAAGACCACTTCACCTGAACAAATGTAATACAATGACTTATTGCAATATATCTACACACATCAACATAATCTAAGGATATCAATTTTTATTTTATTTGCTTGATTTTACTTCCGTTAATATTGTCATTTGTTGTTTAGTTTGGTTGCTAGGTAACTTATAAACAACTTTCTGTCAAAAGTATCCATTAAACAAGTACAGTTAATGATAAATCTTAAAATGTTTTGAATTTTAACTTTAGTGTGTTACTTCTCCCACCATTTCTGCGTTGTTTCACAAAAATTAGTACCCATTGATAAGTGTAAGCATAAATTGCGTTAAAAGCAAACATGAATGAACAAAATAGGGCAGTTGGAATGCTGGAAGTTGGAGTAAGACAAGTTGACGTAGCGGAGCGGCTAGGTACAACACAGAGCGTAATTAGCCGACTATGGCGACGTTACAGAGATACAGGTAATCCCAGGGAACAACATCTTGGAAGAAGACGCGCCACCACTGCTATTCAGGACCGGTACATCACTCTTCAGGCTCGCCGACAGAGTTCATTAACTGCTACTGAGTTAAAATCGCGTCTCCAGGCAGTGCATAACGTGACAGTCCACAGCCAAACCATCAGGCGTCGTTTAAGAGAAGTCAATCTTCACTCCAGACGCCCCCTTAGGGTTCCACCATTAACCAGGGGAAATCGAGGACATCGAGTAAACTGGGCTCGAGAACACTTAAACTGGACTCGAGAACAATAGTCAACTATACTTTTTTCTGACGAGTCGCGATTCGGATTAAGACCAGATACTCGCAGATTAAGAGTCTGGCGTCAGCCTGGTAATGCAGCAAGGCTACAGCATGCCCAAGAAGTGCACAGCTACCGAGGTGGTACTGTAATGAAATGGGCGGGAATTATGCTGGGTAGGAAAACTGATTTCGTTTTTCTAGATCAATTTTTAAATGCTGAGCAATATATCCAGAATATTCTTGAACCTGTTGTTCAGCCATTTGCAGAAGCGTTGGGCCGAAATTTAACCCTTATGCATGACAATGCACGACAACATGTGGCAAGAGCTGTTACCGATTGGCTCAATGAAGCAAGAATTGAGGTTTTGCTAGTGGCGGCTAGCGCATAAGCGCTGCAGTGCTGCAGAGCTCCCAAAAAATTGGGCGGGCGAACCTGTATTAGTTATAACTAGTTTTCTTTTACATAATTTTTCCGACATTTCTGATGTTTATAAAAGCGTAACATATTGTTATGAAAATTCTCCCACTGTATATCAAAAAATTTGCATATTTTTCTACATCACCTGTAGAGGACATCAAACCCTACAATTTGACACATCAATCATCAAAATCCGACAAGTAGAAGCCGAGATATTCGCTTCCGAAATTCCAAATAATATTCAATAGGCGACCAGTGGAATAACCAACCTAATTCGCGCGATCGCTCACTTGTTCCTTATCTGGTCCACACGAGCGTGCGCTCAGAACTCTGTCAAACACCCGCGCGCACCCTGCTACCCCCGCGAGTGTCTAAAACCAATGCGTCATTTTAGCAGGCCTGGTCGCTGCATTAAATGCAGCGAAATGCAGTGCATTTATTCCAGCGCGGAAGGCGATATGATTCGTTATACGATAGGTCCAACTCGCAACGGACCATAGGCAACAATATACGTATGGAACGTAATGCGGTGGGCAACGTGTGTACGATGCCTATATTGAGTAACTTTCTTAAAATTTAAATTTATTTTGCAGAATTATTGATTTTTTTACTTTTATCTTTTAGAAAACGTTATTGTTTTTTTATTACTTAAAATTACTTTATATGAAAAATAGTATACCATAAAAGTGTAAACAAAGACAGTATACATTGAAACGAATATTCATTCAATTGTATTGTCATGAAATTGAATTTGTCAATCGTTGTTAAATTTGTTAGAATGAATAGATATTTATATTTATCGGAAAATACTGATACTTAAAGCAAACAAATAAGGTGTAGTGTTTTGTTATAGGAATGTATAATATCCATTTCTTCCTGTATATTGATTATGCAGCTGATGCTTTCGTAATATGCTCATATTTGTATTTCTACTATTATCGTGATGTTATTATAATACAGATACCAAAATCTCACGTAATATTTCCATCAGCCTTTTATTAACAATAAACAAGTAAAGTACAACTTCGTAGGTCGACAAACGCTCCAGTCTTCATTATCACTGTATTATACATGAACTGTAGGCTTAGTTTTTCGTAGAAATTGAAGTACGTGTCTGTTCCTTTGTAAAATTATAATAAGGGCAGGGGTTAATTTTATTCTGGCATTTTTAAAAATGCAGAGATCAGTTTTGCGACCGCATTAAGCTAATTACAATCTAAAATAAGCAACATTGTAATGTATTTTGGAATTGTGAATATCCGTAGGTAATAAAAAAAAGGAAGTATAGTTTAATTACAACTGTAGCTTCCTCCTGGTTTGAAGGAAGTCGGTATGTATCGACCGAAGTATAAGTTGAAATAATACAAATATGAGCATATTACGAAAGCATCAGCTGCATAATCAATATGCAGGAAGAAATGGATATTATACATTCCTATAACAAAACACTACACCTTATTTGTTTGCTTTAAGTATTAGTATTTTCCGATAAATATAAATATCTATTCATTCTAACAAATTTAACAACGATTGACAAATTCAATTTCATGACAATACAATTGAATGAATATTCGTTTCAATGTATACTGTCTTTGTTTACACTTTTATGGTATACTATGTTTCATATAAAGTAATTTTAAGTAATAAAAAAACAATAACGTTTTCTAAAAGATAAAAGTAAAAAAATCAATAATTCTGCAAAATATTTTTAAATTTTAAGAAAGTCACTCAATATAGGCATCGTACACACGTTGCCACACCGCATTACCTATCGGTATTTAATATTTTCGCGACTATTTTTACGGTGCGGCGAGTTTAACGTAAAAACAATAATATTAGACTCTTATTCTTTTGTGTGACAATTGACAATCGTTCCAGAAATCCATTACTTCAGTGCGGAAGGCGAAGAAAGCACGATAAGATCGATGGGAGACAACCTCTTACTGCCCGTGCAAGGTAAATTTTTTTGTAAAACTTGCAGAACACCTTAAAATTTTTAGCACGAGCCGCCACTGGGTTTTGCCATGGCCAGCTCAATCCCATTGAGCATGCATGGGATATGCTTCAGAGAAGATGCCTGCCACATATGGACGCTATACAAAATCGACGGCAACTGCAAGAACTTTTTTCACAACAGTGGAATCTTCTTCCACAAGAAGACTTGGACAATCTTATTCTGTCTATGCCAAGAAGATGTAGGGCGGTGTTAAACTCCAGAGGAGGTCCCACTCTTTATTAAGTCCTTAATCTTAAAATTTTTTAATTCAATATAAGATTAATTTTGAATTGTTGTTTAGTTCCATTTTGTAGAATTTTTAATTTCTAATTAATAAATTATTATTAAAATTGTGTTAAATATTAATTTAAGTTAATTTCACTCATAGCTTATTTTACATTTAACTTTCAAGACAAAAATGGGTAAAAAGATGCACTAAATTATTTTTTTTAAGCAAATAAGATATATCCTTAGATTATGTTGATGTGTGTATATATTAGAATCAGAGACGTCGATTGGCACTAAAACGAACGTCGTAACCTCATTAACTCAAAAATTATACTAATTGGAAGATTTCAAAGACGGTGGAATGGTGACAAAATTGCAACGCGACCCAGTCCATCCCGCACGCGATGCCACAATTCCCACTATGTAAAATAAATTCTTTGATACTCCAGTTATAATGTATAATTGAATTTTCGGTGTAAACAGCAGATTTTTTAGTTACAATATGAAACTATCTCCAGATTTCGTTATCATCGAGTTTTTAGTAATTGAAATTTTGGGAGTAATTTTACAGAAATGCAGTTAGCTTTTTCATATTTAAATCTTGATTCAAAAATCGTGTTCCTGTTCCGTCGAGATATTTACGGCATTAGCTATCTCACACACTTTATTCGCCAATCGTTCTTTATAATGGCATTGATTTATTAATAATTTCTGGAAAAGTTACAGTAAATGAAGGCCCCGTAATGTCCAACATCTATAACAAGTGTTCATTTGAAAAGTCAATCTAGTAGCATGTGATTTACTGAGAACATTTTGAAGTATGTCGTAAATTAAAATTTACTACTAAACCTACGAAGTCGTATACAGTAGTACCTCCACATCCGCGGGGGTTTGGTTCTGTGGTCTTCCGCGGATACTGAAAACCGCGGATAGTAGCGAACGCTTTATTTTCGAGTACAATATGAAATATGAAGCAAAGTTAAAACAATGAAACAAGAAAAAATAAGTTATATAATATTTATTTCAAATAAATAAACAATAAATAAATAAATATTCCTGTGCTGAGGCACAAATAGAATTTAAGTTTAATAAATATATAAGTTCATACATATGTAGTACATATTTACATACACAACAAGAAAATATACAACAAGAAAAACTTTATCATCGTGAGCTACATATTCATTCATCTTCCTCCAAGTCCAAGTTAGCAGTCGATTGTTTACTTAGATCCGAAGCATACGATGTTGATGGCTGTGCATTATCGACAGTTTTGTCGACTTTTTCAAAGAACATTGTTATTGATAGTTGTCGTTTTTGTCTTTTCATTTCAATAAACAAATCCTCCAAAGGTTTCAAGGCTTCTGTTATAGTGCGAGTAATTTTTATACTGCGTTCCATTATTGGATCATATTCTACTATCTGTTCTTTTAATGTTTGAGCAGTTCGAAATATCGCTGAAAATTTTTCAAGTGTCCATGCTGGCGGTTCTTGTTGACCCTCATCCTCATCGTCACTCGCTTCTGGAGAAGATTTCACAAGGTCTTCCAATTCCTCGTTGGTGAATACTTGATCCTCTTCGTTTATGTAATCACTGAGTTCCTCTTGGGTTATATCGTTAAATCCTTCTCCATCTATTTTCTGCGCTATGTTAAATATCGTTGTTAGATGTGAATTAATATCATGTGTGTCTTCAGAACTAAGAACGATGTCATTCCACAGATTTTTCCAACATGCTATTATCGTTTCTGACTTTAATTCCTCCATCACTCCTTTGATAAATAGAATTGCGTCAGCAATTGTAAATGACTTCCAGCATTCCATGAGCCCGATATCAGACAATTCGTTAGCCATTGTATACAGCATTTCGAAAACCTGTCGAATATATATGGCTTTAAAGCATCTAATGACACCTTTATCAAGGGGCTGAAGCAATGAGGTCGTGTTAGGTGGTAAAAAAAGCACTTCAACATTTTTATCTTCTGTGCCTAGTGACACAGGATGCCCAGGAGCATTGTCTAGTATCAGCAGCACTTTAATGGTAATTCTTCCTTTTCCAAATATCTTTTCACTTCCGCAATAAAGCATTGATGAAACCATTGTGTAAATAGAACAGCCGTAACCCACGCCTTTCGATTTGATTGCCAAAAAACTGGCCGGCAAGCTTTATCTTTGTATTTAAGAGCACGTGGATTCTGTGATCGGTAAACAAGTCCGGGTTTAATCATATGACGAGCTGCATTTGTACAAAATATCAAGGTAAGTCTTATCCTTAATTGCTTGAAAGCCTGGTGCACTCTTTGCAGTCTTATGAATATAAGTCCGTTGATGCATTTTTTTCCACATAAGACCAGTCTCATCGCAGTTAAAAACTTGCTTAGGATGATAATTCTTTTCTGCAATAATTTGTTTAAATTTTTCTGGATACAGGGCAGCAGCTACATGATCAGCCGACGCTGATTCCCCTGTCATTTTTATATTTTTTAGATTAAACCGAGTTTTAAATCTATCCAGCCACCCCCTACTTGCTGTGAATGATTTTTCTTCCTCTTCAGTATAATCTTGGGTCTGCATATCTTCATATAAAACCAACGCCTTTTGTTGTAGCACTTTGCCATCGATAGGAATATGTTTTCTTGTCATATCTTCCACCCATAAATTTAAGGCATTTTCTACCTTAAGTAACACTTTCTTACGTATTGTGGTTGCAACTTTTGCAGTTTGGGGTGCACTAGAAAAACTAGCTCGAATCTTATCTTTGTTTTATAACACTTCTCGTATCGAAGATTCGTTTTTATTGTATATTTTAGCAACAGTTGCAATAGATTTTTTTTCTATTTCAATCATATTAATGATTTTTTTTTTCACTAATAGTGAGCATTTCACGTTTTCTTTTTGGTTTAGAAGCCATTTTAAAATGATTTTCAAATTTACTTGCTTTATTTAAAAACTATTGCAAGCACTGTCTTGTCCGACAATTCGAATAATACTAAACTCATAGTTAACAGGAGCGTTTATATGTACAAGTAAAAGCGAGTGGCACCTCAAGCACGTTCCAACTTGTTTAACTTATCATAAGAGAGCGCCGAATTCAGGGGATGACTCATATATACGACGATATATCGACAAATGCTCCTATAACTTTTATATTTATTGATATAACGCGTTTTCTGCTCATCATAGGTAAATCGCGGATGACTGAAACCGCGGATACGGAGTCAGCGGATAACGGGGTACTTCTGTATTTTGAAAGTTTCAAACATACAAATAAATAACAAATAATAGGTATTTATTACCACTTCGAAAATAAGCCTGACTTAAAAACTGTTTTCGTATTTGAAGAGTGAGGCAAGAACCCACAAGTCCAAAAAGGCGAAAATCTTGGAGAGGCTACATATAGAGAAGTTTCTGAATGAGGCTCCTAACAATAAATATTTGATGATGAAGGTATTATTTACTTTCTTATATTTAATTCAAAGTATTTATTCATTATTCGTTCGTGTATTCTATGCAGGTTGCCTTAATAATGGGTATATCAGGTGCGTGTCGTTGTGATGAAATAACTAAGCTTAAAGTTGCCGATATATAAGATAAAGGAGGATACTTGTATGTTTCGATACCTGACACAAAGATAAACGTATCTAGAAGTTTCACTGTTATGGCAGAAGGATTTACAACAGATATTCTTGACCTCTACAGAAAATATGTTTTGAGACCAACTGGCCACACGGCAGATTCTTCCTAAATTACAAGAAAGAAAAATGCACTATCCAGCCAGTAGGAATTAACACCATTTCTAAGATACCTCAGAAAGTTGCATCTTTCCTGAACCTACCAGCTCAATTATATACAGGACATAGTCTGAGATGTTCGTCAGCATCTCTTCTGGCAAACGCAGGAGCTGATATTACAACAGTTAAACGACATGGTGGGTGGCAATCGTCCACTGTGGCAGAAGGTTATATACAAGATTCAGTAGCCAACAAGATTGATATAGTCAGAAAGATACAAGGTCCAGACAGTCTAATGTCCTCGACTTCTGGTCATCAAATTTCTGTTCAAGATACTTCAAATACGTCTTCTAGTATAACTCTAAATTCGAATAACCTGAATGCAGAGTCAGATACAAAGAGGATTTCCTTCAACTTTAATATTAATGTAAATGTTAATTAGTTGCTATTGTTTACCCTTTAGAATTAATATAAATGTGTTCGGAAAAGGCAAACAAGGTGGACCGAGTTTGAAGTTAGTGACGGAAACATATCGCGATCAATTTCATAAAGAGGCACCTACCAACAAAGTTGTGCTTTCTATTGTTGAGAAATTTCGTCGTTCTGGCAGTGTGTTGTGCCAACGGAAGGGAAGGTCTGGTAGGCTAGTAACTGTGAGAACGAATGGGAACCATGGACGTGTCCTCAATCAGGTTTTGCAATCACCGAACCGAAGTCTTCGGCGAACGGCATTTAAGTTGAATATCAGCAGTACGTCGATTCGGCGTTTGTTCAAAGATGTAGGTGGATTTCCGTACCGAATTCAAGTTGGACAACGATTGTCAAACCAAAATATGAATGCCAGGGTTGCGTATTGTGGACAATTTTTGGCTATGTTGATTTCTTGAATAATGTGTGGTTCTCTGACGAAAGTCATATTCACTTGGAGGGTTACATCAATAAACAAACAACTCGCTTCCTTGGTTTCGGTAAGCCAGACGTGATTATCCAAAAACCGCTACATAGTGCCCGTGTGACGATATGGTGTGCAGTGTCAGCACACGGTGTGATTGGTCGTATTTCATTGAGGATGATGATGGCACACCTCTTACTGTTACCCAGGAACGTTATAGAAACATTGTGGTAACGCCATTTGTCCAAGATCTCAGAGGGTTTTGTCGTGCCAGGGACCTTCGGATGGAAGAGCAGTGGTTTCAACAGGACGGGGCGACCAGTCACACTGCTCGACAATCGATAGCATTGCTGCAGGAAACTTTTGAAGGACACATCATTTCCCGCAATTCTAATTTCAACTACCCATCACATTCCCCCGATCTTACACCACCGGATGCCTACGTATGGGGTATGTTAAAGGAGTAAGTCTTCAGCGGTACAGACCCACCCAGAACTGTTAATCATTTACGGGAGAAGATCGTCTCCTTTTTCCGGAATATGCAGCAACCTGTGTTCTCGAATATGTTTGACAATCTGCGTAACCGTTATGAGCAGTGCCTACAACGCCATGGCGCACATTTTGAACATGTATTCTATAGACATAATAATGTATAAGTAATAAATAATATACTTCAGTAATTTCAGTGTTGTTTATTTTGGCGCATACCGTATATGTTGACGAGACGACAGATCGTAAAAAAAATTCTATCGTCCAATATTATAATACGTGTCCTGGACCTTCGACAGTACATTTACGCAGATGTGTTGGACACGTTAGAAAAGTTTAAAGTGTTAACAAGTACAATATTGTTGTTTGACCGATAATATCGCGACAATGCGTTCGGTTGGCCGTTCTCTTTGACAAGACGGTTGCAGATTATTACATTTTACGTGTAAAGTCATGCTTTATATCTTGTAGCAGAAATTATTCGACAATGTTTCTTGCCTTAATAGCATCTACCTTAGGGAAAAAGTTTTTCTAAAATCTATTAAACATCTTGGCGAGTTTCACAGAAAGTGTTCTGGAACTCCCGAAGCACCATAACTGATCCTTACACGTTGGGGAACATGGTTGAAGGCAGCTTTTTATTATACTGGATATTTCCAGCTGTGGTTCTAGTGGTAACATCGTTACCGAAGCAAATTCATTTATAGGTCGAGTTTATCGGTAGGACAAAAAGCACATTCGAAAACTGTATATAATAACGTTTAATAAAATTAATTAACTATAACGATTATATTAAAAGTCACGAAGTGAACTTATAACGAGCCATCGAAAAAATTCATAATTGGAGTAGACTGTGAAATTGGGTTGGTACTTTAACCACTTCCACATAATGACATTTATTATTTGACATTTAAACTATATATATATATAGTTTGTGTCAAATTTTTCAAAACTCTTACTAAGAAAATTGTTTGTGTTTAGATGTAAATGGACAACATTTTCAACAACTTCGGCAGCTATATGTAAATTATGATTATGATTTCGATATTAAATAAATTATTTGTTTTCTTTTTTGTTGTAGTATCATTTCAATTCCATAACCTTCTTTTACAATGAAACTGTCAAGCATCAAGTAATGTGTCATTATGTGGAAGTGGTTAAAGTACCAACACAATTTCACAGTCTACTCCAATTATGAATTTTTCGATGGCTCGTTATAACAACGTAATGTCGGATATACGAGACTGACTGACTGACATCAGTGGCGGCTCGTGCTAAAAATTTTAAGGTGTTCTGCAAGTTTTACAAAAAAATTTACCTTGCACGGGCAGTAAGAGGTTGTCTCCCATCGATCTTATCGTGCTTTCTTCGCCTTCCGCACTGAAGTAATGTATTTCTGGAACGATTGTCAATTGTCACACAAAAAAATAAGAGTCACTAAGCACTACTTTACTAACAAATTATTTCTTATAAATTAAATCTATTCTACGTTCTTTTCGATTTGCAAATTTTGTTATCACTTTGTCATTAAAATTGTCTATTTTGGAGATAAACTTTTTTTCGATAGATAGCATGGAAAGAGATGTTAAACGATCTTCGGTCAATGAATTTCTGAGAAACGTCTTAATTCGATTTAGTGTTGAAAAGCATCGTTCGGCCTCTGATGTTTTCATGGGAGTTGTTATTACAATTTCTAATAATTTTCTAGTCTCCTTCAACGTATCTCCCAGATTGTTTTTTATTAAAAATTTTAGAAGAGGTAGTGCGCCTTTTAAAGATCTACAATCAGTTCTTGAGTAAATAACAGACAATTCAGTTCGTAATCTTTCTTTATCAAGGGTGGGATAATAGGAGCATGCGGAAGTGAGTTTGTCCTCAGGAAATTTACTGCAATACTCTCCAAAGCATTCCGAAAAAAAAAGTGATGCCACTACTAGATGCTCTTTAAAATTAAATCGATCTTTTGCACAATTTAGAATAACATCACACACCTCTAAAGCCGAAATTCGATGATTAAATCTGCTGTTATTTGGACGTTTCCGTTTTTCTGGTGGTGGCTCATCGCTTATTAAATCTGTTTAGTCCATTTACTAATTTAACATAACTTATAAACAATGTAACCCGCTATTTTAATAATGTTCCTGTCACTTGGCTTTTGACACATTGTCGAAATTACTTCAAAAACGTCATCTTTCAAATATCTCAGTGTTCTTTAAATTCTTTTAATAAAATTTGTATCGTATATGTTGTCTTTTCTTCGATCCTACCTTGAATAAATACAATAGTGAGTGTATTCTCTTAAATATTTAATCTTCCTTTCTTGTGATCCTTAACTTTTGGATTTTATATCACTTTATGTTTAACTTCTTTCTATAACAGCTTCTCTGTGCCTGTTTCCTATTACTTTTCATTCTCATTGAACTTGTTATTAAATTCCTTCTGCCAATACTATTCTTATTCCAGTTATAATTTTTCGATTGTCAATTTATTACAAACAAAATGAATATGGCCATCGCAATACTACTACATTATATTATAACATTATTTTCTTTAGATTGACATTTTTAAAAAGTATTTTACTGGTATTGAAATGGTCTTTAATAAAATATCATTTAATAGGATAAGAAATAATACAGAGGTGTGGATAATATGGTTTGATTATTGTCGGCACTTTTATTAACTTTTAAAATGTAAAAAAGTAGTTATAGTGGCATAACTACAGTAGTTGGACATATGGTTTCGCGGACTTTTTTGTAGATATTAATACGTTCTATAATACTGTAGAACATTTTTTTGTTCTATCAACAATAGTTTCCGCAGCGTACGCGATGGCAGATTTTTTGTGACTAATTTTTTCACACCTTGGGCATTTTTATTGGGGATATTCTTTTTTTGAAAATGTAATATAGCCTATGTCACTCAGTGAAAATGCAGCTTTCTAATGCTGAAAGAATTTTTGAAATCGGTCCAGTATTTTTTGTGTGAAAGCATTACAAACATACATACAAAAACACAAATGTTTCCTCTTTATAATATTAGTTTAGATACCGAATCACATCGCCCTCGGCGCTGGTGTAAATGCAGCGAACTGCCTGGTAAAATCACGCATTGGTTTAAGACAACCGCGGGGGTAGCGGGGTGCGCGCGGGTATTTGAAAGAGCTCTGAGCGCACGTACGTGTGGACCAGATAAGGAACAAGTGAGCGATCGCGCGAATTAGGTTAGTTATTCCACTGGTCGCCTATTGTATATTATTTGATAATATACTATAGGTATATAACCGGCGTTAAGTGTCGGAATTTCGGAAGCGAATATCTCGACTTCTACTGATCGGATTTTGATGATTGAGGTGTCAAATTGTAGGGTTTGATGTCCTCTACAGGATGATGTAGAAAAATATGCAAATTTTTTTATATACAGGGGGAGAATTTTCACAACAATATGTTACGCTTTTATAAACATCAGAAATGTCGGAAAAATTATGTAAAAGAAAACTAGTTATAACTAATACAGGTTCGCCTGCCCAATTTTTTGGGAGCTCTGCAGCACTGCAGCGCTTATGCGCCAGCCGCCACTGACTGGCATAAACTAAAATGTTGAAAGATGTTGTAACTAACTGGTACACTGAATGTATGTAAATAGGTGACCTGCTTTGGTCGTTTGGGTTTTCTTATCTGTGCTAAATATATAGCTAATTTTTCCTATGCTATACGTGTACTTAATCTATTATACTCTTAGCTTTTTATACTCTTATTATTTTACTCTCAACCTTTTATATGTACTTACTATACAACGTTGTATCTGCAAATAATTTACACTAAAATTATTATATAGGTAAAATAAAACAATAACTTTGTTATATATACCACTTTATTCACATATAATCGTGACCGCGGTTTCGACATACAATGTCATTATCAAACTGCAGTTTGACCTGTAGCTTTGAAACAAATAAAAATGAATCTACAATTTGTGCGTTTTTTTTTACTTGAAATGAAGTCTACTTTAAACTCCGAAAATTGGAACATAACGATACGGGATATCTTGTATAGGTGTAAGTCTATTAACACGATGCCAGATGACAATTTTTTTTTCTCTTTTGTACCTTTATAATTGTTTGTTGCATACTTTCCACATTACTTTCTCTCCATCGTAGAATAACTCACCAAATTCACCAATAAACTTTATCGCAAATAATTTACACTAAAATTATTATATACGTAAAATAAAACAATAACTTTATTATATATACCACTTTATTCACATATAATCGTGACCGCGGTTTCGACATACAATGTCATTATCAAACTGCAGTTTGATAATGACATTGTATGTCGAAACCGCGGTCACGATTATATGTGAATAAAGTGGTATATATAACAAAGTTATTGTTTTATTTTATTTTCAAAATGAATTACCACAAAATTACGGCTACCAGTATTAATATTATATACGTATTAAAATTATTATACATATATAGCAATCGCCAATTAAGTTGGCGCGAGGAGGGGGTGCGCAGAAGACGTTTTTAAAAACTTCCACCCCCACTACTCAAGTAATTGTCAGAATACATTTGTCATTGACGTTTGACGGAACATAATGTCTTTGCTAGGGGATCATAAAGTGATACACGCTCAGAGGTTAGAATTATCTGACATTTGATGTAAAACCAAATATAAATCTCCACACTACTTCTAATCCTGCGCGAACTTACCCCTCCTCGCGCCAACTTAATTGGCGTTTGCTATACATTAAAATTACTATAAATGGTTGAATATGAATGGTTGTACACTGTCTCAAGTTTATTCTCTGATTTGTTTTGCTTAAATATGATCTCCGTAACATGTGGTAGTAATTCAGAATAGTTGCCTTGTCTCGTGGTTCCCAATTCTTTGATTCCGATTCTTGTTTTCAATTCGTCGTGCTCCCCTTAATCACATTTATGTTAAAATAATTCAACTTTCTCTCCCTCTCTTGCTCCACGGCATTATTATTTTTAGAAAATCACTGATTCGTGAATTATCCTTGACAATACACATATTTCCTGTATGTCATGTTCCGCGAAGAAATTCTTGAGGGCAGTCAACGACGCGCGTACTGCTGATATCGTTGTAACTGCGTTCTCTTTTAAAAAAATTGTGAGAGCGTCTTCGTCGTATAGGAACATTTCCTTGAAGTGCATGCCTGCTTCATTACGACGTCGGAGCTAATTTGAAATTCGGCCTTTTCTATCACTCGAAGTTCTATTGATTCTGCTCGTTTCCTTTTCAATTCCACAACTCTGATTTGATCAGTCCTAGAAGTGGTGGATTTCGTCTATGTCGGTTTAGTAGTGGTGCAATCGGAAAGTGTCCTGCTTTGACAGAACCCGTGTCGTAGCAAGGATGCTAGATGTTGTTCCATTACTAACCTTCTTTAAATCATTGGGATCAACTTCTATTCGTGATAAGTAAAGACGCCTCGGAAGTAGGGTAAATAATCTCCATACTTTAAAATGTCTACGTCTGTGAGAGCTCTTCGTGGCAGTCGATTTAGCAGTTTTTTGTTTTCTTAATTGATTTAAGATATAACCCCATTCCCCTTTTATATGGCCTCAAAAATACCCATTCACCTTTTTTCCCCATAGCCTTATTATGACGTTGCGTCTCTTCTAATACTTTTTGCGATGCCTTAGCCTTATTTACCGCTCGTACAATTCCAGTTACGCCCCCGGTAAGACCACCTAAAGCACTTAAGCCAGCAAATAGAGGTATGAGAGGAATGATACCCCCTGATTTCGGTATAGGTATAACTCTAAGTGTATTGATATTTTTTTACTTCCATTCTTCTTTGTCTGCAACTACGTTTTCGGAACTCTCAATTAACAATAAAGTCATGTTCCGCTAATATCAATCTGAAATCTGTTTAATTCGTAAAAAACTTTATTGATGTGCTAAAAACTGATAAAAACTATTATAGTACAGTCTAATCCAGCCGAGGCTAGTTTAAACTGTAGTAAAATAAGACTCAACTCGGCAAGTACTCCTGGCGAAAATGTCTAACTTTTTGAAAGTCACTACTCTCCAAAGCATCTTTGTATTTCTTAATAAATCAAAGACGAATAAAACAAAATTTTATTTTTTCAATATTGTTTTTTATTTAGAAAAAAAATATGTACATCGATTTTTTTCTGTCAAAACTATACTCAATTTGTTTTCTTAAACACAGTTATATTTTAAAAAAATTAGCAAATCGAGAAACTAAAATTATTTAGTCATCGACTTCTCATAATTTACTAAAATAATTATAATTTTACAATTATTTAATATGTCAAATTGACAGCGGAGATGATGACGTCACAAGATGATTAAATTTAAATTTATTTAAAAATACAAAAGCATATTGCAAACAAAATAATAAATTTTCGATATTTTTCTGCAAAAAAAGGTTAGTATTTGTAATAGTAAGCATGATCATAATAAAACAGTTTTAAAATAAGTTATGGGGTCTATAATTTCAGAAACGCGCTATCATTAGGACTACAAAGTTAACTTGATTAAAGATAAGATCCGTTTATTCGTTCTGTAGATGGAATAGAGTACAACACAGTATAGAGTAATTGAAGGAACAATCTCAAAAGCAAAACAAGTTTATCTAAAGCATCGTCAACTAGCGTTTCACAGCGCTGCCATATCTATACAATCACAAAATTCCTTGCTTTGTAATTTTTTAAACGATATTTCAAAGTCCACCTTAGTAGATAGATATGTGGAAATATTTTGCAATTATACCATGAGATTCGAAATGATTGCCGTAAAAAATATTGTTACGAAACATAATTAACACTTTAGCTGCAAAGCCAATTTAGAGAAAAAATGTACCGGGTCACGTGGGCCAAAACATTTTTTTAGCCTTGATCACTTTATTTGTATTAGTTTTACGTAAAAGTCATAAAACAAAATGTGTTTGTTTGTTTTTTTTTGTAAAAAATACCGTGTCCACATATTGTACACATGGCTTAGCATTGCGATATTCTTAATAATGCCTAGTCACTGGCCGTGTGTACAATATATGGACATTCAAGGACAAATGACGTATGCAATATTTCGAGCGAAATATAACTGGGTGCGGACGCAGCGTAGGTTTTAGTTTGTTGTGGACTGCCGAAAGGAAAGAACGGTCGGCTTTGAAATTCAAAACCGTTATTATGGCGCGCGATAGAAAAGTACTAAGCCCTTTGGATTTGGAATTAGAGGTGGAAAATGCAGCCGATGAGTTATATGAATATAGGAACATGAGTGATGAGTTTTCTGATTACTCAAATTCAGATTTGGACCCTACATATGAAGAAACAGATGCAACATGCTCGAGTGATTCTGATAACGAACCGTTAGCGAAAAAAAGAAAAATTTTCATGAAAGGTTTGTTTACCAAAAACTGAAAAAAATATTTGTTTGTTATCTATGTTTTTTAATTTTAGGAAAAATAAAACCCACAACAGATATACCTAGAAATAATACATCTGCAGGTCCGTCTCGTGATCAGTTATCTAGAGCAATGGATGGTGAATCAGATATCTCTGTGGCTCAAGATAGTGATTTTTTGACAGATACAATCCAGACAGAAAGAAGAGTTTTTCAAGAGTCAGATTGGGGACCAGTTACAGGAAATTTTGCAACTTTTGAACTTCCTGTCAACCTCGGCATTCCGCAAGATTTGAAAAAGGAAATGACAGGAAAGAATGAATTGTCATTCTTTGAAATGTTCGCCTCTGAAGATGTTATAAATATGATTGTGACTGAAACAAATTTATACGCAGAGCAACAAATTCTTAGTGGAATAGTAAATGAAACAATTACTAAAGAGTCACGTATAAATTCATGGAAGGAGACGAACTACAATGAAATTCGTACATTCATAGCGTTTCTTATTTGGATGGGACTCGACTCAAAGCCATCATTACCTGATTACTGGCGCAGAATTCCATTATATAAGTGTGACATTTCTAAATATATGCCCCGAAATCGATTTGAATTGCTCTTACGGATGATAAAATGAACGCTAATTTTCATCGTTGTATGGTTCCACAGTCATCTCTCTGCATTGATGAGACGATGATCCCGTTTAGAGGCAAGCTGTCCTTTAGACAGTACATAAAAGGAAAACGTCACAAATTTGGAATAAAACTTTTTAAAATTTGTTTGCCAGGGGGATATACAAATAAAATAAAAATATATTGCGGCAAAGAAAAAAATAATGGACAACCGGTTGCGGAAAAGGTTGTTATGGAAATGATTGAACCCTTACTGGATGAAGGCAGAACCCTTATAACGGATAACTGGTATAAATCAGTTAACTTAGCTGAAACTTTGCAAACTAGATCCACTCATCTTATAGGAACATTGCGCAAAAATAGAAAAAATCTCCCCAAAGCTGTCGTGGAAGCCAAACTCAAGAAGGGAGAGATCGTCGCCAAACAAAATAAAAATAATGTGGTAGTTATGAAATGGCAAGACAAGAGAGGCGTGCTTTTTCTGTCGACAAAACATAAAGATGTTATGATAGAGGTAACGCACAGAGAAGGCCCCAAAAGAAAACCAGCCGCTATTATCGAGTATAATAATGGTATAGGAAAGTGGCATTTGAGTTGATAACTGGCACTTCAATGGTGAATTATTTGATTATTTTTAATTCAATCAACCAAAGCAAAATGTCAGTTACAAAATTCAAAGAGAATGTGTGCCTGCAACTTCTTCAGAGTAGTAACCAACCCCTTCCCTTACAAGTTCAACAAAAACATGAGCTGACTCAAAATGTTCTAAACAAAAGAGGCAGATGTACGATTTGTTATAAAAGAAACTCCGAACTACATGGCAGAAATTATGCTGTTAAGAACACAAAACGAGTCATATATGTATGAAATGGATGTGAAGGAAACCCATTTATGTGTTTAGACTGTTTCTTTGTCAACCATGTTTTCATAAAGAAAAATTAAAAAAAAAATATAATCTATAATAACGGACGCTGTTACTTACCTGGTTACTATTCTATTCAAAGAATTACGATATTTTTGTTTATGAAAAAATTTGAAAAAATAAATGTTCATTTCAAGTTTATTGTATTATTTGTCATGCCTCTAAAAACAAAAAAAAAACCTAGGCCAATTTATTATAGTTTAGTTCTACGCCGGACCCATCGATATTTCCATTTGAATTCAAGGCAGATGTGTACCAGCTACACACACATGGCCGAGAAGCGTTTAATATCTGTGTCCAATATGTGTACACATGGCAGAGAATTAAAATTGGCTGTGTCCATATACGGTACACACGGCAGTCTAAGTGTTAAAAATATCTGATTTAAGCCTGAGTTATATTACACTTTTTTCGTCTAGAAACTTGGACAAGTTTTCAAAATAGATGTACTTGTCGAAGCTTTGATAGTGTAATTCATAAGAAATACATCAAAGTTTCTAAACTACAAAACTAGATCCGATCCCACTTTTCATCCAAGTTTCATACTAGACTTGCGCATTAAACACCATTTCGTTTGTACCAACTGTTTATTTTAAATAAAAATCATATAATAATTGCAGGTTATGTAGTGTTTGTTTTGTTCTGAAAATTAATAGAAATTGTGTCAGAATGTTCAGTAACAAAATATGGGGCACCGATATATCGGTTTTCGAATTAATTTTTTTAATATTTTTGTATCTCTAAGAGGTTATAATTAACCACAACCCGTCTAAACGTCAAATATATAATATTAAACAAACAGAAATTTTTATTTAATGTTTGTAACGCACTCAAAGTTTGGTGCCCTCTATTCAATATAGCACAAATTAAAATTTGTATGAAATCTTGTACAAGAACTTGTTCAAGTTTCTAGTACGAAAAAAGTGTAATGTAACTCACACTTTAAAGTTGCACAACTGTAAATTTTAAAGTTGTTCTCATTGAAATATGTTATAGTAAGACATGATATATCGGCGCGTACGGATATGCAATCGTATGTTGAGTTACTTCTTAAATAAATTAGTAAAAAAAAAAGATAAAATGCAAAATATCGAAATTGGCAACACTGTGAAGTATAACTCGGTATTTCACGATTTTATCTACAATTTTTAGAACCACAACATTAACCTGACATTCAAGATGAAAAATAAAATTTCCCTGCTCTAAATGGGGCGAATACATAGTGTAATTCTCGGATTTAAAAGGAAAAGCTTTATATGAAAAAGTTAGGTTAAGTAACGTTTTCTAAATACCAGCTTTTACAACAGCGTTTGTTAAACGAGTTTTTACAACAAATTTACAACAAAGTACACAAATTAACAGTTTGGAACGAATAAACGAATCCAATCTCAATATTTCGATATTTTTCTAACCTATATATCACGAAGTTACATATTTATTGTTATAATGCGGAAGACTGTAAGTGATTTCAACCCAAAGCATTTTATATTAAAATATTTATAGCGAAATGAAACATATATAAGACACTACATAGCGTAATCTTAGAAAGATACAATCTGCTTGTGACGTCATTCATAAAAATCAAATTTAGTCGCATTATCAATCACAAATAGCATACTATATGTAGAGAGAAGTTAGTCACTAACCGAATACAGATATGTCAACTGAAATTCATGTCAAAAAAATATAGGGCTGCTAGCAAAACGATGCACCTGCTGACCAAGATATTTTATTACCAATTGTATGATATAAAAAATCACCATATTAATTGTACAAAGATTTGATCACATTGCATCAATCTTATTTGCGAATGACAAGCCATTTCGTAAATATTATTGTACCAAAAAGGCTATTTCTAGGTTGTTTAGTTAAAAATACATATTGGTATCAACATCTCGTGTTTAAATTTGGATTAAATATAAGTTAAAAGACCACTTCGTATTGACAGTTAACAGCAATATCATTTAAAATTAATGACATTTGACAGATAAGTAAATGATATTAAGTTAAGACATACATTTTTGAAATTAACGTAATCCACAGCCACCACTTATAAAAAAATTTTTGAATCATATAGTATAATAGGGTACGTAAATTTAAATCTTGATATTGAAGTTATTCCAATATATCAGAATGAAACAGATTTGCTTATTTGCCTGTAAGTAAATGTGAAATAGCATAGCAGGCTCCCCCCTTACATTTAGACGCAAGTAGGAATACATGCAGTGCAGTACATATTGCCATGAATTTTTCCGCGCAACATTTAGTGAACATTTTTGAAAAAAAATATTTTTGTAGTGTACTACTATTAATGACAGTGTATGATTTTATTGTATGAACTCTAATTGTATTTTGATTTATTTTTGAATTCTTAGGTTTTGATTAGCGCAGTTCCTGGAAGCCGTTCGGACTTGCTGGGCAAAATATATTGCTGCATGTATCCGTTTTGTCAGATACGTCTTGGTACTCAAATAAGAGAGTTGTATATTTTTGGAGATAAAACTTTTTTATCTCTTAGTTCATTTAATTACGGTTTTTCTGTTGAATTAATAGTGGTTGTGTTTATTGAATTAATTACCGTATTTTTACGAGTTTGTATACTCGTAATTTTTGATATTTTTAACTCTTATTTGCACGTGCTCTCATTGTTATATGATATAAAAACTACGTAAGTTTTATATTACATTTATAATATTATTTCTTGATTTGAATGCATTTATTGTATATCGATTGTATGAATTTTTCTATATTTTTATATTAGTTTATAATAGATGACAAAGATAATTTTTCGTGTCAAGTAAGTCTTTTTTTTGATACGATATATTTCTAGAACGATTTGTATTTTCAAGGTTGGTTTTTATATACTTGTGGTATCTGCGCAGGTGTAATATTTTTCGGTTTGTCAGTTTATGTCTGTTTACATTTTTGAGTTTATTTTGGGGTGATTGAAAAAGATATCTTTGGAATTTATTTAGTTTTAATTTTGTTTCGCGAGTCATAAGAGGATGTTTAAATTTGCTTAGCTGTCACCCCCAGCAAATTAAGTTTGCCTCTATGTGTTTATGTACAACACAGTTCTTTAAATTTCTTAAAGAATCAAATTTTTTAAATTTTTTTTTAATAAAATATTAGTTGAATATTGTGATTTTTATTATAATTAACATTTTGAGTGAACAATTCATTCTGGCGCCCACATTATTTTTGTAGAAGAGAAGTGCCACGTTTTCCATTGGAAACCCTGAGAGGAAAGCTGTTTCATGAAAAAAAAAGTTTCCGATTGAGCATTAAAGTTGGATCAGTGTTGTGGTGAATAGTGATTCATTCAATCTCGAACTTACTATTCATAGCAATATGTTTATTCTATTTATGTACTGATTATCTCTCATAGCCCCTCTTATCAATCGAACCAATAGTATGTATGTAAAAAGAGTAAAGAGTATATAGACTACATCTACACATAGCTTCTCAATGTCAAGAAATACATTTACGTACCCTGGTATAACCTAAAAATAAACGATTTATTGACAACGCGATCAGAATTTAAAATACTATTTTCAGGTATAATTAACTGAAATAGTGTAATATATGTCGCTCAGGTGTACGCTTTCACTAACTCGTATATAGTCTGTGTACGATAAGAGTAAAGGCACGTCATAATCAGTATTATCAAGGGCAGTAACCTAAAAGACACAAATTACTAACGTACGGACCCTGTTATTGTTATATTTAAGATATGTTATGTTACCTACCCTTCACAAGGTTGCCATAGTGTTGGATGTACCAACTGTTATAGTTCGTGTCACTCTGATTCTCAAATATTTAAATTTAACAACCTTAACCTAAAAAGTATTCAATGAACAAATATAAACGAGATTTGGCAACGTTGAGTGATAGTATTATCAAGCGCGATAACCTAAAAGACACAAGTTGCTAACATAAGGGCCCTGTCATTGTTTTACTTAAAATATATTACGTTACCCTTCGCAACGTTGCCATAGTGGTGAATGTTACAATTCTTATTGGTCGTGTTACATTGATCGTCAAACATTTCAATTTATTAACTTTAACATAAACAAATATTCAATGAAACTTTTACGATACAAGATGCTCATACGAGCTCTGTTATTATTAATTTTAGGATATGTTGTTACCAATTGTTCAAAACGTTGCCAAAGTGCTGTATGTGACAATTGTTACATTTAAATTTATCGACTGTAACCTAAAAAGTATTCAATGAACAAATGTAATCAAGACTTGGCAACGTTGTATGATCTGATTATGACGTGCCTTGTCTGTTATCGTAAATAGACTATGTAGTAAGTAAGCAGGGTCTAATTTAAGAACAGAAATTATACGATTGAACACGATTCAACATAGTAGTGGGAATAGGTAGCAAATAGGATTTACTTGCCATTCAATTATTTACTGATCTGATGAGTAAACCTGGACATAATTGTGTCTGGCTTGTGTACATGACAATTATGTTTTTCTCATAAGTGGAATTTCTGTAAAATGGTGCTCTGTTGTGTTATCTTATATTGGTGTTCCGACCCGCAATCTAGGACACAGCAGAACCACTCATTTCGGATAGCGTGTCCGAATATTGGTGTTTTACGGTACAATATTATTACGGTATTACGATATTTAATTTAAAAGCGGTGCTTTACAGAAGTTTTGTTGGTGGAAAGGAATATGTATTTGTTTAGATAGTTACATATACAACATATGACATGCAAAAAGTTATTTTAAATGGCGGAAGACTTTGTTCAACATAAAAAAAAAGTGATACGTCGTCAGCGTGGTTATTTTTTAGTTGCGAAAGACGAGAATAGTGCTAAATGTAAGCAATGCCCTGCCATTCTCAAGACTTTGGGTGGATCGACTAAGGGATTACATACACATTTGTCCTCAAAACATAACATTAAGATTTTAGCTGACGTTAATCGTTTAACAGCTTCAACAAGTCAAGATTCTGAAAATTTGAACACAACACCGCCGCCAGCTAAACGAAAGTTAGAAGACTATTTTAAAAAGTGCCGCCAGCTAAACGAAAGTTACAAGATTATTTGACTAAAAGTGCCGACGATAGCCTGGACGATGTTTTGGCAAGAATGATTGCATTAGATGGATTTCCATTCAGTGTATTCATAAGTTCAGACGATTTGAGAAAATTGCTCTTAGCGAAATAATTTACCAAAATCAGCCGTCACAATTTGAAAGCGTGTTATGAATTACAGTGAAAAAATCAGAAAGCAAGTAACTGCAGAATTAAAACATTTGAAAAGTGCAGGTGAAAGATTTAGTCTATCTTTCGACGAGTGCACATCAACGTTCAATAAACGATACATGTCTGACAACGTTCATTCATATAAAAAAATTTTGAGCTTAGGACTCGTTCCTATCCATGGAAGTATGACGGCTGAAAATTGTCTTGGTATATTGAAAGAGCGTCTAAGTAAATTTGATATTTCCCTGGAAACTGATATCGTGGCTACTGTAACCGATGGACCGTACGTTATGATAAAGGTGGGACAGCTTGTTTGCACTGCACAACAACTGTGTCTCGCACATGGTATCAATTTGGCAGTCTGTGATGTGCTTTATAAAATAAAAAATTATTTTCAACATAGACAAGACAGCCCTACCTCAGACTCAGATGATACTATAAATGAACCAGCTGTGACTGCTGATTATATGAACGATAGCGATGATGATGACAATTTAGAAGACTTAGACAGTTCAGAATCAGGTTTAATCTTAATGTCACAAAATGAACTTGCGCGAGAACACATACCAGAGTTAACGAAAGATGAAAACATTAATGAGCTGATAAAGAAAATCCGCAAAGTTGTAGTGTATTTCAAAAAATCAGCATTGAAAAATAAAACAGTACTTTAAAAATATGTGAAGATTGAACATGAAAAAGAGCTGTCACTTCTTTTGGACTGTAAAACCAAGTGGAATAGTTTTTTAACCATGCTGGAACGATTTTCTCTTTTAAAAACCTGCATTCAAAAAGCTCTTATAGATTTCAATCATCCAATCCGTTTAGAAGATAGCTGGTTTTGACTTGGTAAATAAAATTGTTGATGTGCTGACCCGAATTAAATTAGCAGTAGAAGCAATTTGTCTCGACGAGATGCTAATTTATGCACAGCTGATGCCGCTTTGAAATTTATTATAAAACAATTGTCTAGCAAAACTCAGCACTCGCCAATAAAATGAAAACATCTATAAAGCAACGACGAAATGAAGATTTAACTGGTGTGTTGAATTATTTACAAAATCCACGAAAAGATGATGAAAATCAGTTATTATCGTATTTGGAATGACTTGACTTATTTCCAGTTCCTACACAGGCTTTAGTGAGGGCGCTAATAAAGAGTATTGTTAAAAGACTAAATAGTCAAGATGACATGGAAGAGGAAGAAAGGTCAGGATCACAAACGATGATGAGCTAAGGCAACAAACCTCCCAATCCCAATTGAGACTAAAGAAAAGTTACAGCTGGAAATTAATAAGAGCATGGAATCCCCAGATACTGAAGTACAAAATGAATCGGGGTTGGTAAATAGTATTAGACGCGAAATGAGCCTGTTCGAAAATGGAGGAGTTCGTTTATATCACTTAGAATTCGCATATAAATATCTATTGTCTATTCCTCCAACCAGTGTAGAACCTGAGCGAGCGTTTTCAGCTGCTGCTTATGTTGGCAATAAACTACGAAGCAGGCTTGGAAGTCAAGCATTGGTTGCTTTGATATTTGCGATTGTATTGTATTTTCGAAATTCTAAATAGTTTTTTGTATCGCTATTTTGTTCCTTATTTTAGTGTATTGTGTTGTGCAACAATATTAATAAATAATTTTTAAGAAATTACTTAAGTTTTTTTTTTCATTTGAGCCCAATTAGAAACCGCATAGTCTAATCCCGGGATTACGCTTCAAAAATCCCGTAATCCCGGGATTGAGAAACATGACCGGGATTGTATTCTCTAGACATGCATAATGTCGTTTTCCGTTTGCTTTGTCCAAGTTTAGATGGAGCCGACATTTTCTTTGCACGGGCATCATATAAATATATGATTGATACCAGTGTTAATCAAACCACATTCGCGCTTATGGCGTAGTGGGCGATCTGCGTTCAGCCTACTTCGTATCAAGATTATGTTCTTATTTAAGGCCCCGCTTACTGTATGCATAGGTTAGTCCCATCGCAATCTAATCAAAAACATTATCATTGGGAGATTCTGTCGCATTTGTAATTGTAAATATCTGTAACTTTGAGAAAGTTAGTCAATAAACTTCTACTTTTATAGTACCCCATTAATGATCATTAACGCAACCAGTCTACTATATTCCTACAATAAATAAACTCAATTACTTTACTTAAATCACGGCATTTTATTAATTTTATTAATTGTCATATGTATTTATCTTTAATTTTATTGATTTCGTCCTTATAATTCTGTCCTTTTAAAAAACACCACATTTCTTTAAAAATTTTCATTTATGCAGCATGTACCTATATGTTGTAAAAGAAACATCTATTATACAAACTATTCGCTTTCAGGTTCCTTAAGTTGTGCCAACAGAAGTGCCCTCTGTTTTTCCAACTCTGACTCGCTAAGTTCACTTCCTTTAGGATTGCCGTCGCCATCTGAAGGTCTACGAATTGATCTTTTGCCACCACCCAGTGAGGCGGCGGTCGCTGTCGACGAGGACCGGTCAATGGATGGGGTCCTCTGCATAATACCATTTCAATTACAGTATTTTTGTACATATCAAGATAGCTAGAAATAATGAATTGATTCTTAATTACAAGCCCGTCCCCTGAACACCCATTGAAGTAATCGTAAATAATTTTCTGTGAACATGTAAACTCATGTAAAAATGAATTATGATAAATGTCAATTTATATACAGTGTTGATCGACGTGGAAGTATGTACTGAAAGTTATTCAATGTTAAATTTCATTCAAATTTTCTCAACTGGCACGGTTAGCATTACAAACCTCTTTCAAGTTTCATACAAGGTATGAAAATTTAATTCTCGGATCCTCAGTATTATCCATGTTGTAATTGCATCTAAATCGCAAAAGTATTGGTGTTTCAACATGTTTGAACTAACGTATGTCCTAAAAGTCTTGGCCAAAAATATTATTTTTTTTAACGATCAAATTTATTCAAACACATTAGTTATCAATAAAGTACAACTTAATAAATACTACTAAACTAAACTACAGCAGACCGATTTTCATGTGGCCGGTTAGAAGTACCGCCCTCGAGATGCGCACGAAATTCATAGGTAGGGGAACCTCTGGCATTCAGGGTTTTACATCGTTTTAAGCGATAAACACAGTAGTGCAGTGCCGTATTAAGGTAGTGATGAATGGAGTTTAAAAGTAAATTAAATAAATGTGTTTTACACAGTCAAACTCGTGAAGTGATCTCAAATGTATTTAAATATATGCAAGAAGAAAAAACTTCAGGGGTACTCAAAATTCCACTGGATCAGTTATATGAACGCGTTATTGCCGCAACGGGTGTTTCTGAGAGAAGTATTAGGCGGATTGTTAAAGAAAAAAGTGAAATAAACGCAGGTGCCGGTTCATCTTTTACATCGCCAAAGAAAAATTTAAAAAAACCAAGCCCAAAACCGACTTAGACGATGCAGATAAAGGTGTGCTGCGTAGAACAATTTTAAATACCTTTACTGTTGACAAAATTGTGCCTACAATGCCAAACATTCTAAGAAAATTTAAAGAAACAGGATACACTGGAGGAATAGATTCTCTTCGGAAAGTAGTAAAAGATATGGGCTTTCGTTGGCGAAAAACAAAAACCAACAGAAAGTTGTTAATGGAAAAGCACGACATTCGTCAGTTAAGAGTGTCTTATTTGCGTACCATTCAAAGTTACAGAAATGAAAAAAGACCGATTATATATATATGAAACTTACATCCACAGTTCTCATACTGTGGCTACTTGTTGGAGTGACAATTCCAATGAAGGATTAGCAAGGCCTATATCAAAAGGTCTAAGACTAATTATTGTTCATGCTGGCTGCGAGACGGGATTCATTCCGAATGCTAAATTGATTTTTAAGTCTAATACCACAACGGGAGATTATCATCACGAGATGAATTATGAAAATTACAAAAAATGGTTGTTAGAAAAATTAATTCCAAACCTGCCTCCAAAGTCTGTCCTAGTAATTGACAATGCTCCTTATCATAATGTCCAAAAAGATAAACCACCGAATTCTAATAGCAGGAAATCAGTTATGATAGACTGGTTAAGGTCTAAAAATATTTACTTCGACAATAACATGCTCAAGCCCGATTTATATAATATTATTAAAGTACATAAGCCAACATTTAAAACGTTCGAGATAGATGAAATGTTAACACAACGTGGCCATAGTGTTTTGCGATTACCGCCATACCACCCAGATTTAAATCCGATTGAGTTAGTATGGGCATCTCTTAAACAATATGTGGCACAAAAAAATGTATCATTCACTATTCGATATGTTCAACAGTTATGTGATAACTTTTTTGATGAATTTAGTGCTGCTGAATGGAATAAATGTTGTCACCACGCGATAAAGTGGGAGCAAAAGTTTTTGGAAGCGGAACCTCTAATAGACGAAGTTACAGACCAGTTCATTATTAATTTGGGTGAAGACTCTGAATCGGAGAGCGAAGAGGAAGTCAGTGATAGTGATTCTGCATAACTTTTTATATAATTACATGTATAATTTACCGTAATTTTTTTGAAACTTAGTTATTGTTCATTATTGTTTTCTCCTATAATTATTTTTGAGTATTTATGTATTATTTCTTATTGTAATTATTATTTTCATTGTTATTTCCAATAATATTAGTATTAATAATATTCTTTTCTCCACGACTATTAAATAATGTTTTTACAACACTCGCCTACGCTCGTTGAAGAATATACTGTTCTTTTGTACATATAGAAAGTTTACAATGTGATTATAATGAGAGAGAGATTAGCATAAACATTATTTGCCAATAATTCAGTTAATTATCCAAATTAGTTTTACTTAATCCTAAGCCTTTCTACCGTTAAGTGTAGCTAACAATCTTATTCAGTCATCCCCTTAATGGGATGTTAGTACGCTATTAGCTAGTTGGTAAGGTAAGACATTTTAATTAAACATGTTACATGAAACTATGCGTTTTATTTTACTTCTATTTGCCTTAATTTAGTGAAATACAAACCATTATAAACATGTTCAACAATGTGATTTTCTGAATTTATCCCTTACTACGTCCCAATGCACGACTCGCACAAAGAGTTTGCATTTCATTTTTCCGAATACTGTCTCTATCTAACACTGACCCTTACTTGACGCACGTACAAATTCTCCCACCGGCCACATGAAAATCGGTCTGCTGTACATTAATTAAATTATATGAAGTTGTCCATTCTCCTCTACCATACGCAAATTTCTGCAGATGTCTCTCATCAGCAAAGAGCGGACTCGAGCGATTCATGTTTCATAGCCCGTAGGCGTCCTGCCTTGTATTCGCAATAGGTTTGTTTCTGTAAGCGATCCGTGAGTTTCGAACAATTTGATACGTGTGGTCACCTGCATAAGTGGCACATACCTACATATGCAGTTAATATGTGTCTGTCAATGCACAATAGAGCGAATGTAATAAACGGTTTGGTAACCGGCAGCAACTACTGCTGAAACAAAAGTAATGTTGACAAGCGAATTGCGTATCGAATTTTGAATAAAAATTTACAAAGAACAAAACTCAAAACTATGCATTTTCTGTGAACACTGAAAGTGTAAAACATTACTATGAACAGCTAAAATTTGTTCAAGGTGTTCCTTGTGTTAAATTAGTTCTTTTAGATTATAAAACGTCTTTAAAAATAGAAAATGTCAGTTCCACATCAATTGGTCATTCAATCGCTTCAGTACCGCTCTCTGCTCACCAGGCACTCAATTTCTCTGTTTTTCATAAATTCCCCGTTTTAGTTGTTCTTCATTTTAGGCTTCCCACCGTCCATGATAAACCTTCCAGGATTTAGAGGATTTCCTAAATATCCTCTATGGAACAAGCCTGAGACAAGTTTGGAGGGTTATTGTTTTTAAGAACAAAAATTATGTGGTGTTGTCGAAGACAGTTTTGCGTATCTCCAGAGTAATGACACGATGCCAAGTCTGGCCAAAAACATAATATTGTCATCAGCTTGCTGTTCATTGATGAATTGAAGCAATTTGAAAAGACAGTTATTAATATAGCTGCGACTATTCAAAGCTTCGTCTCTACTCTTCCCACAAAAAATCGGGATACACTTCTCTGTTACGTTTAAAACTGTAATTTTTAAATAATAATTCTGTGTTTTGCGTCGTATTGTACTCGCCTTTTTCTTTCGAGTGTACCCCGTCGTACTATGCAGGTGTTCGTAATACGCCATCGTGCGACAAGATATCGTAAAGCGAAGCGTTTCCTAAGCTTGTGTATTTTGCCGCTTTTTGGTTATTGTATGGGGCGTGCCGTAAGTTCCGATTATACACCGAATTAGATGGGTTTGTGTGGCAGCACATTTGTTTAATTAACAACAATATACAGGGTGTTACAAAAATTTAGGGCTGGCTATACATAGACGGTTTCTACAACTAAAAATAAGCAAAAAAGTTTATATAAATTTATGTCCTAAAATGGTTCGTTACTGAGTTACGGCCAATTGAAGTTTTTTTATTTTTATTTTAGAAATGTTTACAGAAAACGGGAGTTTCTTATGATTCTTATAGTAAATGTTCAAAATGACCTCCACGGGAAGCAACACAAGTTCTTCGAGAAAAATTACTGATAGGAAAAATTTTGAGTTAAAAAGAAAATTAATCGGTGAAAGAAAAGCTCGAGTGTTTTTTGGCAAGATAAATTAACGATTTAAATATATAATAAATAATTATTTTTATTTGAAAGCAGGAAAACAGTTATTAAATGTACAATTATTATAAATTGTTTGGTTTGGTGTACTAATTTTAATATTATTTTCTTTGTTGCTTTCTACACATTCTGAATAATTGTTTTGTCTTATTTTATTGGATTCGCGTAAATGACAAGTTTTTTAAATATCATATTTGTTCCTATTGGAACATTTTTATACCAATTATTAGAATTTGTCTTGTTCCAAAAGGGATTTGGAATTTTAAAAAAAGTCGTTCAGATGTTACAAAAATTTAGGGCTGGCTATACATAGACGGTTTCTACAACTAAAAATAAGCAAAAAAGTTTAAATAAATTTGTGTCCTATAATGTTTCGTTACTGAGTTACGGCCACTTGAAGTTTTTCGTATTGCATGTCCGACACGTGTGTATCTCGTCACAAATTATCGCGCAGACGCGAAGCGTTCGTATTGCATGTTTGAACAAGTCGCCGACAAGTGAGTAACTTATGTTAATCATATTCAGTAGGCAGTCCGTGTTTTTTGCTGTCAGTCGTGAAAGTTGATTAAGCCATTTGTGATTAGTACTGTTTTCTAATTAATAGTATAAAATGGTAGATTATTCTTTCGAAGAGATGTCCGACATGCATTTAATGTATGGTTTGGCACATTGCAACAGAGCAGAAGCAAGAAGACTTTACGCAGAATATTTCCCAAACCGACGTTTACCAAATGAAAAAACTTTCGAAAGCCTTCATATTAGATTAAGAGAAACAGGATCATTCAAACCAGTAGTCCGAGATCGCGGCAGACCACGAACCACAAGAAATTTGGAATTGGAAGAACGTTTGTTGGATCGTGTTGAAGAAAATGCAGGTGCTAGTACTCGAAGAATGGCATTGGCGGAAGATGTCGATCATGTGAGTGTATGGCGTATTTTAAGAACTAATCAGATTTTTCCTTACCACCTGCAAAGAGTACAGGGACTTAGTGAGAATGATTTCCCATCACAAGAAGCTTACTGTGTATGGTTGTTACGGACATGCGCCGCCGATCATCTCTTTCTGTCGTGTGTGCTCTTTAGTGATGAAGCTGGCTTTACAAGAGATGGTATCGTCAATTTTCATAATTTACACCAGTGGCAACAAGAAAACCCTCATGCTATTATTCAGTCCAGACATCAAGCTCAGTTTTCATTTAGTGTGTGGGCCGGAATTATTAACGAATTTGTGATTGGTCCTTTTGTACTTCCACCACGACTTACTGAGCAGAATTATCGTTATTTTTTAGAAAACGACTTACCAGGTTTGCTGGACGATGTTCGACTAAATGTTAGAGGACGCATGTGGTTCATGCACGACGGTGCAGCGGCTCACTTCAGTCACACAGCACGCGAATTTTTAAATGCCGTATATCCTGGAAGATGGATTGGTCGCGGTGGACCTGTAGCATGGCCTGCACGGTCTCCAGATTTAAATGCAATAGATTTTTACGTATGGGGACATTTAAAGTCTATGGTATATTCTACTCCAATTCAAAATATTGAAGATCTTCAACGTAGAGTGGAAGATGGATGCCACCAAATTCGAAATACACCAGGAATTTTTCAGCGCGTGAGGCAGTCCATGATACGACGAGCTGAAGCTTGTGTTGCTTCCCGTGGAGGTCATTTTGAACATTTACTATAAGAAACATAAGAAACTCCCGTTTTCTGTAACCTTTTCTAAAATAAAAAGAAAAAAACCTCAAGTGGCCGTAACTCAGTAACGAACCATTTTAGGACATAAATTTATTTAAACTTTTTTGCTTATTTTTAGTTGTAGAAACCGTCTATGTATAGCCAGCCCTACATTTTTGTAACACCCTGTATAAATGGATTTGCGCCGTCGTCTATGCTGATATTTATTGTGCCCTTAACCAACTTAGGTAAGTAACGCTTCACGCCATTTTCTTTACAACATTTCTGTGCATTTATTTACATATTTCGCCTTTGCCAACGCCAAAAATATTATCTTTAGGACTCTTATAACTGGTTCCTGTTACTGGCTTTATTTGCCGGCTTCTATGGTTAGCTGTCGTCGGTAATTGCCGATAACTTTAACACCCATCGGAATAAGAATTCCGTTTTGGAAGAATTCATTACCCTACGTGAATTTCGAAAGAGAAGCGGCAGAGACGACATCACGGTGGAGTTGGTGTTAACTTACATCTACAATCCGAAGGTTGAATTTTTGTTTGATTATACTGTTCAATTAAGAATTCCTTAAAATCTTCATTTGTGTCACATATAATACATATATTTAACGCTACGTAAAAATTACTAACAATAGTCTCTCTGACCTCTATGCGGTAAATACCAGGGATCTTCCGCTTTTTGAGAGGTTAAAATTGTGAGATAATTCGTTCAACGTGAAATATTTTCATTCTATAAGAGTCGAAATATTACAATATTGGGCGCCCGCCCAATCAAGTTGTAGACACTTTTTCGCAGTTCTAATTTATACGACATTGTAAAGCAACAACTTCAAATGAACTAACTGTGGACTTAAAGTAAACAATGTAAACAAACTTTTGTTAGCAAAGGCAACTTGATATTATTTTATTTTTATTTAATTTTAATTTCGTTGAATTCTGCGCCAAAACTTTTAGGGCATACGTTAATATGGATGTAAATTTCAAACAGATTACACTACACAGATCACTTTAACATAAAACTGAGCTATCGAAACGAGCTGCGTAAAAATATTCAATTGTTTGAGACTCGACGAATATACTAGTAAAATGCTACAACTAATGCAAGTGGCATATAGTGTAAATACTGTGCAGAAATGGTGTTTGTTTCAGTAGTATAAGAGATTCAAAGATAAGCAAGATGTTTCCAGAAACCAACAATCATTGACATTAACACTAACAAAATTATGTAAATTAATTAATAAGACTGTCAACGCTTAATTCTACCTCTTCTCCCGATGAAATCGTTAATATATTGACGAAATATTGAGAAAGAACATTTGAGTTTTAATGTAAACAGACCGATAACCCAAATCTTACTGAATTTATCTATTTATGTATATGTAGAAGATAACAGTAACCTCTAGTGTAGCGTTTCACATCCATACGTTTTAAAGATCTATTTCGAGAACTAAAATACCACACCTTGTAAATACTAGACTAGAATAACCACCTGGCGAAACCCAGAAAGCATATTCCATTGTTGACTTTATAATAATTGATACAAGCGATCGTAGATCGTTTTAGTTTTCAAAGAAATTTAATTGAGCCAAGAACGACTGAAGGTCCATCTTAATTTAAATGTCATTAGTGTAACACTTGAAATGTTGTGTAACTTCTGTACTGTTTTTTTTAATCACACTGTATACTTCAATTACCATTTACTTCAGTCATGAATGCAAGTAAAATATGACTTAATAAAAATTGATTTTTTTAAAGAAAGAAAGGCATATCAATGATTATTATCAAAGTGCCCTTTTTGAAAACATTTAGACTATTTCGAACTGTCTTTTTTCGCATTGAGACCGCCATTGCTACAGGGACGCCATCTCACGCCAATTGACCAGTGAAATAAGAACTCTTCAAATGTTCCAAATAAAGCTTTACTTTAAACGATTGTATGCAATTTGGAAGGTACAGTTGACGTTCTGAAGGTCTGAAAATAACTTTTTATTGCCCTATTGGTGACATTTTTTTTAATGACCAATATCAACTTCATTTTTAACTATGGCTTGTAGAACAAGTATTGTAAACTAAATATGTACCAATGTTTGAAATCGTGAAGTTGGTAGGAACGGAATATTTAATTCAATGTGTCGAAACTGAATCTTTTTAATTAAATAATTCATGAATTGTTACAATTAACAGCACCAACGGCTTTATTAATCGATAAGAACTGATATCGTGTAAAAAGAACCAAACTAACCGGCGAAAACGAAGTGGCAACCATGAAGTATATTTAAGGTCATATCAACCGCATATATTATACAATAGACCTCCGCTATTCGCGGAGGTTGCGTTCCACGAAAACGCCGCGAACATTGAATGAAGCTCTCGCATTATAAGTTGGCGAAGGGTGGAAGTGAGTTCGCGTAGATAGAGGAAGGGTAGATTGCGTATCATTGCATATCATTCGCTATGCAGTAACTGAATCAGACAGGTGGGTGGTACGTTTCCTAAATACGTTCATGACGCAACCCCACCGCTCGCCAACTTATACTGCGAGAGCTATATGTACGTATAAGCTACAGGTATATATGTAATCGACACAAATAGATATACATACTGTAGTGTTTTTTTCCCCGAAGATAATTTTAAAATTTAACAATTTAATTATGTACATTTATAACCATGACTGTATATTTTGTATGTGTGTTTTTGATTAGGGCGTTCCCGGATGTCGATGAACCTGGAGTGTATTTTTTTATAAGCGAGTTTTTTTTATTATCACGTTGTTCTAGAATTTTTAAGTCAAGGTTTGGTGGGAAATTTATGCTCGTGTTATTGCGCATGAGTGAGTATAATTTTCGTGATCGGCAGTTTGATCTGTTGACGTTTTATTTTGAGGTTAAAGTAATTAATGAAATTGAAAGTTTTCTAATCAATCTATTAGGTTTAATTTTGCTCGCGTGTCATTAGAGGTTTTCATTGTGTGCGTGTAAATTATCATACAATCTTTTTTCCTCTGTGCTTCTGTATAATGATGCAGTAGTAGTCTTTACATTTAGTAAAGATTTTTTTTTTTTTAATAAAAATTTGATGAGGAATTGTTTGTATTATTATTAATTTGTATTTATTTCCACGTTCCTTTACGGGAAACCTGGATGAAGAGGAGTCTCATTTAAAAGAAAAGCTGGCTGAGTTCAAGTTCGGACATATTGTGGTGAATGATTATCTTTCTAATTAAACCCACTATACGCAGCAATACGTATAGCAAACGCCAATTAAGTTGGCGCGAGGAGGGGGTGCGCAGAAGCCGTTTTTAAAACGTCCACCCCCACTATTCAAGTAATTGTCAGAATACATTTGTCATTGACGATTGACAGAACGTAATACCAAATACAAATCTCCCCACTACTTCTAATCCTGCGCGAACTTACCCCTCCTAGCGCCAACTTAATTGGCGGTTGCTATACATATTGCTAAATACGGTTTGTGAACTTTTAAAAGAAAATACTGAAATCTTAGGGGAACTACCCATACTGAACTGCGAATACTAAGCGCGGATAACGGGAAATACCAATAAAAACAGAATCGCGAATAAACGAATTCGCAAATACAGGGGGCGCGAATAGCGGGGATCCACTGTATCTAAGTACGGAAATATGTCCTTTTTCATATTTTACAATCAGTGACAACTCGTCATGTTATCATCTTCACCAATAAAGCTAAAGAACTAAAGCAGCTTGACGTTAATTGTGAATATGACAACTTACTTACTAAATCTGTACCGTCTTTATCTTTCTGTGTTGAGAGGCTAAACGCACCGAGCTATAATGTTATTTTTCCCGGTCACCGATCCAACAACTGACCATAATAAGATCTGTTTGACTTAGTCAATTGCAATACTGTTACCTTAACAACACTACTGTACCGTACCGGTTGAATATATCAACATACAATTTCAATAACAATGGTATCACCTTTAACAGCAAGACTAAAGTGCTAACGCATGTTAACGTCACTGCTGTAGATGGCAACATCATTATTGCAGTACATATAGTGTCCAGCTTTTACTTGTGCAACGTGGAATAATTTGAATTTACGAAGATCTGTCACAGAACCAAAAGACCCGATATATTCTACCCAATTACATTCAAATTAAACTTTTGGGTAATTGAACGAAGTTCTCTTTATTACTGAGTCATGCTTTTGTCTGTAATCGCTTGATAATTGAGAGAAGATATGAAAGAAACGAAATGAAGGATGATTTGATGGAAGGTGAGATTAGTCTATCATTGTTTGTTTGCGAAAATGTTGGTTTTATTTTGAAGTAAGATCATGCGTTCACAAGATGTTTCCTTCGACTGGAAAGGTAATGCCCGCGACATTTTGGAATTCAAACGAGATATGTCTTATCGACTATAGTATACCGGGTGGGGCACATAAAGTGTTACAGAGCAATAGCACTCAAACGATTAATCATATCGAAAAATGTTTCAGACAAAAGTTTCAGTGTTCGGGAAGGCGGTCATACTGGGCCACCCAGTTTTTTGATCGGTGTAGGCGTAGAAGCTACGTCAATGTCAACTCCAATTTTTTAAATGGAACCATGTATTTTCTTTTCAATAACATTATTACAGTTTTAAGACGAATTCAGCGACCTACAACACAAGGTCATTCTAGTCACGCAAAGTATGAAAATAGTCGAAAAATATCGGAATAATCAGCATCAACTGTCAACGCATACGGCTGTCAGTTAGTCACGCATTACCTTCTATTGTGAGTACATCGGATCGCGAAAATGAACGATTATCAAGATTATTTTGATATGTTAATGGTGCTGGGGGAATGCCGCAAACATTACAGAAACGCTGAGCAGTTGTACACGGCTCGTTATCCGGACAGACAACAAAAATCGCACATGGCATTTAAGCGATTAGCTGACCGTTTCTGTCGCTTCGGTACAATGAAACAAACACGAGCCAAACGTCGACCGATTGTTGATGAAAATGCGGCTGCTATCTTAGCTTTTACTGCACAAAATCCCCATGCGGGCACCAGGCAAATGGAAAGAGAGAGTGGAATTAGTCGGCGATCTGAATTAAGAATATTACATCAACACAAATTACATCCGTATTGTATGTCACTGCATCAGGATTTGTACGGCAATGATTTCCAAAATCGCGTCAATTTTTGTAACTGGATTCGTCGAAAAATGCACACGAATGTTTCATTTTTGAGTCATGAACTTCACAAATACGGGAAATGTGAATAGACATAACATGCATTACTGGGCAAATGCGAATCCTCGATGGACGAGAACTGTACGATATCAACATCCGTGGTCCGTTAATTGTTGGGCCGGCATTGTCGGCGATCACGTCATTGGTCCACATTTTTTTGAAGGTCACTTAAGTGGGCAAGTTTACGCAAACTTTCTGGAAAACGTACTGCCCGAATTACTGGAAGACGTGCCCTTGCCAGTTCGCATAAACATGTGGATGTAACACGACGGTGCACCATCCCATTATGCTCTATGTGCAAGACAAGTGATGAATGAGATTTTTGGTGAAAAATGGATAGGACGAGGCGCTACTGTTGCTTGGCCACCTCGTTCGCCAGATCTAACACTAATGGATTACTTTTTCTGGGGTTTTGTCAAAGGACACGTAATGGCGGAAGCACCTACCACGCCTGACGACATGAGAGAAAAAATACGCCGAGCATGTACCGAAATTACACCACAAATGTTGGCTAACGTTAGACGGTCGTTTCCTCGGAGAATTAACCACTGCTTACAAGCGGAGTGTGGTCACTTCGAGCATCTTCTGTAGGTAGACCCAAACCAAAGTTAGTGGATCCTTTGATGCTGATTATTCCGATATTTTTCGATTTTTCGACTATTTTCATACTTTGCGTGACTAGAATGACCTTGTGCTGTAGGTCGCTGAATTCGTCTTAAAATCAGTAATAATGTTATTGAAAAGAAAATACATGGTTCCATTTAAAAAATTGGAGTTGACATTGACGTAGCTTCTACGCCTACACCAGTGGCGGCTAGCGCATAAGCGCTGCAGTGCTGCAGAGCTCCCAAAAAATTGGGCGGGCGAACCTGTATTAGTTATAACTAGTTTTCTTTTACATAATTTTTCCGACATTTCTGATGTTTATAAAAGCGTAACATATTGTTATGAAAATTCTCCCCCTGTATATAAAAAAATTTGCATATTTTTCTACATCACCTGTAGAGGACATCAAACCCTACAATTTGACACCTCAATCATCAAAATCCGACAAGTAGAAGCCGAGATATTCGCTTCCGAAATTCCAAATAATATTCAATAGGCGACCAGTGGAATAACCAACCTAATTCGCGCGATCGCTCACTTGTTCCTTATCTGGTCCACACGAGCGTGCGCTCAGAGCTCTGTCAAACACCCGCGCGCACCCCGCTACCCCCGCGAGTGTCTAAAACCAATGCGTCATTTTAGCAGGCCTGGTCGCTGCATTAAATGCAGCGAAATGCAGTGCATTTATTCCAGCGCGGAAGGCGATATGATTCAGTATACGATAGGTCCAACTCGCAACGGGCGGGCCATAGGCAACAATATACGTATGGAACGTAATGCGGTGGGCAACGTGTGTTCGATGCCTATATTGAGTGACTTTCTTAAAATTTAAATTTATTTTGCAGAATTATTGATTTTTTTACTTTTATCTTTTAGAAAACGTTATTGTTTTTTTATTACTTAAAATTACTTTATATGAAAAATAGTATACCATAAAAGTGTAAACAAAGACAGTATACATTGAAACGAATATTCATTCAATTGTATTGTCATGAAATTGAATTTGTCAATCGTTGTTAAATTTGTTAGAATGAATAGATATTTATATTTATCGGAAAATACTAATACTTAAAGCAAACAAATAAGGTGTAGTGTTTTGTTATAGGAATGAGGAACGTATAATATCCATTTCTTCCTGTATATTGATTATGCAGCTGATGCTTTCGTAATATGCTCATATTTGTATTTCTACTATTATCGTGATGTTATTATAATACAGATACCAAAATCCCACGTAATATTTCCATCAGCCTTTTATTAACAATAAACAAGTAAAGTACAACTTCGTAGGTCGACAAACGCTCCAGTCTTCATTATCACTGTATTATACATGAACTGTAGGCTTAGTTTTTCGTAGAAATTGAAGTACGTCTCTGTTCCTTTGTAAAATTATAATAAGGGCAGGGGTTAATTTTATTCTGGCATTTTTAAAAATGCAGAGATCAGTTTTGCGACAGCATTCAGCTAATTACAATCTAAAATAAGCAACATTGTAACGTATTTTGGAATTGTGAATATTCGTAGGTAATAAAAAAAAAGGAAGTATAGTTTAATTACAACTGTAGCTTCCTCCTGGTTTGAAGGAAGTCGGTATGTATCGACCGAAGTATAAGTTGAAATAATACAAATATGAGCATATTACGAAAGCATCAGCTGCATAATCAACATGCAGGAAGAAATGGATATTATACATTCCTATAACAAAACACTACACCTTATTTGTTTGCTTTAAGTATTAGTATTTTCCGATAAATATAAATATCTATTCATTCTAACAAATTTAACAACGATTGACAAATTCAATTTCATGACAATACAATTGAATGAATATTCGTTTCAATGTATACTGTCTTTGTTTACACTTTTATGGTATACTATTTTTCATATAAAGTAATTTTAAGTAATAAAAAAACAATAACGTTTTCTAAAAGATAAAAGTAAAAAAATCAATAATTCTGCAAAATAAAATTAAATTTTAAGAATGTCACTCAATATAGGCATCGTACACACGTTGCCACACCGCATTACGTTCCATACGTATATTCTTGCCTATGGCCCGTTGCGAGTTGGACCTATCGGTATTTAATATTTTCGCGACTATTTTTACGGTGCGGCGAGTTTAACGTAAAAACAATAATATTAGAGACTCTTATTTTTTTGTGTGACAATTGACAATCGTTCCAGAAATCCATTACTTCAGTGCGGAAGGCGAAGAAAGCACGATAAGATCGATGGGAGACAACCTCTTACTGCCCGTGCAAGGTAAATTTTTTTGTAAAACTTGCAGAACACCTTAAAATTTTTAGCACGAGCCGCCACTAGCCTACACCGATCAAAAAACTGGGTGGCTCAGTATGACCGCCTTCCCGAACACTGAAACTTTTGTCTGAAACATTTTTCGATATGATTAATCGTTTGAGTGCTATTGCTCTGTAACACTTTATGTGCCCCACCCTGTATAAGCTATGGGGGTTGGGGCACAAAATCCCATGTATTTTCTTATGGAGGTTCATTTTGCATTTTTGAGGGTGAAACGTCAATGCACATGTGCCAACCGCTAAATTTGTCCGCGGCGATAAGCTTATTTCTGCTGCATGTGCAGATAGGAGTTAGCAAAACAAATGTAGCGTGCTTTTTTTCGTCTGAGTCTGAGGGGTGATAAAATGTTTTTCTTTGAAACAGACAGGTCTGTTTCAAAGAAGAACATTTTATCACCCCTCGTCAGAGTCAAACGAAAAAAACACACTACATTTGTCTTGCCAACTCTTATCTGCACACGCAGCAGAAAAAAGCCTATCGCCGCGGAAAATTTAGCGGTTGACACATGCGCATTGACATGGGATTTTGTGCCCGAACCCCCATAACTTATCTACTGCTTATCTTGCAAAAGGCCAAACTATCAACGAGACATATTATGCCGCCCTTCTGAACAAACCGAAAGTTGTTATTACCGAAAAAAGACCAGAAGTCGCTCAAAGGAAAGTGTTATTTCATCATGCTAATGCATCATCACACACCGATCGCATTGTTCGAGAAGAACTGGGTAAATTACGATTCCAGATTGTATTCTAACCACCATATTCGCCGGATCTAGCCCGTTCAGACTTTCTATACCCAAAACTCACACTGTTTCTCGTCGGAAGGAAATTTAAGGCAGACAAGGAAATTATTTCAGAAATTTAGTAGTACGAGGGAAGATCAGTAAGTACCCGTGTTTGAAAACAGGTGGCGCTGCTGAGGGAAGTTGGCATTACCGTCGTGTACTACCATCTGTCAGACAACACCATAATAAATTTCAGACTGATTCATAGGTTAGTTTTTATTTGGCAGCCAGTTGTATCACACGTGTTTCGTGTTTCTCGATAAAATGGAAAAAGAGCAATATCGATCCGTAATTCGGTTTTTATTTTTGGATGGAAAAACATGCGAAGAAATAAAAGCGAAGTTGGATGCTGTCTATGGGGACCCTTCACCATCTATGACAACCGTAAGATATTGGTTCAACGAATTTAAACGTGGTCGTACATCTGTTTTTGATGAGGAGCGCCCAGGCCGCCCGGCAGACGTGGTTATCGAGGAAATCGTTGAAAAGGTCCACGACATGATTCTCGCTGATCGCCGAACGAAAGTGCGCGAAGTAGCAGAGGCCGTAGGCGTGTCGTACGGAACGGCAATTAATATTTTACATGATAAGTTATCGGTGAGAAAAGTGTCGGCCCGATTGCTTACGGTGGACAACAAGCGGATACGGTTGTCAATGTCGAAGCAGTGTTTGGACCTCTTTAAGAGAAATTCGCAGGAGTTTTTGCGTCGAGTCGTCACCGTTGATGAAACCTGGATCCATTATTATACGCCAGAGTCCAAGCGACAGTCAAAACAATGGATTTTTCGGGGTGAATCTGCTCGGAAGAAGGCAAAGAGGGTCCCATCGGCCGGAAAGATCATGGCCACGATTTTTTGGGATTCCAACGGAATAATCCTCATGGACTTTTTGCAGAAGGGAAGAACGGTCACGGGGCAGTACTATAGTGAATTGTTGGACCGATTCCATATAAAATTGAAGGAGACACGGCCCCATTTGGCTAAGAAAAAAGTGCTGTTTCACCACGATAATGCACCAGCACATTCATCCAGAATTGTCGCGGCAAAGTTGCATGAACTGCACTACGAATGCTGCCGCACCCACTGTACTCGCCTGACTTGGCTCCCTGCGACTTCTTTCTGTTTCCCAACATGAAAACGTGGCTCGGGGGAAAAAGATTCAGCTCAAACGAGGAGGTTATCGTCGAGACAGAAGCGTATTTTGCAGAGTTTGACAAATCGTATTTTTTGGTGGGGTTAAAGAAGTGGCAGAAACGTTGGGAAAAGTGTATTGTACTAAAAGGTGATTACGTTGAAAAATAAATAAAAAATTTGTGAAAAACTTGCGTCTTCTTTCCTAACACGGGTATTTATTGATCCACCCTCGTATTTTAACTACTTTGATCCTGATGATTATAAAACTAGAATAATGAAACTCCAGCACCGGTGGTCCTATTGTATTAATGTTAAAGGAGAACATGAAAAATTGAAAAAAATCGTTCCCGTAATTCAAGTGTTTAACTTTAAATCTCACCTTCCACAAAATGATCCTCGTTATGTAAACAACACCATCTCCAAAGAAGTACCTTTCGAAAGAACGAAGGAAGTCTTTTATGTTATCTACCGATGGTATATTCCAAAAAGAGAGACAAAATTCTGAACAGACAGTGACAGTTATTTCTTATTGGTCAAGAGGAAGGCAAAATAACACCGTAGAACATTTGCTTTTTGCCATCATTTTCAAATATTTTGACAATTTGACAATCTTTTTTGGAATATACTTATGAAAACAATATGCTATCGTGACAATTTTTTTACTTCCAGTTTCTGTCATATTTTACTGTGTCATCCCCAAAATTTGGTTGAAATCATCTAACATTTGTTACGTTTTCATTCGTTTAAAGCATTGATTCCCAAAGTGGTCCAGGTGGACCCCCAGGGGTCCACGGGAGACTCGACGGGGGTCTACGTTGGCGTGACAAGAAAATGTGGGTTCACTATTCGTAAGCGGGGGTCCACGAAAATTTATCTGGTTTCGATAGTGAAGAACTAAAATGTTGGCTTGAGTTCACCTATCAATGTAGGCAGATAATATTTTAAGAAGCTCAGCGACTGTTACTTGTAAAAACTTGCATATTCCATATTCAGTACAACGTATCGAGACTTGCAAAGCGCTGCCGCTGCCGCCTTCCGCAATGCTTGCTCAGACGTGCAAAGGGACGAAGTACGACTTGTGGTGTGTGTGCTTGCAATCTTGCATGAACTTGTTTGATTCTTCACCAATATAAATACGAATGCCACGGATAAACCTTACTCATTTGTTTCCCGAATTTCGAAAAGAAAAGTAAAGTAAAGTGAATCGATGTTAGTGTTTGCCACTGTCGGAAAAGTAAGTACTTACCTGCCTATTTGTTATACATACTTTTAATAAAAACAAAGGGTGTAATTTCAGATTTTCTTGGAAAATTTAAATTTATGAAGCAAAATATTAGTCGGCGCGAATTTTCCCAGTTTTCAAACTTGTCACAGGTAGAATGCCTTGATGAGGATATTCACACATACGTTCAACATTTAATTGCCCTGCATGATGACTTTAAAATCAGATTTGAAGATATTCTGACGATGGAAATACCACCATGGATCATAAATCCACTTGATGAAGCAGAAGTGGAGAATGTGATATTACAAGAGGAGCTACTCGAGCTTAGCACTAATGAGGAACTGAAGGTGAAATTTAAAAGAGGGTATCAAACATTTTGGCTGCAGGCAGAAATACCCGAAAAATATCCTGGACTGTGGGGAATTGCGAGAAAGCTTTTGATAGCGTTTCCCTCGTCATATCTTGTCGAGAGAAGTTTTAGTGTCGTTTTAACCTTTTAACAAAAAAAAGGAGCAGATTGAATATCACAGAATAGGGAGATTTGCGGTTATTCCTAACAAAACTGAAGCCAAATATTGATAATTTGCTGGCAATCCATCAAGTACATCCCTCCCACTAAAATTATGACTATTTTGTGATTGTTATTGTAGAAGTTACGTTACGTTATTAATATTTAATTTTAATTATATTACGACTGTTATCATATTACAATGTAATATGATAACAATAATAATTAATAGTGTAATAATTACATATTTGAATAAATACAACACAAGGAAATATACTATTTTTATTTTTATTTTTACCACTCCGAATGGGGAGTTTTCTAAATAAAATATGTGAGAATTGATTGGTTTCTTGTGCTGTGAGTAGATGTCAAAGGAGTAAAGTTGGATGGAATCACTTTTTTGATTGGCTAACTTTACTTTTTTGACATCCACTCACAGCACAATCAATTAATTAATTAACCAATAACTCAGCCGCAACGCAAATTTCCATAGTTAGATCTAATCTTCACATTTTTTATCGAGTTTTGGGAATATGGTAGAAATGTAGCTGCAGGGGGTCCACCGGAACCAAAGTGGTCTATGAGAGAAAAAAGTTTGGGAGCCTCTGGTTTAAAGAGAAAATTCATGATTTGAAACTTGAACACAGAATAGTCATGAAATTTTTATCACAAGAAGGCAGTAACCGAAAGAATATTCATGAGAGAATGGTGGAAGTGTATGGAGAAGTGTATGGGCCAAGTTACGATACGTTAGATTCCCAGACTGCTCAATCCTAAACAAAAATTTTGAAAACGACAAATTTGTGTAGAGAAGTTTTATGTCAAGATGAAGACTTTTTAAATAAAATTGTAACTGGGGATGAAACTTGGATACAGAAATGGGACTCTCCCACGAAACAGAGTCCATGCAATGGGTTCATAGGGGCTCTCCGTCGCTCAAGAAGGCAAAAACGCAATGTTCTGCGGGAAATGTTATGGTCACAGTTTTATGGAACGCAGAAGAGGGATATTCTTAATTGAGTATACGCCAAAAACGGTTACAATAACGGGAAATATCTAAAAAGACACTAATAAGAACTTGAACACGACTAAACGCGAAAAAGACGCCACAATTTTGCTCTCAGAAAACTCTGCTTCCGCACGACAACGCTGTGAGGTTATATTTTGCGGAATTACCAAAAGAATTTTTTTTCAAAGGCATAGCGTTACTAAAAAAACGCTGGAATAAGTGTTTTAGTGTTGATTGTTCTTAAACTGTAAATTTTTTTTGTTGTTTTCTAACTCGTTTCTTTCATAGCTCCTCCTCTTAAGTTCTGCTATGGTGCGAAGAGGTATTTCCACGGAAGCATATATTACTAATACATTTATGAAACGATATTTTAAATGTCCATAGATTAATATGTGAAATATGGAAACAGCGCCATCTCTTAACGAATATCTTTAAGGGTGAAGTTGTGTTATGATCTGTAAGCATGCCAATTCTTTTTGCCAGTCAGTTTGTTAGATTCGATAATCGTAGCTCTAATTCAATAATTAAATTCCTATTTTATCTGTAGATACCTCGTCAAATTACTTTAATACTCAATCATGTGTTCCGAAATTGGTGGATATTAGACAGGTGATTTGACCTTAGAAAACTACTAAATGCAAATAACTGAGAAATGAAACTTATCAAAAGAATATATAATTTTATATTTCGTCAAAAACTTACGATAATTACAAAATAAAAATAGCGCAAAAAATACCAAACAATGATAAATTGCAATGCACATAATGATTTCTTTAACAGCTATATATATGTATATATATATAGGTATATATATTTCACACAAAGCAACATATCAAAAAGAACGAACCATTGTCTAATAGATGTCGCTTTCGAATCGACCCACTATACATTAAATTTTATCTTTTTTTCAGTCTTATAAATATAGAAACAGTCAAACAATATTAAAACAATAACGAAAAATGCGTTGTATTTCAGCGACATCTACCAGTCCATTAATGTAATTAGATTAGGAAAAACTTTAAAAAAATAATTCAAGATTTTCGTTACTATTTCAAGAGAAACTCGCCAAAAATTTGAAATTATTAAATTCGTGTATTATTGCTAAGTTAATAGACGAGGTGTCCTAGAATATGTTTGATAAAATGCATTAATTTTAGCTTTCGTATAAGCGATATTCAGAATATTGTTAAACAAGACACTGCTTGAACTGTATGGATTGATTTGACACTGGAAAGTAAGTTCTTTGAAAATTCTCTAAGCTTTAGCTTTTATATAATACTTCATCAAATAGAGAACGAATCTGAATGAACGAATACTTCAAAGCAAATCTACAAATTACATTTAGAAAGAAGAAAATTGACAAACACATTAACATTTGGAACGAGGTAAAACGCGAATGAAAAGAAAGTGTTTCTTAAGCCAGGGGCAATAACAAACAATTATAGCATTTTACAGGAACTAAAAAATAGTAACGAATCGAAAATGGCGATGGTTAGGACACACATCAAGGAAAACATGGGAAATTTAACACCACAAGCACTCCATTACTATATTCCAGGAGTAAATCGGCTAACTTAAAGACACTTGGAGGAAGGGGCTTGCAAAAAGAATTAACAAAACAGTGCTTCTCATGAAATTAGATAAAACAAAAAGCACCAAAATAGAAAAGAATAAAGTGTTTGTTAAGACAATATCTGAAGTGAACTGAAAACCCCAGACTATAGGGCAATACTAAGCCGTAAATCTGTCATATGAAGGTGGGTGACGAAATGTTTTAACACCTCTAAGCTTCACAATGGTGTTATGAGACATAGAAAAGGAAGAAGAAAACTGCATTAAAACTAACAGCCGTGATGATGTCCCTCGTAAAAGTAAAACGAAACATCGGGTAAAGAAGAAACAATTTTAAGGACAAGTTCTAGCTCGTGATCAGAGAAGAGACATGAGATAATTTGGATATTTCATTGGGTAAGTGCTTCATAATTTCATAATGGGAACTATCCACCACAGTGACCAGTTGGAACTAACGTGACAGGTTCTATAGAGTGAGCAACCAGGGCAACACTCGATTATATGAACAATTTTCGGTACTTCCCCGGCTTCTCGACACAACAGTATAAAATTCACCTATGGACAATATCATACGAGGGAAGATCAGTAAGTACCCGTGTTTGAAGACAGGTGGCGCTGCTGGGGGAAGTTGGCATTACCGTCGTGTACTACCATCTGTCAGACAACACCATAATAAATTTCAGACTGATTCATAGGTTAGTTTTTATTTGGCAGCCAGTTGTATCACACGTGTTTCGTGTTTCTCGATAAAATGGAAAAAGAGCAATATCGATCCGTAATTCGCTTTTTATTTTTGGATGGAAAAACATGCGAAGAAATAAAAGCGAAGTTGGATGCTGTCTATGGGGACCCTTCACCATCTATGACAACCGTAAGATATTGGTTCAACGAATTTAAACGTGGTCGTACATCTGTTTTTGATGAGGAGCGCCCAGGCCGCCGGGCAGACGTGGTTACCAAGGAAATCGTTGAAAAGGTCCACGACATGATTCTCGCTGATCGCCGAACGAAAGTGCGCGAAGTAGCAGAGGCCGTAGGCGTGTCGTACGGAACGGCAATTAATATTTTACATGATAAGTTATCGGTGAGAAAGGTGTCGGGCCGATGGGTGCCGCGATTGCTTACGGTGGACAACAAGCGGATACGGTTGTCAATGTCGAAGCAGTGTTTGGATCTCTTTAAGAGAAATTCGCAGGAGTTTTTGCGTCGAGTCGTCACCGTTGATGAAACCTGAATCCATTATTATACGCCAGAGTCCAAGCGACAGTCAAAACAATTTCGGGGTGAATCTGCTCCGAAGAAGGCAAAGACGGTCCCATCGGCCGGAAAGGTCATGGCCACGATTTTTTGGGATTCCAACGGAATAATCCTCATGGACATTTTGCAGAAAGGAAGAACGGTCACGGGGCAGTATTACAGTGAATTATTGGACCGATTCGATATAAAATTGAAGGAGACACGGCCCCATTTGGCTAAGAAAAAAGTGCTGTTTCACCACGATAATGCACCAGCACATTCATCCAGAATTGTCGCGGCAAAGTTGCATGAACTGCACTACGAATTGCTGCCGCACCCACCGTACTCGCCTGACTTGGCTCCCTGCGACTTCTTTCTGTTCCCCAACATGAAAACGTGGCTCGGGGGAAAAAGATTCAGCTCAAACGAGGAGGTTATCGTCGAGGCAGAAGCGTATTTTGCAGAGTTTGACAAATCGTATTTTTTGGAGGGGTTAAAGAAATGACAGAAACGTTGGGAAAAGTGTATTGTACTATAAGGTGATTACGTTGAAAAATAAATAAAAAATTTGTGAAAAACTTGCGTCTTCTTTCCTAACACGGGTATTTATTGATCCACCCTCGTATTTAAATTTATATAGGTTAGTATGGGGTGTTTAAATATCTTTACCCTCCCTGTTGATGACGATTAATTAAAGAATGCTTTGATGAACTGTGATCATTTAAAAAAATTGGTTTGATAGATCTTTCGTTGCTTAAGCAACTCAGCAAATGCACAACATGTTTGAATAAACCAAAGAAAAACCTCACTCGAAAATACCATGCTATTTTTGAATAATGACCATACCTGCAGAAAATTAACGAACAGATGAAAATGTTTTATTGTTGCCCCCTTCATTCATCCAATACACGAAAACGTTATGAGAATCATACAATTGTACAACTGAACAAGTTATCTGAAATCTACCAAAAGTTCTGAAAGATATGACAACAAAAAATGCCATAATGAATCTAGACATTAGTATGGAACCGACTTGAGGTTAACACAATAAAGTGTTGGGAGAAACCTTTCCCAAAATTTCTGAAAATGTTGACTCTGATCTGGTGCAAGACATTCCGTTCAGTATGTTGGAGGAAAAATACAGCGGAATTACTCAATGAAGTAAAGAATTTGTTAACAAAAATGAACAAATTTATCATCAATTTTATCATCGAAATCAGAAGAAAATCTGAAATCTATCAAAGATACTAAAAGACCTGACAATAAAAGATGCCATAATGAATCTAACATTAGCATAGAACCAGCTTGAGTTTGACAATATAAAGTGTTGGGAAAACCAATTCCAAAGTTTCTAAAAATAATAGTGATTCTGTCTGGAAGAAAACATTCCGCTCAGAATTTTGAAGAAAAAATACAATAATAAAGCAGAGATTCAAAGAAAGAACTTATTAACAGAAGTGAACAGCTAGGTAAATTTGTGTAATTTCTAAATACATGACACTTACATACCTCTAATTTAATTAAATTTACTTTTTAAGTTGAATATTTAAGAGGGGATATTCTGAAATGGAGACTGAAGATAATTTAAGCGAACGAATCGATGATGTTCATCATATATTAAACGAAGAATTTTATACAGAAAACAACGAAAACGAAAATATGGAAATTCATCAGAAGCTGTGAATACATTTTGGTTTTGCGAAAATGCTGGGGCAAATTACAGAAATGGCAAACAAATTTAAAAACAAATCACACGTTATCTTTACATATGTAATTTGTCTTCAAAAATAAAAATATTTGTTCGAGAACATGAACAATTTGATTTTATGAACACACCTGGTATTTATTAGTTCACATAACTGAGCATCTACTATACTTCTATGTCTGGTGTCCAATTGCTCATGTGATATTTATTTTAGATTTACATAAGAAATACTAAGCAAAATATTGTAGGAAATCACCAAATAATAATCTTACAAGCTAAAGATAAAATCGTGGAAGCAAATACTAATTTGTAAGACAATCAAAGAAAATTAAATAAATTTGAGCATGAACTATGGATAATAAACAAATTGTATCACAAAGAAACACATTTTTTTTTAATTAAAACAGTTACTTACATTTAATATTTAAGAAAACATTCTATTAACATATTCACGGACCCCTGCGCTCAATTTCTAATAACTAAGATATCAATAACTCACAGACGGGCTTTTTCTTTTATGTTTCTTCTTTGATTTCTTCTTTTTATATTCTTCGCCGCTCTCGTCCGAAATTTGCGATGGACTCCTAGACCTGTGCTTGTACTTTTTCCGTTCGCTTTCCGAATCGCTGTTACTAGACGATTTGTACTTTTTACTCTTTTTCGACTTTTTCGATTTTCTAGATCGCGAATGATGGTGACTGCAAGATTCCTCCATTTCGTGCTGGAAATCCTGCAAAGAAACCGGAGAGAATTGTGAAGGAAACGTGTAATTTAGAACCGAAAATAGAATACACGTGTATATATAAAATTTTGCAAAATTAGGTAAATAAGAATCATTTAAATGAAAGTCTTTCTGTCGAAATAACACTTATAATCTACGATGGGGGATTTTTATATTATCTAGCCAGCCATGAAAAGATTTAAGTGACAAAAGCAAGCTTTTGCTGTCAAATAGCTGTCACATTTGGATTTATAACTGGAGAACTTTAGTCCAAATCCAAAGAATTTTGTTGTTTTTACAGAGCTTTCAGTAACGCGCCAAGTATCTTCGGCGCCGTCATGCGAAATACTGATAGGCGCCTTTACCCTATATGTATTGAGCCAAAATTACCAGCCACTCTCCCACAGTTCAACATTGAAATTTATGACGAACTCTTTAGACTTGTTAGTACTGGTAGGTATTTTTTATTTGAGGCAAACAATAGGTTCACATACAAAAAATATTATTAAAATTTTTATTGCACACTGAAACAACAGTAACAAAATAAAAAACAGTATTCCAAATTATTAAAAAACAAAAGGTCAAATAAAATATTTTTAGAGTGCCCATGTTTTTAAATAGATAAACGTGAAGGAAAACAACGGAAATGTCTTATAGAAATTGGACTTTTCTAGCTTTACTTTTGGCAAATTCATTAATAAGATTTTCAATATTCAGCTGCTTTAAAAAGTCAGACTCTATAGAAATGATAGCAAGATTTTCTAGCCGCTCCTGGCCCATTCTAGATCGTAAGTAATCCTTAATTAACCTTAATTTAGAAAATGATCTTTCGGCTGTAGCTACAGAAATTGGTATAGTTAACAATATACGTAATGCTATTGTAATGTTTGGGAATGAGTGGGTTAAGTTATTTATTGTAATGTTACAGTATGATTATTATTAGCTTCTATTAAAATGCTTAAGATACCCCTTTCACCTTTTTTAATTATTAAATAATATTAATTAAGTTAAATTTATACAAAAAACAGTGTAGATGCAAATATCAAGTATAGCAATCGCCAATTAAGTTGGCGCGAGGAGGGGGTGCGCAAAAGCCGTTTTTAAAAACGTCCACCCCCACTACTCAACTAATTGTCAGAATACATTTGTCATTGACGTTTGACGGAACATAATGTCTTTGCTAGGGGATCATAAAGTGATACACGCTGAGAGGTTAGAATTATCTGACATTTGATGTAAAACCAAATATAAATCTCCCCACTATTTCTAATCCTGCGCGAACTTACCCCTCCTCGCGCCAACTTAATTGGCGTTTGCTATACACTCTTTGAAGTAACAATAAAATTATTGCTGTCAATGCTAAAATAATTGTAATAATTGTTTTATGTAAATTTGTTGTAAACTTTCAAAAAATGTTTTTAATATTTTTAAAATTTAACTTATCACAAGTGGCCGTAGGCGCCTTTAAGGCCTTGGCGCCGTTGTGCGCTGCACGACCTTGCCCATATGGACGGCGCGTCACTGAGAGCTTTATTAACAAAAAATGGGACCTTGGGAAAATTGGAAACATGTACAACACATATAGGTATGTACTATAAGTCCTTTTACGATAACAGACGAGGCACGTCATCAACATACGTCATGTTTGCGTCACGCACTCTTGCCAAATCTTTTGTTTACATCTATCACAGAGGTTATGTATTAAAAATAAGTTGACATGTAATCCGCGTTGACAGTTACGTAGGTCTTGTTCATACTTAGGAAATAACGATAATTTACATAGTTTTAAATCAATTAGATAAACCTAACGCCTCTCATTCTAACTATAGTTTTTAAGACGCAATGATTAAGACGCAATGAGCGCTTTTGATTGCCTGCTTAGTGGCTTAGGCATGTTTTATTGGTTATTAAAGGAACCGTTGTTTTAATACAATACGAATAATACGACGAAACTGGATAAAAGGGACACGAAAACTAAAGAACAAACTGCGAACTAATGAAATGCAAATAATACCACAAAACTGAATAAAAGGGACACGAAAAATACAGAACAACAAATGGCGCACAAGTGACAGATACGAATGACAGTAGCGAAAATAGAAGTTGGCAACGTTACGCAGGATAGGAACGTTTGCAAAGAAGAAATCTCTAGATATACGATAGTGAAAGACAGTTCTTTTTGGGTTTAGTATTGTATAGGTAGGTAATTCTGAAGTTTCCGGTTATGACGTGCCTCGTCTGTTATCGTAAAAGGACTATACGCAATTTTTTTCTGCGGAAAAACACTTCGACTGGGTGAAATGGATTTTTGAAAATCCATGAGCATCTGCTTATCTAAAGCTGTTTGAGTTACTCTGTAATTGTGAGCTTGAACCAACACTGAGACATCATTTTATGAACTTACGGTACTGTACGGAAACCTATCAATGGATAGTTTCCTACAAGTCAAATATTTCAAACACACAATTTACTCATTGTACGAGGGTTGTCCGTAAATTAAGATCTCCAATTTTTTTTCACATAGCAAACATCATTTTATTGCACAAACAAGTACAGATTCTCAAATATTGAACTTTTAACTATTTTTCTACGTAGTCCCCGTCACGATCGATGCACTTTTGCAGTCGATCCAGGAGCGACTGGCCTGATGCGTCCAGTCTGTAGTAATAAATGTAGCCACGCCAGCAATAGGAAAAGCCATGAAGATGTTGCAAATAATAGCACAACGTCAGTGAGCAAAAAAAATTGACTGCGACACAATGCCACTCCAAAAATTAAGAAATATCTATAAAGAACAACCACACAGTGTTGGGATTGCTATTACAATTGTAATAAATCTATTACATTTCCCTGTGTTTTATTACGTCGTTACGAAAGCACATAAATCTATTACGTTTTCGTGGATTTTTTTACTTTAATTCAAATCTTGTGACCTGTATTTTCGGAACAGTATCCCTAGTAGCAAAATCACTATATGCAAACTTGTCCTGCATTAGCAAATTTATATTTTCATCCTTCTCTAAAATTGTGATTTTGCTGCTTGGGACAATACCTGGGCGTGTGATAATTACTGGCGATATGGTGACAATTGTCTTGATAGATTATCTTTTACGTTGGTGTTCATGTCGTTGTTGGTGGCATATATTATGTAGTCAGCTCTAAAGTTAATCGTGATAATAACATTTTAATAAATATGGATAAGTATGTATATTTTAGTTGTTTAGTTTCTGTTAATTACTGTTATTTATTTCCAAAGGTTTTTAATAAAAACATCAAAACCGAATGAAACGGTCTTGGCAGAACAATTGGAAACGCAGTCAACTCCTGCCGACCAAGAGAAAGTGGTACAGAAAAGAAACATAATACCTTCAACTTCAAATGTTAGTGGCAGTAGCACTGAGTCTCACGGACGACCGATCAATAAGAAAAACTACAAACAAAAGTTTACAGATTCGTGGCTGAAAAGTGAACAATTCAGTAAGTGGTTAATTAGAAATCCAAGGAAACCAGTTGAGCCTTTTTGTATATTATGCTCCAAGGCAATTATTGGTGGAATTACTCATATTAATCGACATGCTGCTTCAGCAATGCATAAGAACAAATTAAAGTGTGCTCAAGAAACTCCACGAGTTACGATGTTTTATAACAAAGAAAAGGAGCTTAAACTTGCCACTCAGGTTAAAATTGCGGAATTGAAAATGGTAGGTTTCATTGCGGAACATAATTTAGCTTTCTCCGTTTTGGATCATTTGCCAAAAATGATTTCGTCCATTTGTCCTGACTCTGATATTGCCAAAAACGTCAAGTTATGCAGAAAAAAAGGAACAAAAATATGTAAAGACGTTATGAAAAGAGAAAGTTTGTATAGTTTATCAAAAAAGCTGCAAGAATCTAAATTTTCATTAATAATTGATGAAACCACAGATGTTGCAACATCAAAAAGTTTGGCTATGGTTGCTCGTTTTTATGATAAGACATCTGAAAAAGTATGTGATAAATTTTTGGCACTATTAAAAATTGAAGATGCAACAGCAAACGGAATATATACAGTTATTTACACATTTTTTAAAGAAAATAAAATTCCAGTGTGCAATTTAATTGGATTTGGAGCAGACAATGCTGCAACAATGATGGGACAGAAATCTGGGGTGCAGCAAAAATTGCTGCAAGTCAACCCAGATCTGTATGTATTAGGTTGTACATGTCATTCATTGGCCTTATGTAGTAGTTCTGCATGTTGTAAACTTCCAAATTCTGTTGAAGAATTGACAAGGGATATACATTCCTATTTTTCACACAGCAGTAAAAGACAAGAATCGTTCAAAGAATACCAACAGTTTGCAGAATTGCAACCACACAAATTATTGAAGCCTTCACAGACGAGATGGTTAAGCTTAGAGTCAGTCGTTAACAGAATTCTTGAACAATGGTCGGCTTTGAAAATTTTTTTTTCAAATGAAGCGTTTGCTGAAAATATTGAAAAAGCCAAACATATATTGGCTGCGATGAACAATAATATTTTTAAACTATATTTTACGTTTTTATCGTATATTTTAGATATAGTTAATAAAATAAATGTGCAATTTCAAGCCGAGGGCTTTAGAATGCACATTTTGCTAAGTAGCATTACCAGTATGTACAAAACTGTATTAAAAAACTTTATGCTTAGAGATTACGTAGGCCAATGCCAATTAGATCAAATTTTGTTTCATCCAGATAACTTTTTACAATTAAATGAGATTTATGTTGGAGCTAAAGCTGAAATCATATTACTAGAAAAGTCAGTTTCAGAAAATGAAATTAAGAATTTTAAGGTAAGCTGTTTGGATTTTTATGTGGAATTATGCAAGGAAATCAAAGAAAGATTCAGATTTAATGATCCAGTTTTAAATTTTGCCCAAAATCTAGACCCAAAAGTTATAACTGTGTCACCCTCATCCATTACACCAATGTATGTCAGATTTAATTCTGTATTTAAAGATCTTGATATAGAGCAATTAAGTACCGAATGGAGAAGCATAGCAACGAATGACATGTTATTGAAGAATGTTGATAAACCTATTGAAGAATTTTAGACTATGGTATTCAATATGAAAAACTCTCTAGGAAACTTAATGTATCCTAATTTAACAATCTTTGTTCAGGCCTTTTTTGCTTTACCACACTCTTTTGCAGCGGCAGAGAGAATTTTTTCTCAACTAATGCTAATGAAAACAAAAAATAGAAATAAATTGCAGTTGAATACTTGCGACGCCTTACTGCACAGCAAATCACTAATAAGTAATAAATGTTACAATTTTGAACCTTCTGGCCTTCTTATACACGTAATATTAATCCGAATTCGCAATTAGAAGATGAAGATGTTGAGGACAATGAACTCACATTTTAATGTTAAATATTATAAGAATAAATTTTATTTTTTAACCATTATTAAATTATAAAGGCACATTCATTTTATTTTTAAGAATTTATTCCGTTTTGTTTTGAGAATATTCTAATGCATTATTTATGTTAAATTTTATTAGATTTTCTAAAATAAATAATTGCGTTTTTCTATACCTATACATATATATTTTTAAATTTCCCGCCCATATGATCTATTACATTTCTATTACATTCAGGCACCAAGTTTTAGTACAATCTACCAACATTAAAATCCCAACACTGCAACCACACGAGTTTACTTACAACTACTACAGAGAGATCCATCTCAAGTGAAGTGTAATGGCACTATTAAATTTCCTAGATAACGTTTGTCAGATACCGATCATGGCTATTTACAGTTTGTTTGACAGTACTGTCATTCGTATGTATGTTAGTTGTTGCCGACATTAAACATATATTCAAGTTTGCGAATGGCTTGAAACATGCTACTGCCAACTGTACAATGATGCCAAGCTAATTGTTCTCATACCAACCTTCTTCACTTGAGATGGATCACTCTGTACTAACTTAATACCTTGTAAACTTTAATTCTTTCACTATCCGAAGCAAATGCTAAATACTCATCCTCGTTTTCAAGTTTCGATTTCACTTCTTCCCAAGCCAAATCGAAATTAATATTCATTTCCCTTAGTAACTTTTTAAAATCGTTCTCTAATTTCTTCATCCTTTTATTTTCTTCTTTCACTCTCTCTTTTTCTTTAACTTCGGCCTGAACAATTGCAATCGTTTAAAAAAATGTAATTATAAAATTAAATTAAACGAACCTTTTCCAATAGTGAATTATAGGTTAGTTTTACATTTCCGGCGTCTAATGTCGCACTTTTCTTATCTTCACATACAACTGTGGCAAACTGTTCGAAGGTAGTGTCAACCCTAACCTCAAAGCTTTTATCCTTGAGAATTTCTTTTATGATTCGTTTCTCATCATGAAATCGAGCTTTCAAATCCTCTACGTAAAATTTGAAAAGATCTAAAGGTGTAGAACCTGTCTGGCCTGTAAAAAATTGGAAAATTAATGTTGATTGTTATTGCAGGTAAATAGTACAAACCTAGCATTGCAGAAAACCTAATATCTGCCGAAATTATTGGATATAATTCGACCCAAAGTGACATGGAAGTTAATTTTCCTTCTTCATGCAAGGTGTCCAAGAGAGCCAAGAATTGATCCCTATTTTTCCGACATTGACGCTTCTGTCTTTTCTTTTCGCGTTCTTTTTCTTCTAGTTCTTCCTTTTCTAATTCACGGATATGTTCTTCAAACACTATTAGAGCATCTTCCTTATCCATTGCTGTTGAAAAATACTTTTTCACATAAATAAAATATATCCAGTTATAATTTACTGGTATTTTATCTTATAAAACATAGGATTTTTTCAAAAATATGACGGAAATTTGTCCCTGAAAGTTTCTACGCATATCTGGGTTAATAGCAAAAAGACTTAAAATAAATCAAAATATATAAAAGAATAGACATTATTTAATAATGTAATTGATGTAATAAATGTAATTTACCTAAAAGATTGACATCATTTTTGAAAGTATCGTTTCCCAGTAACATAGCCTGTGCTTCACTCCAAGTTGTATCGTAATTTATTTCTGTCATATTATCGAGTACCTCTCCCAACTTCTTCATGTTCCTTTTTTTCAACAATTTACCCTCTTCCTTTTCCCGTTTTGCTAACGTAAACACTACATCCTCATATATGTCTCTACGATCAGAATCACTAACTGAAGTCCAAACTTCTGCATTTGAAAACATATCATCGCATTTGTAATACTTAGTGGTAGAGGATATCTTGTCTGTAGTCAACAAAAATTGTTCCAAATGTTCTTTTGATTTTTTAGCTTTCAAACGGCTTTCTTCCTTTTCGTCTTTTTGCTTTTGGGTCTTGTACGCATTAAATACTTGCTTTCGTTCACTTAGTCGTTTCAAAGAGTCATATCTGGGGTCACTCTGGATAAGTTTTATACATTGTTCCCATGAGGCATTTGATGGAACGTTATTATCTCTGAGTAGTTCTTTAAAAGCTTCCATCGCCTCCTTTTTATCTTTAAATACTTTTGGTTCGGGTGTCGAGTTTCTAGATTCTTTCGGTGGTGGTTCACTGTGAGTTGATAAATTGGAATCTTCATCTGAAATATAGATATTTTGCAACAAGATCTGATAGATTTCTAAAAGGAATATTTACCTGCTTTTGGTGGTGGAACTGGTAATGATATTGCCGCCAAAGTAGCTGCCATTGATGCTTCTAGTGCACTTTTGCCACCCCCAGGACTAGCATCTAAAAATATTAATTACATATATCAACATTGTTAAAACTATACATGAAAATATTGCCAATATGAGCATTGAAATTGCATGAATCATTAAGTTCGTTCCAACTCGCTAGAAAATCCGTAGAGTGCCGGTACCGGACATGCGCATTGCAGAAATTGCGTTCCAACTTCATTTTAGACCATACCTAGAACGATACCAAAAGTGTTCCAACCGAATTTTGATCGTAGACAAATCAGTCACTGAACGGTCAAAACAGTTCAGATTGAAGCAAGTACAGTTTGTACTGACATGCGTAATACATACTTCATCGCGTAAGAACTACAGTTGGCAATAGCAATGTCACACAATATCATTGAAAGAGCGAAGTTGATTATTACAATTATCAGTGTTGGTAATATTACAAAACATATAGATAACCAAAACGATCAAAAATATGTTTCAACTATAATTTATCACTGTTCCACAAGTAGTGTGAAACTAACGCATGCGCACAAAATAATCACCAAACAATACGCGAACCGATTCTAAACAGGTAGTTGGAACAAATCTATTAACTATTTCAATTACGTTTGATTTCATACTATACAATTCCAATATTTTTGTCGTAATACATTTTAAAATTGTTCTTACTTGGTGCTGATATATTAGGAGAATTTACAACACTAGTAGGAGTAGCAGGTACACTAGGAGCACTAGCAACAGTGCTGCTTGATGGCAAAGGGCTTGTAACTTCTGTAGGTGTAGCCGATGCTGATGGAGGTTTTTTCCTGAAAGCAAAATTTGGTAATAAGAAAATAATTTCTCATAAATTTATTGTTATTTACTCTTCATTTCCAATTTTACTTTTTATTTCTTCTAATTCTGGTGGTATTACCCATCTAGATTCTTTTGTGTTAATATTATGGTAATATATCTTTCCATTATCGGCTGTGTATTCTTTCCAGGGGCATTGTGATAACAATAGCTAAATAACATTTAGTGTAATACATGCATCATAATATAATCCTAAAGGAATCATAAATTAAACATATACACACACCTCTGAAGGGGACTTCAATGCATCTGGTTTCTGCCACGAACTCTGTTTTGTTACAGAATTGTAATAGTATGTTCTACCATCAGGAGCTTTATGCTCAGTCCACTGTTCTGTCTGGTTAGCTGGAGGCGGTGGAAAATTACCGAATCCAGGAGGCGGTACACTAAAAGGTGGTATTATTGGTGGAAAGCCTCCAATAGGTGGTATTGAAACTGGTGGTATTAATGGTGGTGTTCCTATAGCAGAAGGAGGTGCATATCCAGGCGGTGGAATGTTGGGTATACCTGGATCCTAAAATCAAAACACATTTTTTTAAATTACCATAAAAAAATTTACATTCGTGGCATTTATCAAAAACATAACCTCAAAATAAACCGGTGCATTAAATAAAAACGTACCATATCTTATTTATCCGATAAGTGAATATGATGTTAAACTATTTAAATACCCACACAGGCATGAATTCTAAAATATATTATGTATTTTTTGTCACAAAACCATATTCCTTTTTAAAATAAAAATGGCATAAACACAAGCAAAATCTCAAATGAAGAATTTCTGAAAAACCAGAACCAAATATCCCTAACTAAGGAACTGCGAAAATGGAAAGCCCTATATGTGCGGAAAATTTATATGATTATCAGGATTAAAAACGGACATACGTCTTCACTAATTATAATTTAAATTTCACGTAATAATAATCGATAGACATAGACTCATAGAGAAGTTATTGTAAAAAGCTTTTTGACACGTCAAACGTCAGTTTAGGGTTGGTTAAGAAAACGAAGGAGTGTACTTAATATAGGATGGTTTAATTTAATTTTATAGTGAGTACATATTTTTTTTTTAATCCAAAATGTTTAAAAAACTTAAAGACAAAATTGCTGAAGATCTAAAATTTTCACCGCAGAGGTTAACACAAACACTTACTGAAAAAACTCAATCCAACAGTAATGATGAAAACTTCTTTTCAATAGCTGATGATGGTAAATAATTTGGAATAACTAACTTTATCTTGTATCCATAGATCCTTTTTTTAAGACACTGGCGCCTCAACATCGTCATTAGCAGGTGAATTTACAGATGTATCACTACATGCTTCTACACCAATGGAGTCCAGAAATCGTAAACTTTCAAATTCATCAATGGCAAGTGACATCTCTTTCTTGCCACGATATGAACCTTCAGGAAATTTATATCACATGCAAGTAATAATTCAAGTAAAAATAGCATAGTGCACACCATCTTCTACTTCTTTGTATTTCAGTCAGACTTAGATGTGTCGGCTAGTGAAATTGAAGATAATGCTTCATCATCATCTCAGCTCGGCCATATAAGTAAAGAACAGGTATATTCAGCATTTCAGAAAGCTCAGATGCGTTATCATAAATACAGGGGTAGATATACAGATTTAGCAAATCATTATAAAATTATGGAAAAAGAAAACTCGAAAATAAAATCAATTTTAGTCGATACTCAGGATAAAGCTATAAGAAGGGTAAATGAATTAAAAGAACAATGTGCCTTAGAGCAAAAAGCCAAAGCACATTTAGAAAATGCCTTAAGAGTAGAACTTGATGAAAGACAAATCAAAATAGATACATTACAGACCAAAATAAAATTTCTACAGATCGGAGACAAGCCCGAACAATTGGTTGAATTAACGGATGGCAAAACTGGTGATCATTCACGATCAACATCAAATTCATCTTTATATGATAAACAAAATGAAAATCAAGAGTTGACAAAATATCTGAATGATGCTCGACTAGAAATTGAGAGCTTAAATGAAAAATTGCAGGAAATGAAAGCAAACTCCATCATTTTTAATACCAAGGAAGTTGATTATAAACAGAAAATACACAATATCGAGAAGCTTTTACAAGAAAAGAATTTAGAATTAAATAGTTATTTAGAACGTGAAAAGGAACACAATTTGAAACTGGCCCAAAGCAAAATGGAACTGCATGCAGAAATTCATAACAAAGATTTAGAAATAGCAAATTTGAAAAAAGACTTGGAAAATTTAAAACATGAAATGGAAAGGAATGAAAAAAGCAAAAGTAATATAAAATTAGAAAATTTACAAAATCAAAATGTTAAATTGATCGACAAAGTCGAAGCTTTGAATCAAAAATGCTCAAATTATGAAAGCGAATTGATAAAAGTAGAGCAGTATAAAATAGAAATAGCAAATTTAAATGAAATGGTATTAAATTTGAAGAAGATAAATGAAGAAATTTTACAAAAGAAATTACAAACAGATTCCGAACTTAAAAAATATGAAGAGTTGAAAAATAAATATGACGAGAATATTCAAGAATTTGAGAAAACTAGTGCTTCCCTAAAAGAGTTACAAATGCAATTAGATAACAATAAACTAATATTAAGCAATTTGACAGAAGAAAATAAAAACTTTAAAACACAGCTAGTTAATTTTGAGGAAATAAAATATAAAAATATAGAATTACGTAGTAATATTGAAGAAATAGAATCTAAAAATATAAGCATTGAAGAAGGCAATAAAACAATTCAAAGCTTACAGGGAGACTTAAAAAAACAAAAAGATGAATATGAAGAAATGATAGATAAACTAAGAGGTGATGCAAGAAATAGTTTATTAACCCTAGAATCCAAAGTAAAAGATAAATATGAAACTGAATTTAAAACAAGAGAAACAAATTTGAAACTAGACTTTGAAGCAAAATTAACAAAATTGTTATCAAGTAGTGAAAGTGCTAAGAAAGTTGAAGTGAAATTAATGGATGCACAGGACCTATTGAAACAACTTGAAAATGAGAATTCAGACTTGAAATCTGAATTAAGTATGCAGAAAACTAAATACTCGGACCTTGAAAATAACCATATTGATTTAATTAATGAAAGTACTCTAACTAGAAAAGAAGTATCAATCTTAGAAAAGGAAAATAATAACTATAAAAATACAATAACATCTTTTGAAAGTGAAACAGCATCATTACGTGAAGAAATACTAAAATTTGAAGAAGAAACTCGTCTTTTAAATAAGGAATCAGCAAGATTGCGTGAAGAAATTGATGTAGTGAAAAAAGAAAATGAAAACTTATCAGATACTAAAGCCAATGATGAAGATATAAATGAAATCCTATCAAAAACGATGGAAGAAAATAATAAATTGCGGGAAAATATCAATAACCTAGAAATGAACATCTTACGAAAAGATCAAGATCTGCAAGAATTAAGAAAAGTGCATGAAGATGAATTATATTTGAAGGTATCGGAATATGATGTGCTCCAGAAAGAATTTTCTATGTTGCAAGAGGTATCGACTAAATACCAAAATGAGACTTCCACTTTGTACGAAGACAAACGAACTAATGAAAAGAAAATTGAGGAATTATCTGAAAATATAGCTGCTTTAGATGACGCAGTATCAAAATTGAAGAAAGAAATTTTTCTTAAATGTGGCGAAATTGAAAATTACAAAAAAGAAATTCATCAACTTACCAATATAAATTGTAATTTCCAACAGAATATTGAAAAATTTAATGATGAGAATTTAAAATTATCGAAGAATGTAGAGAATTTGATACAGCAAAATTCTAACCTAACTAAAGAAGGTACATCTATGTCCCAAGAAATACTAAAATTAAAAGAAGAAATTAAGATATTTGAAATTGAATTAACTAGTCGCGAAAGTACTGCTGCTAAATTAAAGAACGCAATTCAAACCTTTGACAAAATTATAAATGAGAAAGATAACCTTTTGGAAAAACTTAAAGAGGAAAAATCAAATATTTCAGTAAATTTGGTCCAAAAGGAAACGGAAATTAATGGTATTAAAAAGAAATGCGCCGATTTAAGTAAAGAAAAAGACGATATATTTACTAGACTTATGAAAATTGAGACGGACAATCAAAATTTGAAAGAAGAAAAATCAAAATTAACACGAGAAAGAGAGGTTATGGCAGAGAAACAAAAAAATAAGGATAAGGAAATTGAAATGTTGAAAGAATCATTTGAGTTTGAAAGAAATGAATTTAATAAAGTTATAGAAGATTTAAACCAGTACCAAGTAAAATATCAAGATATATTAGATGAGAATCAAAATTTAAAAGAACAAGTTTCAAAAATCGAAGACCTAAAAAGCAAATTACAAGGATTTGAAAATATCGAAGGAAGCTTCCAAGTAACTACCAAAGAAAAAGATGCCATATTAAAAGATTTAGAAAATACTGAAAAACAAAAGAATGAAACTCTTAATGAAAATAAAAAATTAAAGCAAGAGATACTGGATTTGAAAGTGTTAAATGAAAAATTGAAAGACACCGATCAAGAAAATGCTAAATTAATTGAAAATATAAAGAATTTGCAATCACAAGTTCATGAAATTATGAGTGATAATCAAACTTTATCCGAAGAACTAACGAAAAGCCAACACATGGAATTAAAACGTAATGATTTAATGCAAGAAGTCGAAGAGTTGAAAAATAAATGCCAGCAATTATCTAATGAGAATGTGGAACTCTCGGAGAGGAGTCAGCAATTAACATTAGATTATAAACAAATATTACATGAAAACGAAAGACATTTAAGTGAATTTGCTGAATTAAAATTGAAACACGATGAGATTGAAAGTCAATATAGTAATTTCGAGGAGTTCAAGCAAAAATTAGTTTGTGATAATGAGAATTTAAAGAAGGAATTAGAGAAAATAAAATCGGAATTAACAAGAAGTGAAAGTGATAAAGTTAGTTTAGAAAAACTACAATTTTCGACGTTGGAGAATACAGAAAATCAAACATCCACGTTGAAAAACAAAATAAAACAATTGCAAGACGAAAAATATGATTACGAAAGTCTTTTTAACGAATATAAACAAATGAAAACCGATATAAATAACGTTACGCAATTATATGATAAATGTTTAAGGGATAAGAAAGATGTGGAAACTCAATTAGGAGAATTGGAACGCCACTATAATGAAATAACACACGAAAAGCAACTACTTAAAGACGAAATTCAAGAATTAAAGATTTCACCTTTAAATTTAACCGGTAAAAACAAATTGGATAACTTGGATATGCTTAATACAGAGAAAAAGTACTTGAATGACGAAAACTACGCTAAAGAAATAGAGGGACTAAGAGAAAAGCTGGAACAGTACAAATCAATAGATAAAGCGAACAGATCGTCTATTGAATTCTACGAAAACGAATTGCAAAAATTGAAGGTGAAAAATGAAAAATTAAGCCGAAAACTGGACGATACTCTTGTGACATTACCGGCTTTATCCGGTGTTAATGATTTGGGCGATTCCCATGCCAAATTGGAGTACTTACGTAATATATTGTTCAACTACATGACGGGCAAAGAAAATGTGGTTCTTGCTAAAGTCATAGCCGCTGTTTGTAAATTCAATCAGGAACAAACGGAGTTGATTATGCAGAAAGAACAACAAAGGCAAACGTTGGTAAGTTAGTAATACGTATTTCAATAATTTTACGTTGGCAACGTTGACTCTAAGTACTTAGGATGGGTAGTTAGATTTATAGGGTATAGAGGTTGGCAACACATACGCTGTTCGACACAATTTCGTTTTCTTATACATATAGGTCTTCCACGATAACAGACGAGACACGTGATAAACAGTTACTTCGGAACAAGTAACATTTAAATTACAATAATACTTAATAATCCTAGTATTTCTCTCTATAAAATGAATATATTATGTTACCAGAACTGGGCATGGTTGCCAGCTTGAATTCTGTCAAATGTCATTCGAATAAGTTGTTTACAATGAGTTCATATTTACAAGTTCCTCCCTATTTTATTTATAAAACGATATTATACAGGCTGATTCAAATTAAGTGCGCACTATTGCTATCTCTGTTATTATTGATTCTAGAAAGTAGGTTAAAATAGCAAAGTATTAGTGTTTTTAACATTGATTAGCATGCAGTTCATGAAAAAAAAATTTACGCATTTTCGAGAAATTTTGAAATTTATAATTTTTTTAAATGGAACAGCCTGTATATTTTTTTAAATTCTAAATGCTAGTGTTCTTTGTAATATAAAAGTTTCAATACACTATTGTCCTAAAACGAATAATAAAGTAGTTATAACAGTTTCTATTTCCTTCTAAATGTCATTGACTTTGACAAAACAGATACATATTTTGTGTTTAATGTTTATTTTAACATATTACAGCTTACAAAATAATTAAAAAGAAGAAAGTACATGTATAATTTATAAATACTGCTCAAAGGTGTCACCTTCCTGCTCAATACATTTTCGTGCCCGCTTCAGTATACTCTGGGTGGCTCTTAAGATTGTCTTTCTATCTATAATTGGCGAAAAACTTCTCTGACCTTGTCTTGTAATTCGCACACGTTATCGTATCGCGTTTTGTACACCTCATTTTTTAAGTATCCCCAAAGAAAAAAGTCTAAAGGTGAGAGGTCAGGGGAGCGTGCTGGCCATTGACTTGGACCATTTGTACCAATCCACTTTTCGGCAAAGATGGTGTCGAGGTAGGTTTGGACTAGGTGATAGTTGTGTGCAGGACCACCGTCCTGCTGAAAGTATAAATTTTGGCGCATCAGGTAATTGGCGTTATCAAGGAAATCCTCTAGAAGGTTACGAATAAATTCCAGATATCTGTTTCCTGTCAACGTACCATTGTAGAACAGTGGACCAACGACTACCGAACCAATTAATCCACACCAAACGTTAAAACTAAATCGAACTTGTGCAGCATGTGGACGAACTATTAATAAATTTTCTTGAGACCAGTAGTGACTATTTTTCTTATTAAACATGCCTCTATTTGAAAAATTTGTTTCGTCACTCCATAAAATACACTGTGCACCATTCAAATTTTCATCACAAAAACTAACAAACCAATAACGGAAAGCTAATCTGGCTGTAATGTTTGAGAGATTCTGAACTTAAAGGGGATATACTTATGCTTTTTCAAAATTCGTTGAACTGATGAATAACTTAATGCCAATTCCTTAGTAGCATCCCTAATGGAAAATTCGCGATGGGCTTCAAAATTTCCTAACACTGTAATTTATACTTCTTCGTTGACGACGATATTTTTCTTTGTTCTTTTCTTTCTAAATAAGCAATCATGCAGTCTAAACCGATTGTAAAGTTTTCGAAAGTAACGCCGATCTGGCTGCTGTCGTAAAGGATAGTGTTCAGCATAATATTCGCTAATCCTTATTGAATTTTTACGACATAAAATTTATGCTTCCAACATATCGCATTTCTCCAAATGAGGAAATACCATAGTGAAATATTGTCAAGAACTAAGCAACGAAAGTAAAACCAAAATGTTTAGAAAAATAAATAGAGAACTAATGAACACAACACAAAATTAAAAAAAAATATATTTTTAATAACTAAACGTGCGAAAGATTTATATTCAGTACGTTATTGACATTTACAAAGGGCATACTATTTGTTCTGTTTAAAGTGAAAGAAGCCTACTACTGATTTTACAGAATGAAAGAGTATCTTTGACATCAACTAAATTCCACCGTAAATACTTTATTATTCGTTTTAGGACAATAGTGTATTGAAGCTTTTATATTACAAAGAACATTAGCATTCAGAATTTTAAAAAATATACAGGCTGTTCCATTTAAAAAATTATAAATTTTTAAAATTTCTCGAAAATTCGTTATTCAATTTTTTTTTCATAAACTGCATGCTAATCAATGTTAAAAACACTAATACTTTGCTAATTTAACCTACTTTCTAGAATCAATAATAACAGAGATAGCAATAGTGCGCACTTAATTTGAATCAGCCTGAATATAAGGTCAGTTATTTTCACAACTAAATCATGCCTGTATACCACGTGGCCCAAAAGTCGCGCAACGTCAAAATGAAATACACATGCGCCCTTCTCCCCCTAATGCAAGGTTGACGGCTGGTCTGTCGGCAGTACAGCGGTTGTCTGTGTGTGAAGCAATATCTTGTCGGAGTTTGTAAGTGTGTGAACGCGTTATCATGGCATCGTCGGTCCCTATTTCTTCGACAATACTGTAACAGGTGTTGCATACCTCGATTTGTTGATGGAACTACGTGAAGAACTTGCCAATATCCCAGTGTTTGCTGGTCAATGTTTAACTCTTCAACAAGATGGTGCTCCAGCACATTACGCTTTAATTGTTCGCGAATTTCTCTATGAATTTTTCCACGGATGGATTGGAAGAAGAGGTCAAGTCGAATGGCCTCCGAGATCTCCGGACGTAACCCCACTAGATTTCGCTGTGTGGGGTATTTTAAAGGATAAGGTATTCCATCATCAGTTGCCGGATATTGAGACCATGAAAAATGTTATAACCGAAGAAGTCGCCAAACTCAATGATGACAAACAATTACTTCGGCGCATTTGTAACGCGGTTAAAAAGCGATGTCTGAGATGCGTTGAAGAAGGTGGAGGACACTTCGAACATAAGCTGTGATCCCAAAGAGTCAGTTTTTGTTCAAACATATTTGTATTATTTTTATTATAGAAGAATAAATTTTGTATTTGTACTACACAATTTCATTTCTTTTTTTTTCATTCGGTTGCGCGACTTTTGCAAATTAGTAGGAGTTGTGAATATTTTAAAATGACATAAACCTAACCTCATAGATTGTTTACTAACAGCTGACTCAAAGCAATGTAGATTTGTCAACCCTGTTTTGTAACTATTTATCACATGTCTCGTCTGTTATCGTGAAAGACCTATACACCAATACGTGTAATTTATATCCATAGAAAAAGTATAAAATAGAAGGTTATCTTATTAACAAGCATTTAAAACAAGAATTAGCGCCTCTGACGAAAATTTCGCAAACTAAACCATATTGGCGGATATATTAAATCGTAGCTTATTTGAATATATTCTTTTCTGATATTTAGTATATCATAGCCATACTGAAATTGGTAAATATAATTTCCAAGATTTTCTGCAATAATTTGTGAAGATAAGTATAATTACATTTACCAATTACAATGTGCCTCCTAGTATACACTAAATCAAATAACAAAATTGGTTCTTGTAAGAAGTTATAACAAAAGTCAAAAAACATAATTACTAGTACATATATACATTTAATTAAAAAAATCTAAATTTAAATATAATAAATATGTATACCAAACGCCAATTAAGTTGGCGCGAGGAGGGGTAAGTTCGGGCAGGATTAAAAGTAGTGGGGAGATTTGTATTTGGTTTTACATCAAATGTCAGATAATTCTAACCTCTGAGCGTGTATCACTTTTTGATCCCCTAGCAAAGACATTATGTTCCGTCAAACGTCAGTGACAAATGTATTCTGACAAATACTTGAGTAGTGGGGGTGGACGTTTTTAAAAACGGCTTCCGCGCACCCCCTCCTCGCGCCAACTTAATTGGCGCTTGCTATACTTAATAATATTATACTGGCAATCCCAATTATGAGAAATATTAAATGAATGTAAGCACAACTATTTAAACAAAAGAAAATAATAACAATATTAACACTGGATACAGTATGTAATATGATGGAAAATTAACAACACATTAAGACGCAAATAAAGCACAAGAAAGAAAAAATAATAAATGCAAACAAGTAAACTGAATTTTCTATACAAAAAAAAGATGAAACGTATTTTCAGAAAAAAACAAATTAAAAGATTAATTATTGTACTTTGTGAAACAGTATGCATATCACAAGCATTGGAGATTTGATTAAAGTAAGAACATAATAGTGAAATGCAAGATCTTGGGTAACGTGGAGTACTAGTCTACGGACGGTTATCTAAAAAATAAAAATTGAGACGTTTAGAGTACCCTTAGGGAACCAATTTATCCTAATAAATTTTCTGGCGCTGGGGCACCGTTATTCTAAAAAAAAATACTTTCGAAATGAACACTAACCTTTAACGTTACGTTTTCGCCCAAATACACATGAATTATCTATTTATTGGCCATTATATCGTTTCTTCTTCTGTTTTGGGTTGGATGCCAGCACGTCAAAGCACTAGAGCACACTGCTCTTTGTACTATCCCCAATAGATTTCTCAGTTCCACTGTTAGTCTTGTGTCCTCGATAAAAGCCACTATCCTCCCTCAGGGGAAGTTTGAGTACACTCGAAGGATCCAATAGATCTCTCCCGAAATATTTTTGTCTGAGTTCCTTCAGTTCCTCACACGTGAATATTACATGAAGGCTAGTTTCCTCCTGTTTTTCACATCTCCTACACCAGGGCTCGCTAACCAAGCCCATGCTGTACAAATGCTTCCTTAAAGGACAATGTCCGGTTATTCACCCGGTAATTATTTTAATTTCTTTTTTGTTACTACGAATTAGGTTGGCCGAAAACTTTCCATCCAGCTCCCTTATATCGTATTTTTGATTTATACTAATGCCATTTACATTTTTGTTTTCTGTTTATTAGTCTTAATCAATCGTTAATTGTGTAAATAAACGCAATTGGAAATTTGGCTGTCAATTTTTATTTTTGGGTTGGCCGTGCGTAGACTGGCGCTCCACAAATTCCCCAAAAATATAAAATATTTTTACAAAATGACCAATTTAATTATAGCTTTCTTTCTACGGTAAATTAACTATAACAAAAGAAGTAAAACGTTCGAATTAATAAACACTAAAAATAATAAAAACAAAGTCCATAAAAATGCAAAAAAAAACAAAAACTATATTACAGTAAAACCTCTAATTATGGACACCTCCGACAATCGGACACCTCTAAAAAATGGACATTTTTTGTGGTACGAAATTTTATAATGGGTTTTCTTAACAATAGTCACTCCTAATATTGGACCCTCCATAAATCGGACGCGGACACCCTTTATTTCACTGAAGCAATAAAACATCTGTAAATATATCTCTTAATTAAGGACAGACAAGACGGGCGGCGCCGAATAAAATTTTGCCATTATGTATGTATGTATGTACTTTTATTGCTGCACACGTGGAAGTATATCTACTCGGGTTTTTCCCATAACACATATGTATGTACAAAGTGCACACGTGGAAGTATATCTACTCGGGTTTTTCCCATAATACAAAGGAACGACGGTTTACCACTGGCCTACTCGTCAGGTGATAAGTGGAGTGATATGTTTTTGAATCAGTTTGAACTAGCCTTTGATAGTGTCAACATGGATTCTAGTAAAAGAAAGCGGTTAACAATCCAAGATAAAATTGATATTATTGCGGTTAGTGAACAGCAAAGCTTAAGTGTCCGAAAGCTCGCGGAAAAGTTTGGTGTCGGAAATTCGCAAATTAGTGATATAGTGAAAAACAAAAGTGAAATAAAAGAACTTTTCGAGAAAAATGGAAACCTAGCTCAAAAAAGGAAGTTTCCAAAAACTAGTGGTTTAGCAATCGACTGAGCAGTGTTCAACTGGTTCTGTAAGGTGCGAAACAAAAATATTCCCATGTCAGGACCCCTACTCAAAGAAAAGGCGCTGGAAGTAGCACAAAGTTTACAACTCACCGAATTCAAAGCGTCTAATGGTTGGTTGGAGAAATTTTGTCAAAGACATAAAATATCATTTAAAAGTGTGTGTGGTGAATCTGCCTATGTAAACATGCAAAATGTAGATGATTGGAAAGTCAAGTTGCAATCAATATGCAAAGATTACTCTCCGAAAGATATTTTTAATGCTGATGAAACCGGTTTATTTTTCCGCGCCCTTCCGACAAAAACATTTGCGTTAAGAAGTGATAAATGTGCCGGAGGAAAATCTGCAAAAGAACGACTAACTATATTGTTGTGTTCAAATATGGAGGGTGATAAGGAAAGGCCGTTAGTCATCGGTAAAAGTAAGAAACCTAGATGTTTTAAAGGAGCTCATGTGGATAAGTTGCCGATAGGATGGATATCTAACAAAAGAGCGTGGATGACTTTGGATATTATGTCAGCTTGGTTAAAGAACTTTGATAATAAGATGAAGAAAGAAAAAAGGCATGTAATTTTGTTTCTTGATAATGCCACTTCTCATCCGAAGATTTCATTGGAAAACGTAAAATTGTTTTTTCTGCCTCCAAATACTACCTCGCATTGTCAACCTATGGACCAGGGTGTGATTCAAAACTTTAAGGTAATTTACCGGAGCATGCTTGTAAAAAGGCTTTTGGCGTTAATGGATACTGAAAATTCACTAGAAATGGTAGAAAAAAACATTACGGTAGTCACTGCATTAATATGGATATCAGCTGCTTGGAAAAAACTCTCGCCTGTGACCGTAAGAAACTGTTTTCAAAAATGCGGATTCAATCAAAGTGACAGTGATCTAAGTGCAGAGTGCGATATAGAAGATAATATACCATTAGCATTTTTATTTCCCAATTTTAACATCACTAATTTAGATTTAAGCACATACGCATTAATTGATAATGAGTTATTTACTGAAAATCCTAATGTTTCCATTATAGATTGTATCGATGAAATTACTGATATCAGTGACGAAATGGAAAATGAGATTGAAAAGGAATTTGTAACTAGTATATCAAATATTTCAGAAGCCCATCAAAAATTAAAAGATCTTGAGAACTATTTCTTAAGCACTAACAGTTTTCACATTGCTAACAATATTTCTCAAGCTCTTCTTGAATGTGAATCTGAGATATTTAAACATAAAATGAAAAAAGCAAGACAAACAACAATTAATGATTATTTCAAGTAAAATCTAGCATAAAATATGTGTGTATGTATGTGTATTAAGTATTGTAAATTTTTTTCGACTTTCGTCTTATTATGTGTGATTAAATTGATATGAGAATGAATATTTTTTTTTCACGTCCACATTTTGGACACCTCCATATATTGGACATTTTAGGATTCCCCGTCAGTGTCCATTATAAGGAGGTTATACTGTACAACAGTTTAATAAACACAACAAAAAATAATGGCGTAAAAAATGTCAACCTTGGTCATAATTGGTTAATTATTGACTGTCGTTAGAGCAAATATTCTAATTGGCCGTAATTGAAAGTTTACTATTCGTTCTGCCACCTATTGAAAGGTCGCAAAACTTGACATCTTTTATCCATGTCTAACAATTATGTTTTAAACACGGCAATTTAAGTGAAGTACCCCTGTTTATAACATATGATCAAAAAGTCTTTGGATCGCGATAGCCATGATGTGTAAAAACCATCTATAGAATTATTTACTTCTGTAGTTTTAAGTACACATAAGTCACAAATAAAATAGATTTTAGGTTATGGTAATTAGTTGCATTTATATTTATAGCCAGCTGACTTAAAAGTTGTCAAGTCAATGTCAAAACTAATTGAAATAAATAATTTCATAGATATCTCGTAAATTCCACGGCAATAGCCATCCAAAGACTTTTTGATCATATGATGTCTTCGTCGTGCTGATTCTGAACTCGATTTAAAACTTGTTTCATCACGTGAGGATGTTGAGATATTTTCTTAAATAGTTTTTGCAAAAATCGCGTTAAATATTTCAAAATTTTAAAGTTACTTTTATATAAAAGATACTACTAAAAATATTATTCTGTCGAACATTGAGTGGACATGTCTGAATATGTCATTGCATGCTTCCAACGCCAGAGCAAAAATGGGCGTGGTTTAAGAATTGGTAGCTGTGTTGTTCCGTGACCTGTTGAGATAATCGGTAGAATGGTTCGTGAAAATTCGGTAGAATTCGGTAGATTTTTTTATCCTTAGTTTAAAATCAAACAATTATGTATATGAAAACAATTTTAATTTCTAAAATACATATAATAATAGTTATTAATAGTATCATATAACTAGTAAATATAATAAAAATGTAAATATATATGAAGCACGCTAACAATAACTTATATTATTATATACATGATGTTTTATAAAACTAATGACGTTAATAATAATAATAGTTAATAAACTCTACTCGTCATCAGGTATATTTTTAATGATTCTTCATTTATTTTCAATATAAATTTTTTGTCTATTTTAAAATCGAAACAGCTATATTTATTTATATATGTCTTACTATGAAGAAGTTCTGTGACTGTTTCCGTGCTTAATTTAGTACGTTGTTTAGTTTTCATTAAATTGATGGAGGAAAAAATTCGTTCCACATTTGCGGAAGAATGTGGTAAACACAACAAATTTTGAATAAAATTGCATAATAATGGAAAGACATTCGATTCATTCATCACATTCATCACCACGTTTTATTGCCCTGACCTGACACTAGCCCAGAATTCCAACATATCTGTGCTGAAATTTTGGCGTTCTGTGTAATTTCGTAATTGCCTCCATTCGCTATCTAAATTTTCAAGTTCGTTTTGTGGTATTAAATTCTGAAAAAGTAAAGCTATATCTGCTATTGAACTTATAGTTCCGCTTTTTACTATCTCGGGGTCAATGAAATTAAATTTTTTAAGTGGGTTGTTTTTTAGTGGAAATCTAGTCGTGATTTGTGAACAACTTTCAACGTAAAAATCCAAACAACGTAGTCGCAAATATTTTATTTGTTCTGAACTCAATTTACCTGCTTGTAGATAAATTCTAACATTTGCTCCTACATACAGATCTTCTAATGCTTGATAATTATGTGGATTTTTAAATTAAATGTTTTCTAATGCTGTAGATAATAAATAGTTACGTTTTAGGAAACAGTCACAAATTGTTCGAAAAATATTGGATACACTATTATATAAAGTGTAAACTTTTGGCGATTCTGATTGCATTTCACGATTTAGACTATTAAAGAGAGTGGCAAAACATAATCTAGAAATAATAGAAAGACTTTGGTTAGCGGATTATTAAATGATCGAGTGTGTTTTCAGCTGTTGAGAAATCGCCATCTGCAACAGCAGTTGTAAAATATAATCTGATCGGATTGTATTGTTCTAGAATTCGTTTAATAGCTGAATCAACCGATAACCATCTGGTTTGGGACGGGTGTAAAATTTTGTGGATTTTAACATTGCAAAATAATTGATACTCTTGGAATTCGCTGATTCTTTTTGGACTAGAGTTGAAGTAATTAAAAATATTCCTTGTTAAGTTTTCAAGGAAATTTGGCAATTTTTCGCATGCGTATGAAGCAACTAAGTGAAATGAGTGGCAGATGCACTTCATGACAAATAAATTCGGTATATATTTTTTTAGTAATGTTGTAACGGAATGATGTCTTCCGATCATTACATTTGCGCCATCAGAAGCAAAGCCAATCATATTATCTTTATAAGGAACAGAATTTGAGACAAATGTATTTATAACATGATTATATAAAGTTTTCGCATTCGCACTATCTAATTTCACAAGAGCAAAAAAACAGTGTCTGATTAAATTGTCTTTTGCATACCTGACGACGAGACAAAGATGTTTTATCGTTGAGCAATCTGTAGACTCGTCTATAATAAGGGAAAATTTATTATATTTAATATCCTCACATATATTTTCGAAACATTCAGCACCTATGACATTTCGAACAATAGCTGTGGTTTTCTTTCTGGCGCACGATATGCCTTGAGCAATCTTTGAATCGGGACAAATGTTAGCTATTAATTTTGGCAAATGATCCATTACCAAAAATGGCAAATTATGTACCAAGATAATTAAAATTATTGTAAACATGAAATAATTTAAATAATCATACCTTCGGCAATATTATTCTTTATTTGCGCCGATTCTGCCATACCTGCTGAAAATTCGGTTAAACGCGGCTGTTTGCGTATCATCCTTGCTGTAGGTTTATGAATTATCGAAAGACTGTGTTTCATTAGAGAATCTTTTCCGCTAGAAATATTAATGTCTTTACTGCAGATCTTACATCTTGCAAAATTTTTGCAAAATTTTTTCCCTTTTTACTTCTAGAAAGCCATCTCTCAAAGTCTTCCAGCTTTTCCCAATCTTCCTTATAATTTTGGGAATATTTTATTTTTTTTGCTATATTACTTGGGCCAGCTTAGTCACTGTCACTACCCATATTTTAACACTAGGTATATTAATTTAAAAAAAAATCAAGTGACACCTATGAATTTTTTCCCTTTTTACTTCTAGAAAGCCATCTCTCAAAGTCTTCCAGCTTTTCCCAATCTTCCTTATAATTTTGGGAATATTTTATTTTTTTTGCTATTACTTGGGCCAGCTTGTTCACATTCACTGTCACTATCCATATTTTAACACTAGGTATATTAATTTAAAAAAAAATCAAGTGACACCTATGTATGTGTTCTTCTAGAACCGATATAGGATACTGATTTCAAATTTTAAATGCAAAAATAGAAACAAACCCTTCACTCAAGATGCTCATAGAAATAAGCAAATAACCAAATAGATATCGCTTTTATTCATTTTTGAATGATATGTTGTATTTATTTCATTCATTCATTTGTTCGAATGAAAAGGATTATTTAATTGTTGTAGTATTTTGAAATAATTATTTTCGGGGAATAAGTATTTTTATTTGAAAAACAATGTTTCTTTAAGATAATTTTTAACCAGAATAGTCCCTTTATTTAGAATAAAGAGCGCTTGAGAAGCGTGCAAATAAATACCTACCTACATACATAATTGTTGCCTTTGAATTCAAGCATTATATCGACTACAATCCATAGTAGCTTTTATTACTGTCTCAGTCCCTACTCATAAAATTGCTTGCCTGTTTTAATTTTCTATTTATTATAGTCATAGATTAAAGATGAATGCCATTATAGTAGTAATTTATTATATTGTATTTTTATTCTTTATTATACATTAAAAAAAAATACCCCCATAAATATTTACATTAACACGTATTATTTACATGAATATAAACAGTTTTAGCACAATTTTATTTTTTTTTCTCATTCGTTTAAAAATCGGTAGATATGATGGCTTCATCGGTAGATCGGTAGAAGTGTAGAAAAATCGGTAGATCTACCGAAAAATCGGTAGACGGAACAACACTGATTGGTAGATATCTCGCTATGCGGGTATACAACCCAGGCTGACAACCCGGGTATACCGGGTTGTCAGCTAACGCGCGTCTGTCTACAGCTCCTAAACCAATAAAGTTAGGAATTTCGTTCATATGTCAATCTATTGTATTTGTAAGACTCTATTTTAGGAAAATATTTTTGAGTATACATTACTGCTATATCTTTTTTGACACAATAAACTCCTACCAATTAAAATTTTGTATTTGTTAAACTTCCTTGTTTCTTTTTCTCGGTCAACCTTCAATTCCAGATCTATTTTTACATTGTCTGCCTCGTCGTCTGAAGTTTTTAAATCCAATCCTAGCATCACCAAGATAAGTCATGATTAAACACCGCCACTTAAGTAGGCAAGCGGTGGTGTCACTGCATTGGCTTTACTGAAATTAAATACATGGACAATATATACATTTATAATTTATATCTTAATAAGTAGGTATGTGGAAAGACCGACAAATGCTTGACGACGTGGCGTTTTCTCGCGGTTATAGATTGAATAATCTCAGTGGAACGAAATAGAAGAACGACATACAGTTACAATTTCGGATTCGTTCCTTTGTACCGAATCCATCCGGATCGACACATCACTAATACATAGCACGCGAACTGCTGGTAAAGTGAGCCTCCCGAATCTCTCGCTTGTCCACGCCAATGTGAGCCGACCGCGAATAGCGATAACAAACTTATTAACAAAAAAATGCATTCATATCTAAATTTATTTTTATTTTCTGGTAAATTATTTCAGCGTAAATGTATATACAGATACAAATCTGTTCTTAAAAAGATTTGTATCAATTGTATTACATTGCTTCACTAGCTTGACTGATGACGCCTATAGGTGGCGGAAACACGTGTCTTAAGCAGAAGTAAATGCTGAAAATACGAGGTGTATTGTCCATGTGTACAGTTACACATATTGCTGTGTACTGTAGAAATTTATTGAAGATAATCCACGATGCACCACTATGAGTCCGGGCTGCCTTTCGGAGAGTTTATTTCTTTTAATAGAGTCCTCTAAAGTCTCAGGTTCATTTACGAACGTGGACAGAAAAACAAAATATAAACATTAAAACAAGCACTTTTCCACAATGTCTTTATTACAAAAAGAAAAAAGCACGCAATAAAAAACCTCCAATTATACGCGAACAAAATTTAAACTAATTAAATAGTATGGAAAACTTTTAATTTCAATTGTTTACTTTAATCCCAAAATTCAAACGTCAAACAGATACATAAACTGTTATCACGCGTGTCTAAAACCAGATCATGCGCATATAAACATGAGTATAACTTTCCCTCCAAATCCTTACTTCAACAAATATCTTACACGTGAATAAAGAAAAAATCCCTCATAAAAAATATGAAAATTTTCCTTGCTATTCAAAACTATCAAATAACACACAATCAAACATATCAAGATTAAATCTAATCAATAATGAATATAACTCCAACAATCAATGCATTGGAATATTAAATTTTTAATATAACTTACGTTTTTAAATATATAAAAACTATATTTGAAACACACATGGCAGATAAAAGTAAAATTAATCAAAATTAACGAGTCAAAACCCTCGTTAATAATCCCGTAATGAAATCAAATCACCATCAACTAATTTACAAACAATAAACGTGATATTAATCAAAAATTTATAGTTAATTAACTATTCCATTAAAATCAACTGTATCTACCAATATTCTATGTGTGTCTGAAGGTTACACCCCTCTAACCTGTTATCCGAAGCGCAAAATGCGACCACATGTCAAACTATAACTATTATTTACGTCACAGAGATATACAGATATAATCAAAAGAATCGGTCCAACATTAAATTAAAATAATTTTCAAAATATATAAAAATATCCTGCAAAAATAAATGTACATAAATAAAATATATTATTCAAAATTATCTTCGTGGAAAAAAAACACTACAATATGTACATATATTGCATGTCTGTTTCATTTGTAAATTATTTGCTAATTTATTTTCTCTTTTCTGTTACAGTTGGGGCAACTTTTTGGAAGTTAACATACATTCATAATTTAAATATATATACAGGCTGTCCAGAATATAATCCTAGGGCTTGGAGAAGATCCCCTGATAACACATAAACAAAAGGCGACATTGTAGTCTTGGTGTTTTCTCCAAAGAATGTTTCGAACAAAACATAAAATGCTTACTTAAATACGAATATTTTTCAATGAGTAACACGTTACACTGGAGCTAAAAAAATTAGCAATATCTAGGTCTATATCCTGTACACCATGTATATATAATATAGAGTTATTGTACATACATTTTTAGATGTGTATATATAAATATTTTACACGTTTCTACACGCATAAGTTCTTGTAATTATCTTTCAAACATTCCACGCGTCTTTAAAACGATCTACATGTAGTCATACTGTCGATATTTCAGCTTGATCATGTGCTTTTCACATAATTTTGTTTCGGCGGCAGCTGAGAACTTTAGGAAAAGAGGATTTAAATAAACACTTCACTGCTATTAGTATTATTTTATTATATCTAGATGTATTAGTTTAAAATATATACATTACGAGTCACAGAAATATTGACATTATTTTGAAAATGTATCACTAACAAAACTGTTGAAAGAATTATGAAAAAAGAACATTTATTCGATTTTAGAATCAAATTCTTGTTTATAAGGAACAAAATACAGGCCTAAATTTGTTTCTATGGCACAGATTAAATCAAAAATTGCTAAGCCACAATTATGTAACTTCTATTAACGTTACAATGAGTAAAACTGCTTAGATTTGAAATTGTAACATAACAGGTCCTTCATTTCCTTGTTTGCTTCCCCACAGCAATTATGAACATTTTGGATCTTGTTCTGCAGACAATTTACAACATGAGATTCGGTTACCTTGTGCCATCGCCGCTTTCAACTAGTATGGTTACAGAACTTCTTTGGAAACAATGTACTGTGTATTTATTTGCATTTGATAATTTAATTAAATACCGCCTGCGGACTACACGTGCCACTGTGATTAATAAGTAAAACGGGAATATCTTTCATAGACAGCGAACGAAGCTGGTACGGATGTCTAAACCGTCACCGATGTATATCAGGCGCTGCGATGTTAAAAACGCATACATCGTGAGACATACGAAAGGTGTACAATACAGTATGATTAAATAGTGATAAGCAATATACTGGCAATTTTAACATATTGCAATATTCAGCTACCGTGTCACCAAGGTTAAGAGCTGACGTTTTAAGGTTGGATGCGTTTGCACCTGAATCAGTACTGCAGAGCTTGTGAATTATGTTATTTCTAGTGTTTATTTTAGCTGCAGTGTTCTCTAGAGTTTTTTTTATATAAGAGTGTTTGATCCATTATCACTCCTAAATATTTGGGGTAAGGATTATAACGTAGCAAGTTGTTATAGAAGTACGCTTGCAACTCTAGACGTGCTTGTTTATAATTGAGATGAAAGCACGACACTTCTATTTTATTCAGAATTCCAGTCAGCGAAGTTTTGTTGTACAAAACAATACAATCCACATAACCTCTGTTTTGAGAGAATAGTAAATATTGGAAGTGTTAAGTTTTGGTCCTACAAATTTTCACTTACAAGACCGATCCTTAAACTGTCACATCTTGAATACCATGTGAGAATGACATGTTACAACTACAGTTTTGACAGTAAAAACTTGTCATTCTCAAACTATATTAACATTGTGAGAATAACATGTTTTCAATGTTGAAACTGCAGTAACGTTATCTGTTATAATACAGTGATAAAAACAAAGTATAAATATTTTTGTGTATCAGGGAATCTATTAAAATCACTAACGCACTAATTGAATAAAAAATTAATCTTTATTTTATCATAAATTACTTCAATACTTACAATATTGTTTCCTTTAATATTTTACCAGCCTTCAATAAATTTCACTGTATATTTCTTGCATTAAATAAACATAATTAGTTAAAATATAGAGTCAATGCTTTATAAACAGTACGATTCTTATAAATGTTCCATTAAATATAATGTCCATACTTTTACGAGAAGTAGTGTATATGTATATGTTTTCCTTTAACCTTTATGTGACTGGAAGGGTACCCGGGTGCCTTTTTCAGATTTAAATATTAATATTTTTTGTGTTTGAACTTGCTGAGCTTGGAAATTCTGTGACATCTCTAAACTTGTTTTATATTACATTTTATTATATATTCTTCGTTATTTAGATTTAATTTTTAACGAAAAAATGGCATCCGAAATTATTACAACCTCTAAGACCGGTATGGGTAAAATTACATATGGATGGATGTGAAAGAACAAAAGTAGCATTTTTACATTTTTTTTATTTATATATGTTATAAAAAAGATGTATAAAAAGAACGAAAATAAATAATAATAGGATTAAACTGTCTGTTGGTTACAGGTATCGCATACGGCCTTAGTAACAGAATGCTCATTACAAACTGGTTTTGAACAAGAATTACATGCTTTTCGCGTTTTTCTTTGTCTGTGATTCAATTCCCGGCAAATGTAACATTTTCCAACTACCAAAATACGCCCAGAAGTATCTCGAGATGATTGATCTCTGACTGCTGTAACGACTGGTTGTGTAATTTGGCGTCCTAGAACCATTTCTAGTGATGTACGTGTAAAATGATTGTCCAAAACTCTTGGAATACTGCTTCGAGTTAGTACAGCAGACATGCATAACTCGTTTGCAAGATCTTTCAAAAATCTCCGTCGTCGGTCGGTTGATGTAAGCCTAGGATTGTGCTCCGTGTAAATTATGTATGCACTCAGTGCAGCAAGGTCGACCATATTATAAAAAAATACTAGGGGCCAACGATTTGTTCTACGCTTTACTGTATACTCTGACAACATTTTATCCATCGTGTCGATGCCGCCTTTGGTTTTATTATAATATTTAATAATTTCGGGTTTTGCAGTACCAGTATGTTCTACTTTGCCTGTTGTATGCATTGATGATAATAGGATGACCGATTTGTTCTTTTTGGGAACATACGAACATATAGTTGCTCTTTTAGTAAATGCAAAATTAGTGGAATTTATAACTCTACTTTTATTGGATTGCATATTGGAAGGAAGAAAAGTTTTATTTTTTCGAGCGGTTCCTACTAAAGTTAAGTTCCAAGAATTTAGGTTATGAGCCAACTGTAAACTTGTGAAAAAGTTGTCTGTCGTTATATTTCTTCCAGAACCTTTATATTTAGTAACTAAATCTAGAACTGTACGCTCTCCAATATTCACTTGCCGTTCGCCGTCTGGTGGTTTTCCAGTATAAATTTTACCTTGTAAAGGATAAGCATTTGCCGCATCACAAGCCCAAAAAATTTTTATCCCATACTTTTCCGGTTTTGAAGGAATGTATTGGGTAAATTTTGTATGTCCTCTATAAGGAAATAATTGCTCATCGACCGTTATGCATTCAGACGGCTTATAGTTGTTTTCTAAATTACTATTTAGCATTATCCATATATCACGAATTGAAGCAGCTTTGTCACTTTTAGATCGTTCAGCACGTGTATTCTGATTATCAAAACGAATAAATCGTGAAAACATTTTGAAGCGATCACGAGACATAGCCGCACGAATAAGAGGTAAGAATTCAAGTTTCCACATTTCAGATATATGTTCCTTATTAGATTTATGTACACCAGCTGCAATTAGGATTCCTAAAAATGCATCGAATTCCTCTTCAGTAAATGCCTTGAAAACCTTTCGTGGTGGTGGTTGCCGCTTAGAATCTGTACTTTTGAGCTTGTTTTTCATTATAATCTCCAGTTACTTGTGTGCCTTTTCTGTTAGTTTCCCTTAAAATTATGGTACAAATTTCATTGGACATGATAGATTTAAAAGTTTCTTTAGCAGTATATAATGCACTAAAACTTGGTGCGCCCATTTTTCGCGCAAGATATTTCGGCTAATTGTCTGGGCTTGTGGTAATGGAGTATTAGTCCAATGAGTTCCATCTTTAGCAACTAAAACAGTAGGCTGTGCAGGTGTTTCTTCTTCATCACTAATTTCATCTGAATAAGGTTCCTCTTATTCGATTACAGGTTCTATTTCTGCATCAGATTCTTCAGATTCGATTTCCGGAATGTATTCGTCTTCATCCGAAGCAGTAAATGGCTCTTCTTCTAATGCTTCTTCCGCTGCTGCTAGTAATTCTACTGATGTCAGTCTGAAAACCATAAAATATCACATTACGTTCTTATTATTACTATTACTTTTACTCTTACAGGATTTGTAATTATATTAACTTCTATATCATACCTGGTTCTCCTCCATCTTGGTTTTGTAAATGAACCCGAACTAGGACCAGGCGTATTATCACACATTCCGATAAAAATAATAAAATTTGCACTTGTTATTACCAAAAACACTAAAAATATTTAGTAAATGTACTGCGAACAAATTATATACGAGCACTTCGAAAAATGGACGGTTACTGATTTTCAGACATGTCTAATCTTATTCATAACAGCGCAGTTTATGTCTCGCCACCACTGTCTCCCGTATATGTATAGCTGCAACGTATATACAACGTGGAGTACCCGGGTACCTACGTCGTCATTAGAAGGTGTTATTTTTCCCAGTCACATAAAGGTTAAACATATTCAAGTATTACCCATAATATTAACTAACATTTCTTCAATACCGCCTAATTTTTAATTGTTTGATTACCGTTTTATATGTGAGAAGATTTAACTTCATCGAAATTGTATATAAAATAAATTAACATATTGTTATATTTTATTGTTGTTGTTTCAACCTTTTCCCTAATTTGATATATAATGTGCAAGAAATCCTTGAAAATGGATATACAGGAGGTGTTGCGTAAAATGTAACCTAACTAAGTCTACAGAGATGTAGAGAGGCAATATTATGGTTAATTTGAATCTATTCAACTTAATACATATTTATATTTTTCACATATGGTGGGAAATTTAAGTTAAGAAAATTATAGTAGTAAGTATTCAACAATAAAATAATGCAAAATTTATAAAATTAAAAGCAAGCTAGATGCAGTTGAAAGAATTTTTTAAGCCTCGATTAAGTCTTTTGTAACCTAAAACAATTTTTAGAAAAGAAATATTAGTTAATTTATAAACTATAATTCATAAAACAATAGCAAATAATGGCTTTGAAAACTGGTTCGTATCAAAATCGAGACGAAATATAGCAAACGCCAATTAAGTTGGCGCGAGGAGGGGTAAGTTCGCGCAGGATTAAAAGTAGTGGGGAGATTTATATTTGGTTTTACATCAAATGTCAGATAATTCTAACCTCTGAGCGTGCATCACTTTATGATCCCCCAGCAAAGACATTTTGTTCCGTCAAACGTCAATGACTAATGTATTCTGACAATTACTTGAGTAGTGGGGGTGGACGTTTTTAAAAACGGCTTCTGCGCACCCCCACCTCGCGCCAACTTAATTGGCGCTTGCTATACATAGCTAGTAAGCCATTTTTAAGCAGATTAGCAATCACTATAACTTATTTTTTATTCTTCAGTAATATTTGTTATGCTATTTAGATTATTATAAGATTTTTCAATTTCGTTTTATAAACGATTCAATAAGTAAATAATTTCAAGACAGATAAGGTTATAAAGAAGACAATATTCAACAAAATAAAAGTCGTGGTAATTAAATGCAACTATTTATTTAAAAAAATATATATTTTGTAATTTGTATTAAACAGCGGTATAGAACTACGATATATAACTGCTTATAACTAAATTTTCAATTCAAACGTATTAGGTACAATAACATTGCAACCCTATTAAATTTTGAATGATGTTTCCATGGTTACAAAAACAATTCTTTGATATGATTGGTCATAAAATTCATATACTGTCGTAAGCAGAAAAAACGGGACACTGGCCGCGGTCACTAGAAAATAGCCGCTTACGCTTGCTAGCGCAATCAGCTTGCGTTGGCAATATATGTTAGTGAACGCTCTGCTTTAGAACTAAACGTTGGCGTTACACCTTCGTTGTTGATTGGTTATTTTCATTTGTGTTTACTTGTACTGTCAAAAGCTACGAACATTCAAAATTCAAAAAGTAAAATAATAATTTGTTGATGGATTTTATATTAAATGAAAACGACTTAAATGTTGACGGTATTGTCTATTTGGCGCTAGATTTGGTCGACCCGTATAATGGAGACATCCGAGAACGTGACCAAAATGAGGTTATAAGAAACCAAAACTATTATGAAGTGACGGTGCCAAATTATACAGATTTCCAATTTAGCGAACATTTTAGAATGTCTCGTCAAACATTTGAGGTAACTATGTTGTTATGTAGAGTCTGAAATCATTAGTTCTTAAATTCCAGGCCATAATTATTAAAGACTTCATTTATGTATTTTGTTTTTAGATACTGCTCAACCAAATAGGAAATATCGATAAAGAAAATCACAGAATTATACCTTTAGAAAAGAAAATGTTGTTTTCTATTTGGTTACTAAGCAAGCCTGAAAGTTTTTTAGCGGCCAGTGACTGATTTGGCCTACCAAAAAGTTCAGGGCACAAAATCTTTTATGAGATCGTCAATTTGATTTGCCAATTGATGGATGAATATATCCGATATGGCCTCAGAATCATATCCATACCATTAATGTAAGTTCAACATGACATTTATTAGAATGTTGCTAAACTTTCTTTTAAGGTTTTTCAAAACCGCTCTCGAGGAATTCCTGGTATTGTTGGTTGTCACATTCCAATAAAGCAACCAGAAGGGAATGCCATCGATTATTATAATAGAAAGCAGCACCATTCCATAATTCTACAAGGTTTGTTATAACTAGTAATATTTTTGAAATGAATTATATGAAAAATTAAATTATAGGGGTATGTGATGACAGCAAATTTATAGACGTAAATGTTGGACAACCTGGTAGAATGCATGATGCTAGAGTTTTCCGGTTAAGCCCATTATATGAGAGACTTACAAATGATAATCCACTATTACCTGTAGATAAACATATAATTGGAGATTTTGCTTATCCATTAGGTACTAATAAATTTGATGAAACCTTATCAGGATAATGGCCATCTAACAGAAGCACAATACACGTTTAATAGGAAATTATCAAGCGTTCGTTCTACAATAGAAAGAGCTTTTGGATTATTAAAAATAAAATTTCGAAGACTAAAATATTTGGATGTGAAGCATCCAGAAGTAGCCATTAAAATAGTTGCTGCCGCAACTGTTTAGCACAATTTTATATTGCAGCAGGGCAATCCAGCAGATGATTATGCTATTGATATAGAAAATCATAATGGCATCGTTGCAGATGCTGTTCAACATGACAGAGGGCCTGCTGAAGAAAAAAGACAAGAATTGGTCAATATTTGCAACATCTGACTGTAATATAAAATTATATAATAAAAATAAACACAGTATTTGAGTGTATAATTATTTATTTTGTAAAAAAAAGTTCAATTTATTTTGTAAATTTGTTTGATTAGTTCATTCCTTTCCCGCTGAATCCTATTATGTTCTGTGAGTTCTTCAGACAGCTTTTCGATAGCAGCCACCTTTCTTTCTTCAATATTATCAACTTGCTGTCTTGGACTTTTTATTGCCCTCATATTGTCACATTTTCGTTTTTGTGAAGTTGTGTTCAAAAAGCTGTCTGGTATACTAGAGTTCTCACTTGTAGAATCTGTGGGTGTGTGGGAAGAATTAGTAGTTCTTTGAGAACATGATGAAATAGATGCAGATGTACTGGGAAGGGATATAAATATAGGTTGAGACGTAGTAGAAAGTTTTTTCCTCTTCAAATACGCAGTTGTTAGTAATTTTATATTTTTTTTCGTCCAAGTAAAAATTCCCAATTGATCTACAACTTTATATCTTAATTATTGATATGTACATTATTTCCCATGAATTCTTACCATTTCTTTTCTCATCCATGGGCACATCTGGGATGGAAACCTCAGTTGCATTTAAATTATTATCTAAATAATTTTGAAAATATTTATCATCTGCAATTATTAACAATATTTCAATATTTAGGTAAATCTCTTACAGAAATTTTTACCTTCTAATAATAATTTGTGTATGTCCTCACTTTCAGTAATATTATACATTGTATTTTCATACAGATAAGATTGCGTAGACATGGCTGACTCAACTATAAATACCGTTTAATAAACAAAAGTTTTAATAAACCTGAACAAATACTAAAAAAAAAACAACCTTTCGCCAAAATAAAATGAAATGAACGAACAACATAAACCATAAACTAAGCGTAGTCAGACTTTTAAAATTTTAAACCAATCAAAACGCTTTGCTAGCTGCTTGCATCGCCAGCAAGCACAAAATTTTTACGCTTGCAAATATGGCCGCCGCAGCAATCATGTTTTGAATTATAGACAACCTGTCACCATGGTGATTGCAAGCAGCTTGCTAGCCGCTACCTAGCAAGTACGTCTAGTGACCGCGGCCACTGTTTCTGCGTGGGTTTAAATTGTGACTACTTAATTGTGGCTATCTTTACTCATAATAGTAAGTCAGGAATTGTCAAAAATGTGTGTCTTATTGACATTTATTAAACATTTTTAAAATAAATGTAAATAAAAATTACTAAAAACGATAGAGAAAGATTATTTATTAAATTAAAATAATTACTACATTAAAATAATTAGTATTTCGTCATTCCACCGTTATTATTAACTGCATCTATTCTTGTAGACATTGAAGCGACAATATTTTATACAAAATTTGTAGAAATTTGATGCCAAGCATTATGAACAATCTCCCAAAATTCTTCCTGTGTAGAAGCTCTATCTCATTAATCTCCATACATTTTCAATGGGATTGAGATAAGGACTGTAGGGCTGGATATCTCAAGTTTAAATTTCATTCTCTTGTAACCATTGTGTTACAAGATGAGACAGGAAATTGTGTTGTTCTTATAGCTTCCTTTAATGTTTTGAAAGGGTTGTGCCTAATCTCAGTAACTAATGTTTCGTCTTCCTGCGTATTCGAAATTTTGTTAGGTGCGGAAATTATTTTCCGATTTAAATTATCCTCTTCCCCATTTTTTTTTTATATATTCTTCTGGCTGAACTTTTACCAATATTAAATTGAACCGATACACTTCTTAATAATTTCTCATTTTTCAAACTAGTAACAAGTCTAACTTTATCAGTTTTCGAAAGATGCGGCATTTTCAATTTTGAATTATCAACTATGATAGTATGTATATAATCTGACGTAGAGTTTGAAAGTTAATCAAATCTTAAAATTACAACGCTAAAAATAAAGGAAATTGACATAACGATTTTGACACTGTCCCGCTTTTTTTTCTCGCGACAGTATGTATATATTTTGCCTATAAGGTACCTAAAATGCATCTTTACGGTAAATTCTATCCAAAATATAAGATTCGGATCTTTTCAAAAGAAAAAAGTTCTAGCAGCTTTCCTTATTCTTTGTATATGTATAAAAATAAAATACAATATTTAATCTAAACAGATTTATTTATCTTTTTATTTTTAAGGCTATAATAAGAAGAATAAAAATAGTAAATTCTTTTACAAAAAATTCAAAATATAAATTAAGATTGGTCAGGTCTATTTTTGTTCGTGCCGGGGATTCGAGATTAGGCTAAACGCGGTCTCTATTATTTATCATTAAGTCTGCCAACTCTTGGGGATTTGTCTATGAAAATCCCTAAATCCTTGAAAAAATGAAAAAATGTAACATAACCTCAATTTATTTATTTTCCAAACGCTAATGTAAACAATGCCATTTGATCAAAGACTATGTTGCATCTGTTTAGAGAACCATGATCAACTAAAACACACGGAAGAAAGCGCAGAAGATAACGTAAAATATACTACAAAATTATCTGCCTGTATTCCAGAGCTGGTATGTTATAAATATTACACCAACAAATTCACGCATTTATTCTGAAAATAAAATAAATTTAAGGATTGGAGCAAAGGTTATTTCCTGTGCGAAAGCTGTACAGAAAAAGTGAACATCCTATATGATTTTAGAAACCAATGCCTTAGGTCTTTCGAAATAAGAAATGGCGAAGCAAATAGTATTAAATATGAAAGTTGCAATGATGAAAAAGAGAATAAAAAGCTTTGTGGAACAACTTACATAGAAACTAATAATGTTAGAAAGAGAAATGAAGAAAATTTAACAGATATACAAACTAGCTCATGTAATTCTTTATTGAATAAGAAATTTAAAACTAATCGATTACGGGACGTAAATAAAAAATTACTGTCTCAAAATACAAAGGATATTAAGAATCAAATAGATATTAAAATAGAAGATGTAAAAAATGATAATTATGAAAACACAGGAAAAGTTAAGTGTTTTGATTGTGATAAAAGCTTTTGTGATAAAAACGCTTTAATTCTTCATATAACTACAGTACATACACCTAATAAAAACTTCGAATCTCACACTAAAATTAATGAAAATACTAATAGCAAAACATTAAGTGAACCCCAAACAAATTTAGAATCCATTCGAAATTCTCAAGAATTTAAATGCTCAAATTGTTCTCAATCATTTACTTCAGCCGATGAAATTCTAGCGCATAAGATAAGTTGTGAAGAAGTAATTTGTGAGAAAAATAGTGTAGAAAGTAGCGATGACGAATTAAGAGATGACGTCCTTGATAATCACGAAGAAGTATCAAAACCTAAAGTGAGACGTGGTGGGAAATCACTGGTAAAACAAATACATCAATGTTATATTTGCAATCATTTCTTTTCAACAAAATATCTTTTAAGTAGGCATATAAGAAATGTACACGCTACAGAAAAATTGTACAACTGTGATATTTGTGGTCAGAAATTTGCCAGCCCTGTATATTTATCAGCTCATAAACGTTATCATTCAGGTAAATAAATATAATGTTGTGTAAATTGCATGTCTTCAAATTACAAAATACACCAATCCCCCGATTTACATTGAAGGTAGGTTCCTTAGAAAACTGTAGATCGAAATACTAGAATTTTATATGTAAAACTATGTAAATCGAAAACAAACTAAAATGTGCATAATTCAGTCATTTATTTCAATATAAAATAAAACTAAATATATCTTAAAAAACATAAAATGACAAATACGAAGCTATATATATGTAATTCATTTTATATTTAGGAACGAGAAATGTAAATTAAAAACTTTAACCAAAAATATAACTATGTACTGTTGTATCTAACTTTCGTAGATTATTAATATTAATTTTCTTCACTCGATAGTAATCGATACGATTCAAAGTCGATGTTAGATTAATTAGAAACAATTTCAGTCTGTGAATCTTGGTAATGAAATCCTTAATTAACAATTGTGCTTGGTTTTTGGTCAAATCTTTATAGACCTCCTCATCTTGAGTTAAATCTCTCTGAAATAGGAGATGTTCAACAAGGTCATTTTGTAGAAAATGATTACCCAATTTTCGCCCTAATTCAAGTCCTTCACGGATGACTTTTGCTGTGAACGCAACTAGTTCAGACTTCTCTTCATCAAGATCATTTGTTTCATTAACCATGTCAACTAAGTTATCCTCCACTAGTTCTTTGTCCGCCATTAATTCTACAATATTTGCCTTAGTAAAATCCTGGAAACTTTTTCCTTCCATTGTATGCACCATCTCCGTTATCTGAGAATATTCATGCTCCAATGGTAATCTAAATCCTCTTCTGGTCATAATTTTTTCCAGCAGACATTAAGCGTTGATTACTTAATCTCGGTATATGACAATCCAATATGCTTAACAAAATCTAAAATTGTAATTTTTTTCCAAGCATCCACAATTGGGAGCGATTCATCATTTTTCATTTGTTCTAAAATATAGGTACCTGAAGGTTCGCTTGATGAACCATGCCTTAAAAGTTGAAATTATCCCTTGATCTAACGGCTGAAATAAAGAAGCCATATTCTTGGGTAAAAATACAATTTGCACATTTTCGTGTTATAAATCTTGAAGATGGCCTGGTGCATTGTCAATTAAAAGAAAGGCCTTAAAAGGCAGCCCCTTTTTACTTAAATGACGTCTGGAGTAAAAAAAAAGTTATAAAACCATTCCTTGAACAGAATGGCAGTCTTCTTATTGGCCATCCAATAAACGGAAAGGTTAATGTTTATTCCTTTAAAGGAGTGTGGCATTTTCGATTTGTTAATAACCAATGGTTTCATTATATGATCGCCTGAAGCGTTGTTGCAGAAAAGAACTGATTTTTCGCTGCTTTATGACCACTAACTGATTTGTGAGCTTTAGCCAAATAGGCTCTTTCTGGATTTTTTTCCAAAATAACCCCAACTTATCAGCATTGAAGACCTGGTCAGGAATGTAGGAATTAGCAGCTATAATTTCAGTAAATTTTACCGGATGTTGTGCTGCATCTGAATCAACAGATGCTTGTTCACCTTTCAATCTTACATAATGTAAAGAATGTCTTTATTTAAATCAGAAGAAGACTTCTTTTCAGCTGAAGAAGTAGATGGTAACTGATTCTTAATTTTTTTCATAAATTTTCAAAGCCTTATTTGTAATTGTATTGGAATCCGCTTTTGAATGGTGTCTTCTATAGCAATATCATTAATGCTTTTTCCATATTTCCCATTGCAATATCTCTTACGGATGAAGCTGTGCTTATACTCGTAAAAGATAACTATTAACAAAGAAATTACTTATTGCAAGAGATGTTTACGAAAAGTTTTTTTTTTACGAGACGCACCCAGTTACAAAAGAAAGATTGCCAATTTGAAGATAAACAGGTTCATTGTATGCTTTTGTGTTAGATTCAGCTGCTACACTTTCCTAATAGAGTCTTAATTTTTTCTTATTGTGGTTTAATTCATGGAATAAAATTTAGCAACATCTGTTACCCTTTCTCCATTATATAGACGATCTAAGATTGTAATTTTGTATTCTAAAGATATAACTTTTCATTTGCTTTTATTTTACTGTTTTTCAACATGGTAAAACCCCTAAAATTTTAATAAAATTATAAAAATGCTATAAAAACTATAATTGTTTATCACTAGAGTTGTCAGATTTTCCTCACATTCCAGGATCCTACTCGGTATAAGTTAATATAAACGGAGGAACGTTTTCAAAACATCGGATTTTATAAAATATACGTCTTCGTATGAAATTACAACTCGGCATTTTTGTTAGTATATACAGTCCGATAAGATTTAAATATTAGTTATCGTAAGAGATGTTTACGAAAAGTTTTTTTTTTTTACGAGACGCTCCCAGTTACGAGGCGGTTGAACTTGTGATGTTATAAACACATATATCAGTATGTCAAACGAAAGAAAACAACCAATGTTTAACACAGTGAAAAAGTTTATCGGAGAATTTCCCGATTTATATTATAATGGTGCTAAAATAATGTGTAAAGTTGATGTGTAGGCGTATATCTCTCGCTGAGGTATAATTTCTTACGGACACGCCTTTTTTTACAAAACGCGATATATATTGAAAACATTTGTACATATTAACTTGTACAGGATAGAACTATGGAATGTGGGGAAAAATAACTCTATTTATCACTAATGAGTAAATATGAAGTTTTAAAAAATCCCGAATAGAAAAACGCAGTGATGTGCACCTTTCTGCTGCTAAAAATTTACTGCACTAAATCACATGAACAAAAGTTTGATTGTACGCCCATACAAAATGGGGAATCCCCATTTTTAGATTAGAATAAATGGAATTCAGAATAGAATGGAATTCAAAAATGACTAGAAATACAGGGTGCGGGAAACTTGCTGATTTGAAAAGTCAATAAAAGAAAAAGTACTTCATATATCGATTTAATTCTTTTTGTATCGTATAGTACACATTCTGAATTTTTGTTTTAAGTAGTTTTAAAAATCACATCGGGCAAATGGCGGCCCTCATTAGTGATACACTGATCTACCCTTGATTTCTTGCGCTCCACTCTTTCGAGCATATCGACGGGAATGTTGGCGATGGCTTGGCGGATGTTGTCCTTCAGGTGTTGCAGGGTCCGGGGTTTGTCGTTGTAAACGATGGATTTAAGATATCCCCATAAAAAAAAATCGCTGGGTGCCAAATCGGGGGAGCGCGGCGGCCACGGTACGTCACCCCTCAAGGATATAAGGCGCTCGTGGAAGTGTTCCCTCAAAAGCTCCATCGAAGTTCTCGCTGTGTGCGCCGTGGCTCCGTTCTGCTGGAACCATACGTCCCCAAGTTCCATTTCTTCAAGTTGCGGAAGAAAAAATGTCTCAATCATTTCTCTGTAGCGAACTGCATTCACAGTAACAGCGCGTTCATCTTCCTCGAAAAAATGAGGCCCAATTATTGCAACTCTCGACAATGCACACCACACAGTAACACGTTCACAATGAAGTGGCATCTCATGAAGTTCGCGGGGTTTGACATCACTCCAATACCGCATCTTTTGTTTGTTAACACAGCCGGAAAGGTGAAAATGGGCCTCATCACTAAAAAACACGAGAGCGTCGTCTGGCAAGTTACTGAGCGCTTCACATGCAGTTTGGCGAGAAGCGAAATCGCGTTCACTCAACTGTTGGACCACAGCAAGTTTGTAGGGATGAAACTGGAGTTCGTTGTGAAGAATTCGTCTCACTGTGCGATCAGAAATCCCCAGAGCAGCAGCGTGTTTACGCGCCGAACGCCGGGGAGAGCGCAAAAAACGACTCCCTCACCCTTTCGGCGTTTTCTGGAGTTCTGGATGTCCGTTGAATTCCTGGGCCTTTTTTTGGCAACACTCCCACTTTCCCTGAATGTGTCCACCCACGAAACAATCGATTGCCGGCCAGGAACGGGACCCGCGGGATGAATATTGAACCGAGTTCGGAAGGCACGTTGGGTGGCGACCACCGAATGACCGTTGGAAAAGTAGGCCTCGACGGCGAACGCACGCTGTTCCTTTGTCCAACGCATGACGACAACTGGCTTGTGGGGTAACAAAACTTCAGAACCCCCTCTTTCTAATGAGACCCTCCCCACCCCTTTCTGACCACGCCTCGCTCATTGGCGTCCAATTCAAATCAGCAAGTTTCCCTGCCGCACCCTGTATAAGCGCCAATGTTACCAAGCGAATGGAATGAAAAAATGACTGCAGAAATTTTATTTTAAATCCCATATTTTAAAAATCGTGTAAATCGGGGGATAGTCATATAAAAGATGTATTTAAGTCATGACTAGAAGTTCTAGTTGATGCATGATTAATGGAGTAGTTGTTTGAGCTATTTCCATCGTTTGTAGGATTTGAATAATCGCCGTTTCGGCAGTCAATCTACTGCCATCTTCAGGGCGTTATAATAATAGTAATAGCGTACTTGATTTAGTCCAAAGTTTCGAATTTCAGACCTGGTTCGAACCTCACACGAGTACATTTCACAATTAAAAAATTGTGAGGACATATACATATGTCAGGCATGAGTTTGGTAAGACTTAGCCTTTATCAGAACTAGTTTTTTAATATTTATTAAAGAACAAAACACTCCTTAATGATATATTTAACAAAATTACAGTATACGATGTGTCCGAGATGAAGAGGGTCACTATGGGGATCTCGGAAACCTTAAGAGATATAGATTTGTACGTAATCAAAGGTCTAAGAAATTGGCGTTTAGATTTTCCACCTTCTCACCGTCGATTCTAACACCCTAATAAGCATTTGTGGAGTAATATTGGCAAATGTTTCCAGAACTAACACCCTTAGTTCTTCATCTGTTGCAAAATTTTGTTGATAAACATGATTCTTAATGAATCCCCATACGAAGAAATCAAGCGGGGTTATATCGGGTGAACGCGCTGGCCAGGAAATCTCATTGAAAGATGTTCCCGAACGGCTATAGAATTATGTGCAGGTGCTGTATCCAAGAGTTATGAATCATTGCTAGGTGCATGCTAACGAGAGCATCCTCTAAATCGTTTTGCAGCAAATGTAGGTAACGTTCTGATGTTAAGGTATGGTGGTAAATAAACGGTCCTACAATCGTTGTACCGAAAATACCAGCCCACATATTAACCACATAAAACCAAAACGGTGTTGATGCCTTGACGTTTTGTTTAAACGTGGATTGGTTCCAGACCCATTATGGACATTTCGTCTATTGAAAATGCCATTATTCGTAATCATACTCTCATCAGACCATATTATTTGATAAGGAAAATTCATATTCTCTTGACAATTTCTTGTGTACCATTCACAGAATGAGCGACATCGTTCTAAATCACCTGGTCTAAGTCCTTGACAAATTCTGTACTTGTACGGATGTAATTTTAGTTTTTTTTAAATACAATGTGTCGTTGATTTTGGTATACCAATGTTTTGTTCAATCCGCCGGACTAATGTACCGGGATCCTCAGTGACGGCCAAGAGAACATTTTGCACGGTTTCCTCATTGCCCGTTTTTCGTCGGGAAACTACAGGTTTTCTAAAAGAGCCATATGCTTTAAGGTTTGCTACTAATTTTCTAAAAGTCCTTATATTTGGTTGCCTCCTTTCAGGATACTTAATAATAATATATAACTTTATTTAGCAACTGCTATGAACATGCACAATAAATTTTGAAAATATAAACTATGAAAGTTAGAACAATAACAGAAGACTTAAACTAAAAGTTTTCCCTAACAAATTCAATTACAAGGATCTTAACTCTATTCAAACTACCACTGGATTTCATGTGCGCAGGTAAACTATTAAACAGTTTCAGTCCGTTCACAAACACATTCTTGGTTGTTTGCACCCTATTATAGTTTTCAATATAATAATCGTTGGTATTTCTGGTTCCATAGTTGTGAATTTGATCGACCGTTGTCAATTTTCCACTTAAGTAAGGAGGCATTATTCCAATTTTAATTTTATAGATGAAAACGATTGTCTTATATACTATGTATTGTTTTACACTTAATAAACTTAAAGTTTCTAGCATTAGATTAATTGGGGTATATCTGTTACATTTTAATACTATTCGCAAAGCCTTATTCTGTAGTTTTTGGAGTTGCTGCATCTCATTCCCATTTATACTAAATAAAATGGCAGAGCAAAAATCAAAATGTGGTGCTATTAAGGATTTAAACAACAACGGTCGGGCATACAGTGACAAATTATGACTAAATCTATTTAAGAAAAATATCTTCTTGGAAATTTTATTAGATAGGTATTGAACTTGAGTTTTGAAATCTAAATTAGTATTCAATATTACCCCCTAATATTTCATATTCTCAACTCTGTCTATTTTCTTGGAGTCCATAGACAAATCTATATCATTAAAATTCAATTTAGAAATCTTATATTTAGTACCAATTATCATGAACTTAGTTTTACTGAAATTCAGTGCCATATTATTCTCACATACCCATTTATACAATTTATTTAATTGGACAGTCATGCTATCCACCATCTCCCTAATATCATCACCAACTATATAGATCATGGTATCGTCAGCAAACATACATATATCGCAATTATCAACCGCTTTGACTACATCATTAATGTACAGAATAAACAATAGTGGACCTAACACTGTTCCCTGGGGCACTCCGTATTTTGTAATAATCTTATCAGACATCTCATTTTTATATTTGACTACTTGATATCTATTACTTAGGTACGATTCAAACCATCCTAATGCTAATCCAGATATTCCCATTTTATTTAATTTACACAACAACAAGGCTCTTTCAACAGTCTCAAAAGCCCTCTTGAAGTCTAAGAATACAGTCAAAACAAACTTGCCTTTATCAATTACTTTCGCCCACGCATCGCAAACACTCAGCACAACCGTTTCACACGAATGATATTTTCTGAACCCCGACTGATTCGACTCAATTAGAGAATTTTTTTCACAATATTCCATTAATTGGACTTTTACACACGTTTCCAAAACTTTTTCATATGGAGCTACTAAGTTAATAGGTCTAAATTCCTCATGCCAACACGTTCCGTTAACTTTAGGTACTGACGTCACATATGTCGTTTTCCAATCTTCAGGAAATTTACCAGTTCGAAGTGACGTATTTATAATATCGAGAAACCTGTCAGCAACTACTTCACAGGAATCTCTTAAAACGTTTGTTGATATTCCGTCACCTATCTCTCCAGTACACTTCATAGATTTTAATATAGATTTTAAAGACGCCATCGATACAGCAGTAAAGCAATCCATTTGTACGGGGGCATTAATATTATCGAGTATTTTTGGATAATCCATCGACCTAGGTATATCTCTCACAATATTTTCAATACTGTTAACGAAAAAGTTATTAAATTTATGAGCAATCACCTTCGCGATAGCCGTAGCTCCGTCACTGAATTTTATTCCACTGTTAACATTTTTACTTTTATTCGGTAGTAATGCGTTTAAGTTTTTCCACAATTTGCGACTATTATATCTATTTTCATCTATAATCTTAATGTAATATTCATAATTTTCCTTTTTTATAAGCTGTGTCACTTTGTTACGCGCTATTTTGTAATTTTCCCAGTCGCAGTCTTGGTCAGTAAACACAGCCCGCCTATAGTTCAAGTCTCAACTTCATCATTTCTATTATACCGCTATTCATCCATTTCTTCTTCAAATAAATTTTCCTCAGTTTGAGTTCCTCTATAGGACACATTTTCTCCATTATGTCACCTATGCTGCTAATGAAAGCATCCGCTATAACATCAACATTTACCACCGAATAGCTGCAGTTGATACCAAGTAAGCTATCTTGTAAACTTTCCTTCCTATAATTTCTCATTTTTCTTTTCTTTATTACAGTCTTTTCTAAGTGGGCTTCTTTTTCCGCTTCTATGGCAATGCTCAAAATGCAGTGGTCACCAATCCGAGGAGTTCTATGAACTTCGTGTGCCAAATCCTTTTTATGAATTATAATATAGTCTATTAATGTTTTGCTATGATTCGTAATTCTAGTAGGCACATTGACAATTTGATTCAGTCCGTGTTTATATAATATTGTTTTAATTTTGTTACAGTAATAATCATTTATGTTCAAGTAATCAAGATTATAATCCCCTAATAAAATTATGTTTTCCTCTACAGTATTTCCTATAATGTATAGAATTCACGGTTGGCTCTTGGTGAAACATGATTAATAATTTACTAAATAAAACACTTGGTATATTTGTTTCACAAAATGTATTTAAAATATCTCTGACATATGTTTCGACTTATACAGTCATTCTCGAAGAGTCATGTAAACTAAGTGAAAAGAATACTCCTACCTATATTTATGGGTTATTTTTTAAAAGGTTTATTACAGCATCGATTGTGGGGGTATTTGAAAAATCCAATTGCGTGTTTGTGACCTGTCTGTTGAGATTTATGGCTTTTTTTATTTCTAAAATTTCTAAGAAGTCAAGCCTTTTACCCTTATTACAAGAGTGTAAAAGTTTGAAATTATTAGCATTAAACAGATGAGAATTTTGAATACAGTGTTCCGCGAATCCCGTGACCATATTGCCATGTAGAATAGAACTTCTATGCTCTTTGATACGTTCTTTTATAAAGCGTCCTGATTGGCCAATGTATACCGCGTCACAATCACTACAAGTTAATTCATACACCCCTGACTTATCACGCAATTCTGTTTTTCCTTTATTGTTAACTAAAATATTTCCTAAATTGCATTTATTTACTAGGATGACATTTAAACCTAATTTATTTAGTTTATTAGAAACTTTATTGCTAACCCCAGGTATATAGTTTAGGGTGTGAAACACTTTGTTAGTTTTTGTGTATGTATGTCCGGAGTAAAAATTATTCATAAGGATAGCGCGTTGTTTTTTGTAAATCATTTTGTCTAAGAATTCTGTTTTGTACCCGTTATTTCTAGCTATAGTTTTTATTGTATATACTTCTTTTTCGAAGTTCTTATTATTTAGAGGGAAATTAATCAGTCTGTGTATGAAACTGTGAAAAGCTGTCATAGACAAATTAAAGAATATTGAGTTAACCTCTAACATGAAACTAGTGTCCTTTGATATAAAAAGCCTGTTCACTTCTATCCCCTTAGATGAACTAAAAACTATTTTAAAGAGTCACATTCAAAAATCTATTCCGAACATCGAATTACAGAACACTTTATATAACCTAATTAATATTTGTCTTAAACAAAATTATTTTAAATTTCATGAAAAATTTTATACACAAACCAACGGTTTACCGATGGGTTAGCCTTACTTAGCCCTTTACTCGCTGAAATTTATCTAGCAGATTTTGAAGATAAACACATTCATAATTTCAACCGCAGTCCTTTATTAAAATACGTTTCCTTTTGGGGCAGATATGTAGACGATATTTTGTGCTTGTGGTCGGGCACTGACAGACAGCTGGACCAATTTCTTAACTATTTAAATTCCCGTAATAAAAAAATACAATTCACAATAGAAAAAGAGGTAGACGGAACGATTAACTTTTTAGACTTAAAATTAACAAGAGTTGATAAACGATTTGAATTTGATATCTTTAAAAAACCCACTACAACAGATACAGTAATTCCGGCAAATTCCAACCAATCGTGGAATATAAAAATCACAGCTTTTCATAGTTTGATACACAGACTGATTAATTTCCCTCTAAATAATAAGAACTTCGAAAAAGAAGTATATACAATAAAAACTATAGCTAGAAATAACGGGTACAAAACAGAATTCTTAGACAAAATGATTTACAAAAAACAACGCGCTATCCTTATGAATAATTTTTACTCCGGACATACATACACAAAAACTAACAAAGTGTTTCACACCCTAAACTATATACCTGGGGTTAGCAATAAAGTTTCTAATAAACTAAATAAATTAGGTTTAAATGTCATCCTAGTAAATAACTGCAATTTAGGAAATATTCTAGTTAACAATAAAGGAAAAACAGAATTGCGTGATAAGTCAGGGGTGTATGAATTAACTTGTAGTGATTGTGACGCGGTATACATTGGCCAATCAGGACGCTCTATAAAAGAACGTATCAAAGAGCATAGAAGTTCTATTCTACATGGCAATATGGTCACGGGATTCGCGGAACACTGTATTCAAAATTCTCATCTGTTTAATGCTAATAATTTCAAACTTTTACACTCTTGTAATAAGGGTAAAAGGCTTGACTTCTTAGAAATTTTAGAAATAAAAAAAGCCATAAATCTCAACAGACAGGTCACAAACACGCAATTGGATTTTTCAAATACTCCCACAATCGATGCTGTAATAAACCTTTTAAAAAATAACCCATAAATATAGGTAGGAGTATTCTTTTCACTTAGTTTACATGACTCATCGAGAATGACTGTATAAGTCGAAACATATGTCAGAGATATTGTAATACATTTTGTGAAACAAATATACCAAGTGTTTTATTTAGTAAATTATTACAGTATTTCCCATGTATTCATCAATGAATTCAACAAATAAATTATCATGTTTTGCATACTTCTGCAAATACATACGCTCTGTAACAGAACAATTTTGGTTGGATGAAATGAAACATGCCACCATGTCAAACTTTTCTTCGTTAGACAACATAATAGAAAAAAAATTTAAATTATTGCACAAAAAATTAAACACCAAACTAATGTGTCGAAAAACCAACGCAACTGTCAATCCAAATACAACAGTACCACTTTGCTTTCCAAAGCTTGCTTTCGTCTTGGTGATAATGGCGTATCATACATTTGGAAAACGCAAAAAAAAATCTAAAAAATGACGAAACCGCAATTAAATGATAAAGTATGATAGGTCGTTGAATTCGCAATAAAAAGGGTTTCCATAATCTAATATGAACACATCAGGGTCGTATTTAAAAAAAAAAGTTTATGATGGTTCCGCAAAGACGAAACGTTGGATTGAAAAACTAACAACGCCACCTTAAACCGTATTAAAAGTTGCTGTGGAGAAGTGTCATTGGTTTTGCTGTAGGTCAAATATTAACGCTAGGAAAAAATAGTTTGTAAAATCGAAAAATTCAATTTTTTCAAAATTTCTCAGAAACTAAAAAATTTTTCAGGAAAATTTAAAGCCAATTTCTTAGACTTTGATTACGCAACTTTCCTCCCATTTAACCAAATCTGTATCTCTTAAGGTTTCCGAGATCCCCATAGTGGTCCTCTTTATCTCGGACACATCGTATATAAAAATCCTATTTACAACTTAATTCTAGTGGTTCTGAAAATGTTGTTTTAATGTACCTCAAGTAAATGTAGTTAAAATCTAAGACATAAAATTTGTTGCGGGTGGCCACTGGTGGTGTATCACCTCGTTTTATTAAAGCGTTCAAACGGAAACGTATATTGAATCTTTTATGTTACATAAGTAAAGACAGCAGACTATGTGCCCCAGCAGTGGCGTTGCGTGGAGAGTTTAGCAGAATAACAGTGCGTTTACTTAAAAATTAATATATCGAATCCCTATACAAAACGTTAAGAAAAAACATAAATAACTTACCCAACATGTTTACTTTGTTGCAAAAAAATGCGGATGTGCGCGATGAAAAAACTGCACCATAATATATGTTTCTGTATTAGTCTCGGGAAGGTTCGTACGTAGCGACGTATATATATGTTTATATACAGAGAAGGATTGTTCGACGTTGAGAGATGTTATATTTGCATAGTTAAAGCGCTCCTTGTATCTGTACAACGGATCTTCAGTATTGGTAAAAAGTTGCCCTAATTTTGTAAAATCTACATTTTTATCTAATACACTGTTAAATTTTTCACGGACACAATCACTTTTTTCATCTTCAAGGATATGCAGCACTAGTTTTACGTGGTCAATAATTGCTAATGAGTCCGATAAGGACAGCGCAGTGTTCTGTAAATTTTTCATTGCGTCCAGTATTGGAACGTAACTGTCGTAAATAATTTTTAAATTTGCTGCAACTTGAGGATTGTTAAATTGAACCTGGCTAAGCCGTATTGCAGCTGCTTCTTTGGCATCTAGTTGTAAAATCACTGATTTATTTTTTTCAAAATGTTTATAATAATAAAATGCTGCTTCTAACCAAGTACCCCATCGTATAAGAATTGGTTGCGGCGGCTCCGGTATATCAGGACACAGCGAATTAAATAGCCGAATCCGTTTCGGAGATTTAAGAAAAACCGCTTTCGTTTGTCCTATCAGTTGATCCACATCAGGATAAGTTGTACGTATAGTGTTTGTTACAAGGTGTAAAGCGTGAAGCAAACATGTGACATGCAGCAGGTTTGGTTGAATCGTTTTGAGTAAGTTTGCCGTGGAACACATAACCTTGGCAGCATCGGTAACTAACATTAACACTTGCTTCGGTAAAATCTCAAATTTGTGTAGTGTTTCTATTAATACATCATATATCGCTCTGGCAGTACACCCTTGCATTCGTTTACAGGTTAGTAAATAAGGAGGAGAAGGTCCTTGCGGAGTCAGCGTCCGTACTAGAATGGCTAGGATGGACTGTTTTTTAATATCTGTAGTTTCGTCTATTGTTAACCACAGGAATTTTTTTTTTACCGTATTTTTCGTACAATTTACAATTCTCTCACGCACTGACGGTACGTAATTCCGTAGCGTACTTCTTGCTGGTAATTTCCACGTAGGATTGTATTTCTTCCAAAACTGACGAAACATTGGGTGTTACACTTTCTGCATTGGTATATTGGTCGCAATTAACATCTTTGTTAAATCACACACAAATTTATTATATGATCTGCGTCCACTATTATTCGATTTATGTTTGTCACTATTTATATGTCTTTGGCACTGACTTGCTTTCCAAGTTAATAAAGTTGTTTCACAAACTAAACATTTCACTACGGTACCGTCATATATTAAATCGGGAAACCGATGTAAAAATTTCTTTACTACGTTAGCATGCAACCGAGTCGATGCATTGTTTCTACGCACTCCCGACATTTTCAACACGATTGTGTTAACAATGTATCGCTTACAACGTCTCAACGGCAACTGAATTGATCGTCGTACGCCTCTACTCGATCCCTCCACATCACGCTACTGTTCGGGCACATAGTCTGCCGTCTTTATACATAAGTCTAGGGTTTCATAATATTTATACTGATGTGACACACTCTGTTGAATTAATAACTATTAATACGAATAGGCAGACCAAGCACTTGAACTATTTACGGAACAATAGATTGCTGTAAAATATACAGTACGATAAAATATGAAGCTCAACCAGATTAAATAGATTGAATTAATGCTGTTTAGTTTGTGATCAAACGAATTCGAAACTTTGAACTAAATTAAGCACACTAGCCACTATGCCATTTGGATTAAAAAAATTTAGTTTCGAATTTCAGACCTGGTTCGAACCTCACACAAGTACATTTTACAATTAAAAAATTGAGAGGATAAATATGTCAGGCATGAGTTTGGCAAGAACTAACCCTTCTCAGTGTTACCTTGAAGACGGCAGTAGATTGACTGCCGAAACGTCGGATTATACAAATCCTACAAACGGACGGAGATAGCCGAAACAACCACTCGATGTATTTAAGGCTGTACCGTTTCTAATTCTAAAATGTAATCTTAAAATTCAGGTGAGAGGCCGCACATATGTTCTACCTGCGGCAAAGGATTTATAACAACAAGCGATCTCTACCACCACGAAAAAATCCATGCCAACAAAAGATCCTATAAATGTGATAAATGCCCGAAAGCCTTCAACACATCATCAGATCTCCACAAACACAATTTATGCGTGCATCTGGATAGGAGCGAATGGAAATATGTGTGTTCGTTTTGCAGTAAACGGTTCCCCCTTAAAACCAATTTGGATACCCACGTCAAAATCCACACCGGTGAAAAGAATTTCGCCTGCCATATGTGTGAAAGACGTTGCATTAACAAATCAGTATTGTTGAGACACATCGAAACGCATTCTAACGTACGCTCGTTTCGTTGTCACGTTTGCAAACAGGAGTATAAGTATCAAAAGACATTAAATATTCATCTTACAAAAGCGCACGGTATTGGTGATGCAAAAGTTCCTGAACGAGTCAAGAAGTATATCTGTCATATTTGTCCTAAATCTTACTACGCAAATAATAAGTTACAGAAACATATAAGGACTCACACCGGGGAACGTCCCTTTGTCTGTAACATTTGCGAAAGGAAATTTATCGATAAGCCATGTTTAAATCAGCATATGAAATCGGCGCATAGTATTTTATTTGGTATTTTAAACAATGAAAGTGTTATTTCAAACTAATTCTTTTTTACCCTAATCCTTGTTCATATTAACACTAATTCAACATGGAAAGATATGTGATTATCATGTTAAAATGTAGTTATCCTATAATCTAATTTGTTTAACTCTAAGTTTATTTGAAACATTACAACAATTAAATAGGCTTCAATTAAAAACTACATAGGCAATCTTATGATTAAAGCTGGGAATTATATGCGCTATGAAACTATGCAGAACTTTTATTAAAATATGCAAAAATATGTAAAGTTTAAGTGATAGTTACACAACTACAGCAGACCGATTTTCATGTGGCCGGTGGGAGAATTTGTACGTGCGTCAAGTAAGGGTCAGTGTTAGATAGAGACAGTATTCGTAAAAATTAAATGCAAACTCTTTGTGCGAGTCGTGCATTGGGACGTAGTAAGGGATAAATTCGGAAAATCACATTGTTGAACATGTTTATAATGGTTTGTATTTCACTAAATTAAGGCAAATAGAAGTAAAATAAAACGCATAGTTTCATGTAACATGTTTAATTAAAATGTCTTACCTTACCTACTAGCTAATAGCGTACTAACATCACATTAAGGGGATGACTGAATAAGATTGTTAGCTACACTTAACGGTAGAAAGGCTTAGGATTAAGTAAAACTAATTTGGATAATTAACTGAATTATTGGCAAATAATGTTTATGCTAATCTCTTTCTCATTATAATCACATTGTAAACTTTCTATATGTACAAAAGAACAGTATATTCTTCAACGAGCGTTGGCGAGTGTTGTAATATCATTATTTAATAGTCGTGGAGAAAAGAATATTATTAATACTAATATTATTGGAAATAACAATGAAAATAATAATTACAATAAGAAATAATACATAAATACTCAAAAATAATTATAGGAGAAAACAATAATGAACAATAACTAAGTTTCAAAAAAATTACGGTAAATTATACATATAATTATATAAAAAGTTATGCAGAATCACTATCACTGACTTCCTCTTCGCTCTCCGATTCAGAGTCTTCACCCAAATTAATAATGAACTGGTCTGTAACTTCGTCTATGAGAGGTTCCGCTTCCAAAAACCTTTGCTCCCACTTTATCGCGTGGTCACAACATTTATTCCATTCAGCAGCACTAAATTCATCAAAAAAGTTATCACATAACTGTTGAACATATCTAATAGTGAATGATACATTTTTTTGTGCCACATATTGTTTAAGAGATCCCCATACTAACTCAATCGGATTTAAATCTGGGTGGTATGGCGGTAATCGCAAAACACTATGGCCACGTTGTGTTAACATTTCATCTATCTCGAACGTTTTAAATGTTGGCTTATGTACTTTAATAATATTATATAAATCGGGATAGAGCATGTTATTGTCGAAGTAAATATTTTTAGACCTTAACCAGTCTATCATAACTGATTTCCTGCTATTAGAATTCGGTGGTTTATCTTTTTGGACATTATGATAAGGAGCATTGTCAATTACTAGGACAGACTTTGGAGGCAGGTTTGGAATTAATTTTTCTAACAACCATTTTTTGTAATTTTCATAATTCATCTCGTGATGATAATCTCCCGTTGTGGTATTAGACTTAAAAATCAATTTAGCATTCGGAATGAATCCCGTCTCGCAGCCAGCATGAACAATAATTAGTCTTAGACCTTTTGATATAGGCCTTGCTAATCCTTCATTGGAATTGTCACTCCAACAAGTAGCCACAGTATGAGAATTGTGGATGTAAGTTTCATCCATACATATAATCGGTCTTTTTTCGTTTCTGTAGCTTTGAATGGTACGCAAATAAGACACTCTTAACTGACGAATGTCGTGCATTTCCATTAACAACTTTCTGTTGGTTTTTGTTCTTCTTCAACGAAAGCCCATATCTTTTACTACTTTCCGAAGAGAATCAATTCCTCCAGTGTATCCTGTTTCTCTAAATTTTCTTAGAATGTTTGGCATTGTAGGCACAATTTTGTCAACAGTAAAGGTATTTAAAATTGTTCTACGCAGCACACCTTTATCTGCATCGTCTAAGTCGGTTTTGGGCTTGGTTTTTTTTTATTTTTCTTTGGCGATGTAAAAGATGAACCGGCACCTGCGTTTATTTCACTTTTTTCTTTAACAATCCGTCTAATACTTCTCTCAGAAACACCCGTTGCGGCAATAACGCGTTCATATAACTGATCCAGTGGAATTTTGAGTACCCCTGAAGTTTTTTCTTCTTGCATATATTTAAATACATTTGAGATCACTTCACGAGTTTGACTGTGTAAAACACATTTATTTAATTTACTTTTAAACTCCATTACTCACTACCTTAATACGGCACTGCACTACTGTGTTTATCGCTTAAAACGATGTAAAACACTGAATGCCAGAGGTTCCCCTACCTATGAATTTCGTGCGCATCTCGAGGGCGGTACTTCTAACCGGCCACATGAAAATCGGTCTGCTGTAAATTATCGTTTAATTCCGGAACCGAACAACATCCCCTCTTATTGATTGGAATAGGGGGGGTTTATGCCCCCTAAAACGTCTTCCCACTTATAGAAAACTTCATCCTTGCGTTCTGGCCATTTCCAACTCTTTTTGGACTTCTTCATAGCGCTAAGGGTGGCCCCTTTTTCATCAAGAGAAGTGATAATTCTTGGATATAGACAGCTTTCATACAAAACGACAACATCGGAGCCAATTTGCTTAATTAGTGATGAAAAACACATAACAGACTTGTCAAAAATGCCATTTGATGCCCCAGCATCTGATTTCTCTGAAATCTGCTCATCTTCATCGGTTATCTCCATATGAGTGTCTTGTCGACTTCGATTTGTCTCGTCAAAATTAAAGATGTTTTCTGGGGGAACACCTTCAATTGTACTTTTCAAATTTTCGATGTATTCTACCAAACATTGTTCTTTTGATGTTAGCAGCAATTCGTTCAGAAACTTTTCATCATAGTTTACTCAAACAATAGATTAATATACTTTTTTCTTGCAATTGAGCGACTAGGAACTGACAGTTTCTTGTACTTCTCTAAAAAAAATTGTAAACGGTGAATTATCCAACTTTGAATGTGGTTTGAATGTTTGCACCTAAGAAGACGTTACACAAGTCATAATGGAAACAATTCTATATAACTGTTCTATATTTTTACTTGTTGAAGTAAACGATTGATTCAGAGTAACTTGTGATGCATTTTTAAATCTTGTGATATTTCTTTTATGCAATTCATTTCCTCCATGCTGCGTTAACCCTTTGAGGCCGACATTTTTAAAAATGCCAATAAAGTCTTGTTTTTTGAAAAATATAGATTCTAGGCTTTATTTATGGGGGAAAATGCAACAAGACTAATTATCAAAATTTTGATTTTTTTTATAGGCCGTGGTCTCGGGGTGTAACCACAAGGAAAATGAGGCACAAAATCTCAATAAAACTAATTTATTTTAAAAATTACTTGGTATGAAATTGTGTAAAACAATTTTTGCTTTCGCTTAGACATAAGCCTACTTGGCAGTCAAAACAGCTCCAAACGGTTCTGTGGGGTTTCGCACGTGTACAACATAGTGCACATCTTCTTGATTTTCCATGAACTGGAAGATGTGCACATTTGTCATACCTAATTTCGTATGGTACTGTAATTTTAAAATTGTTTGGAGGTTGTGCAGCGCTTCGTCTACCTTTCTTTTGTTCATTTTGATCGGCACCAATTAGGCCTATTATAACCGACAACCTAAACAGTTTCAAAGTTTCAACTTTCTCACTGCATCGATTTTTATAAATTGTAAGTGCATTTACTAACGCCACATCAATAAAATAAAACATTATGCGATGCCACCATTTCTTGGACTTTCTATCAATGTCATAGCAACTTTTGAGCATATCCATTTTGTCCACATATCCCATACAGCTATTGTAGTCCTTCACTAATATGGGACAAGCTATTTCTTCTCGTGAACCATCTTTATTTTTTCTTGATATTGTTTCAACAACAGACGGATCATGAAAATTACTCAAGAAGAACACTGATTTTCGATCCTTCCATTTCAAGAATGTTAATCCGCAAGTTGAAACTCTCCAGTCAGAATCTCCCCTGTGCATGGCTTTGTCTTCTTTCAAGTCTTTTGGCATGTCTTTTCTACCTTTTCTAAATGTTCCACAGGCGTAAATCATATCATCGTGCAAGTCTTTTTCTAGTTCGACTGTGTTGAAAAAGTTATCAAAATATAAATTATGTCCTTTTCCAACTAAACTTCGAGTTAGATCTTTTACCACTCGAGCACCTAAATTTTTCTCAACTTCATTGATGGATTTGCCCACATAAATCTGGAATTGGTGCACATAGCCGCTTTCATCTGCTCTAATCCACACTTTATATCCGCGTTTTATCGGTTTCAACGGCATATATTGGCGAAAACTACTTCTACCTTTAAATTTAATCATAGACTCGTCATTGGCTTGATTTTTTGAGGGTTGATATGAAAGAAGAAATGTATCTGAAAGCTTGTCTAGCAGTGGCCGAACTTTGTAAAGTTTATCGTATCCTACAGTTTGTCGCTGTGGTTGTAGTGCATTATCGTTCAAATGAATGTTCGCCAGTAACCAGTCAAATCTATCTCTTGACATTATCGAAGATACAAAATTATCTCGTAGTTCCAACCTTGACGACCAATAGTCTCGATAACTTGGCAGGCGTTTGATCCCCATAAAAAGGTTTATAGCAATAAACTTTTTTATTTCGTCAGAATTTGTTCTCTGGAAATTATGATTACCACCGTTCTTCTGTAAAACATAAAGATTTGTCTGGAATGCAATGTGTTCTATCAAAGTGTTTGGAAATAAATGTAAAAAGATATCTGTTGGTGTTTCCACTTCTTCAGGTACACTACACCCACTGTCACTAGTGAAAGTACGTCTGGGAATATTCTGTGTATGATGTGGGTCATGAGTCCATATAGTATTTTTCCTTTGGTTTTCTCGTATAAGATCAGCTTGAATGTTGATCAATGGAATTTCATCTTCGCTATCCCACCCATCATCTTCTGCAAAACGATCATTTTCACCAGCAATTATGATATCCATTGCATTGATATCAAATGGCTGATCCACGACACCTTCATCTTCATTCTCGCTTTCATCATTGATGTCCGACTCATCTCCAGAAGGGATATCTTCTACCAATGTATACAATTCGTCCTGGCCAAGCGCTTCCAATTCTTGAATAGAGTATATAGAGTTTTTAGCTGAAAAAAATATTATAAAAAATATGAATATCTTCCTTGTGGTTTTGTGCCGCGATCACCACATTTGTGTATAAAACATAACCTCATCTACTAAGGTAAACAAATATTCTCACTTGCAATAAGTGCAAGGCATACATTTTTATTAATATTTAACATTTACTTACCAGCCATCTTCATAAATAAGCCCATAATCTATTTTATAAACAATTACTGTCACATCTGCATGCTCCACGAGATAAAAAATACTGATTCAAACGCGAAGGCAGGAGTCGATGGGTGGGAGTATGTTTTAGACTCCACCTACTGTGGCTAGTGTATAACACCACAAGGAAGATAGGAAAAAAAACTTAAAAATGTGGTTGTGCTCTGCAACCACTAGGAAGCAAAGGGTTAATTCAATTTTTTCGTCGCATCGAATCTACAATAATGAATTGGAGGTTTTGAAGTATGAAATTGAACGTAAACAAATATAAACTTACAATTTTACTGCAATACATACACACTCTGTCATTATCTACACAAAATGCAGGATAATCTTTTATTCAGATCGACATATGTGAATATAATTTCGACATATCAAAAATAACAAGGTAAAATTAGATGTACATACACTTTCGAGAACTAACTAAGCAACATTGCTCGTAGATTCACTGGAACTTCCCCGACTTGATAAACACAAATCTGGGAATTCCCGCTGTACGGAAATGCTAATGCGGACTGCTCTCTTTTTACGTGATCCGTATAGATATGCAAGAATTTTAGTAAACACGACATAAATAAAAAGTATTTATTTTCATATAATCCCAGCTTTCATTGTGAGTAAGGATTCGCATTAGGAAGGGGTTTAGGTTGCACACGCGTATATTATATCAAAAACGAAAGTCATTTCAAAGTAAAATGCATGCTTAAAAATAATAATTCTTGCAAAAAAAAACAATCGTCAATGCGTCATTAGTCATTACATTACGAGTACAAGACAAAGTTACAATAGGATAACTGCAAGTATTTTCATAATTTTTTTTAAACGCTGCCACTAATTTATTTTTATTTTTTTTACATTTTATATTTTTTCTTTTTAAAAGTAATTAGTATGAATCTAAATGTTAGCTATAATGTGACTAATACGAAAATTTAATAAAAAGATTCTATAAAACCCACACTTTTTTAATTTAAATGAATTTATGAACAATATTCTTCGGAAAGGTAAGTCACACTACATTATATTAACACATTTTTACACAAAATTTACCGAATTTATTTATTAATTTATTGATTTTTTTTTATATAAAAATTCAATTTTATTTTAATTTTGATTGTTTCATAAAACTTTAGTATTTTCTGATATTTTAATTTTAATAATTTAAAAGTTCTGGTAATAATAGGTTTATATTATAAATTCTAGACGAATTTAGATGTGCTTGTGTCCCCAGTCCTAAACTTGGCTATGGTAAAGAATACATATACAAAATATTTTTCTAAAATAATTATGGACACCTTTAGAAGACCTTTATAAAAGCAATTTATTTTAATAAACTTATTGGGGGAAAGATACTGTTAAGCTGAAATTAAATAAAATACGTTACCCACCTTATAGGTTATCTATTCGTCCAACACGCATTATTAACCAAATTTTCGTAAATAATAACCATTTCTGAATATATACCAATGCAAAAAATCACTTATATTAACCACAAATGTACTTAAATATACTTTTCTAGATATATTTTAATTTTGTACCACTTTATAATTTATATTTTCCATATTAGTGTAATCATTAATAATGATTAATTATCTCTTATTTTAAAATATTAAATTTTTCTATTTAAAAAAAGATTTCAAGTTACAAATATGTTCAAAAAAATTTTCCAGGATATTTATTAGTAATCTATTAAAATCTATTTATTTAAATCTGAACACATCTAAGTATATCTTTTCAGTTCGTACAGCTCAAGTGTGAACCGCAAATTGTACTTTATCTCTTTCTAACACATGGATACGCACTGTAATACTTGACACGTTTGTCATTTTAAGTTAAGACGTACGTAGATAGTCTTATACCATTCGACTTGCTGTATACTGTTGTTTATTGACTTCCTCTTGAATGTCTTTTGAGATCGAAAATTTTTCGAATTAAGGCCAAATTCATAGTCATTGCTTAAGTAGTACTTATCCTCACCTCATCTGCCACTCAGTTGTTACTCACAGGAGGAACACTCATTCTCATCGTTAAACCAATCATAGGAAGTTGTCTAGAACACCGACGGTGTGAAATAGTAAATTTTATCAATTAATTAACAAATTATCCCAATTGTCGATTATTGGCGTGTAGCAACTTATCTTCAGTTTGATTCAAATATGGATTCGAAAAGAACTTATTTCACCGGCGATGAAAAAATCTATCTAAAGGAACTCGTCGGTAACTATAGACACATAATTGAGTGTAAAAAAAAACAGACTGCATCAGTGTAGCGAAAAAGGAAAAAGCCCTGGTGTTCTTTAACTAAAGAATATAGTTTGCAAGATTTTTAGGGACTTCTTTAACTATTCGATGTACAGCACTTTCACTTATACCACCAACATCACCAATAACTCTAAAATTAACAACCATAAATATAAAAAAATATATATCCTGAATTAAACCACTAGCATAAAAACGTAATCCAATACATAATTTTATAATTGGGAGCACTGGTAGGCCACGCTGAGTTAGAGCAGGGGCCACCGGATATACTAAACTTAATATGTTTTGAATGGTTTCTTTAGAAACCCGGTATCGCTGTAACAGTTCATTATTATATTTTTCAAGAGGGTTTTCCATATCTCTTATCATATTTCTGTCACGAAACAACATTGACAAGTACTCTATAATATAAACTTATAAAAAGTATCTTTTTACCTTGGTATACGCATATACACTTGATCTTCTACATAATCCACAAATTCCCAAAAGTCATTCATACCACAGAAACGATAACAACAGGAAATATTAAAAAAATGTTCTAAAGGGAGCTATCCATACACTTTTACGTTTACTCATTTGCCATTCAAATGTGAGTTGTAGATGAGGCACAGATGAGTTGCTAACTGTTTATGAATTACGAAAAGTGGTAAAGTTACGCTATGAGTGTGAGGTGAGAATAAGCAACTCTCAAGTGGCGTCTATGAATTTCGCCTAAAATGTTGGCTGAATCGTTCGATTTTAGGTCACTTTCCTATTTCAAAAGCGACCATTCCAACAGAATCGATTGATCCAAACCGGAAGTTCCTGCCCGACTTTCGAAAACTTTTTGATTTTACCTCGTATACATAAGAATTAATATTCGTAGAATATCTAACTTGATCAGAAAATTCGATAATGGATGGATTTAAATTAATTCAGAATATTTACAGGTTCGCCAGCTTTAAAAAAATGTTTTTTTTAAATATTATTAGGTAAATAACATAATTTATTAAAATATCAAAAATGTATAAATGTGTACATATATCTGTACATAATAATTGAATTGCTACTGTTAGCAACAGAAAACTATTATTTTTTTTATAGTCCAAGGATTATTTAATAATAATTACACAAAAACTATCTTATCTAATCTATTACATAGGTATATTCAATTTATAGAAAACATGTAGATAACATAGTTACATATATAATGTAATAATTACCTTGAATTTAAAGTTAATGATGGTATATTATTTAAACATAATTAATTAAATAAATAAGTTATATATTTCCTCATTAACACCAGACGCTCTTGTGCATAGCTTACATCATATGTTTATATTAGAAGGAAAATTGTTTGGTGATTTATTCGGTTCCATAGATTATATTCGGTTCTTTCACGTATAGCTTGTCACGATCATTAAACATTTTTTTCAGAAAATGTTATAAAACGAAATAACTTTACATCTGATTTACCAAAAAAAGTATAAATTTAAATGAGAAATTATATAGACATGTTTAAACAGTGAACATAACCTATAAAAAATGGTTGTGCTTATAGTTCGACGATTATTTTTAAATAATTTTTGGCTGTTTTTCGGTATCGGATTCGGAATATTTGTGTGTTCTTTGTTTTCTGATTATTCTTGTGTACCCGAAGTAGACGATCACGCCAATTTAGACTCTATATTTAATTCAATTGAAAATACCGAAGATTTAGCGAAATTAGTGTTGAAAGTGCAAAATGCGACCAGGAAACCGAACCAGAACAAAGAACAGAAGAAATTGGTCAGACCCAGGTATTACTCCACGGAATTGGGGATGAGAGATAAATTATTCGTTGGAGTGTTATCTTCTGAAGAAAAAATCAATACACAGGCTGTCCACATTAATAAAACCATAGCACATTTGGTGGATAAAGTGAAGTTTTTTATAACCGCACAGCAAAATTTAAAGAACAAATACAATTTAAGCATTGTTGGATTTACAGATACGAGACATGTATATAGACCTTTTCAAGTTGTAAAATACATCGGGGATCCTTTCATTGATGAATATGATTACTATTTTTTAATGTATGATTTTACTTATTTAAACGCGAGGAAATTAAAAGCAATAGTTCAAAAAATAAGTGTTAGCTTGAATGTTTATATGGGAACCCCGGTAAAAGACAGCAGCTACTGTGACTTAAACGCAGGAATTATTCTTAGCAACTCGGTGATAAAAGCTATGAAAGAAAATCTAGATTGGTGTGTTAGAAACGCCGTGTCCGAAGATGATAGTGAGAATTTAGGCCGGTGTATTTACCACAGCACCAAATTAGTATGTCAAATGGACGTGCAAAAACAAGAATTGGTGGGTTTTAAATTACGAACTTTTGATTTAGAAAACGATCTTAAAAAATTAATGAAAATGGACAAATTTCGAAAGGCCGTCACCGTATATTCCGTTTTACAAAAGAATGATTTCTATTTATTACACACGTACTTCTCTAAAGAAAATTTAAAGCAAGTAAAAGAACAAATCGACGAATTATCGAAGGATTTGACGGATGATTGGCCGCCAGGTCACAAATCTAGCGCTAAACCGCCTTCTAGATTTGATATACCTCCAACTTTATATTTTAATATGACTCATATGTTCTTCCCGGATGATTTTACCAACGTACAAGAACACAGTGCCGTTGACTCTAGAGATATTCGAAACGTCGTTGATACAATAGTTGCTAAAGTTTTACAAGAAAAGCCAAATGATTTCCAATTTAGTAGGATGGTAAATGGTTATCGAACGTTCCAATTAAGTCGCGGAATGGACTACCAGATCGACTTGGCCTTTCGCGATCTTCACACGGGGAAAGAAGTAATTAAAAGGTTTGAAGTTTGTAAGCCTCTGGGTGATATTGAATTCCTAACGAAACCCTATACAACCGAAAACATCAAAGTAACGATATTACTGCCAATACAAGAACACGAAAAAGAGGAAGCTGTATATTTGTTAACGAATTTTATACCGAACGTGATGGACGGCCGGGAAAAAGTTGTTTTAATGCTGATTTTTATGTACCAATACAACACGACTAGTAAAGGTTCCGATGATTATTTTAAAGAATTAAAAGACCTCGCCATACAAACTACTAACAAATACCATAGCGAAGACACAAAAATCGCTTGGGTTTCTATCAGGTTACCCAACAGTAGGACTCCAATAAAGATGGAAGATTATCCGGTACTAAACTTCGCTTTAATCGACTTGGCATTGAAAAAAATCGGATTGGAAAGTCTGGTACTGGTTATAGATGTTTACTCGGAAGTGTGTGTTGAATTTTTAAACAGAGTAAGTACTGGCTTTGTCAATTTAGAAATCAATTTCAAAATTTAGATTTTTATTTTAACCTATTAGACATAAATTCATACAATTATAGTGATAAAATTGAGAAAATTAAAATATTAATATAAACAATCCTTCAAATTTTCCGCGATTTTTACAAAAGAATTCTATTATAATTGAATATATAACGTGCTTTCAAAAACTTTCCATATTAGAAACGGACATGCTTTTTGATACTAGTTGGTGACAGTTTTACAGTATTACAAACGTATAATTTCGATAGTTTGGTTATGTCATGTAAATGTATGTAATTAATTTAGTTTTTGAAAAAATTATTAAAGTTATTACAATAGTTCAAATTAAAAGAAAATAATACTATATTAAATAACATAAATAATATATTATTCAAAAACCATGTTCTCGTAACAAAATCTACCTGCTTGAGTTCCGAAACTGCTTGAATTTTGAAAGGTCTCTGATATATTCACAGATTTTGTGGAGAGCATGTGCTACACAAGTAATATGCACTTATCCATAGGTACTGATTTGAAAGATGGCGTCTATTGCATTTGTAGCACTTAGAAACATAATATTTGCGTAAGGTGGTGTAAATTAGTTTGTGCGCTGGCGTTTGGCACTTATTTTAGAACCACAGGTTGTAAGTCTGTGGGGAGACTTATACAAATAAAACGCACTTCTACTATATACAACCTTAATTTTATTATAAACTGTGCTGGCGATTGAACACTTTGTTAATATACAGGGCGTGATGCTTGGTTTAAATGTAACGAAGAACTCATCCTTTTTCCAGTAGCTACTTAACAAGTAACATCGGTCGTTCGCTTGTTAGGGGTGCGCCTTTCTACGAATTTGTAGAAAGTGCAGCACGGACGCGTACCTGGAAAAAGGCCGATTCTCCGAACAAATACCAAATGTAAAAATTTACAGAAACATGTGTATTTAAAAAATGTATTTTTCTGTGCCGCTCTGGAAAAATATGTTCACAATAGCCGGTTGGAAAGACCTAACGGCAAATTAAAAACGGCAAAAATTCTTAGCATTATAGAAAAAATGTCCTCAAATTAGAAAGTTTTCAATGCGTAAAAAATTGTGTACACACACAAGTAAAATGATATTTACATACCGCCCCCTTGAATGGTATGAAATACCTTTCAAAGTAAGCTAGAAATAGATGAGAATGAAAACAAAGATATGTACAAATATATACAGAGCTTAACTAAACATATTAATCAAATTATACAGTAATTGGTCGTAATTTAGTGTTCATGTAGTTGTTTGTATCGGCAACACACACACCTTCATCACAGAACGTTTCACCACACTGTGAGCAGTTTTTATCGTGACAACGCGCACAATTTCGTCCTTTCCAGGATGTAGCTCCAGTATTCTGCCCAGCTTCCAGTAGCACGGTGGTAGATTGTCCTCACGAACGATGACCAGAGCACCAACCTTAAGTAGCGTCTCCTTGTCATATTTCCACCGACAGCGCGTTTGAATTTCACTTATATATTCCTTGTTCCATCGCACCCAATAGTGTTGCACTAACTTTTGCAACCGTTGATAGTGCGACAGACGATTTTCGGATACTTCTTTTATATCAGGTTCGGGCAACGATGTCAGAGCTCTGCCAATCAGGAAGTGTCCGGGTGTCAATGGATTTAGATCGTTGGGATCGTCGGATAACGGGGATAGTGGACGCGAATTTAGGACTGCTTCTACTTGTGTCAGTACTGTACAGTAATCTTCAAATGTTAATGATGCATTGCATAATATACGTTTTAAATGCCCTTTTGTAGATTTAATTCCCGCTTCCCACAAGCCTCCGAAATGAGGTGACCGTGGCGGCGTAAAACGCCAAGTAATATTCTCATTGGTGCTAAAGGTTTGAACATAATCGCTATTCGCAAGGTGTAATAATTGCCGTAATTCTCTTTCGGCCCCTACGAAATTTGTGCCATTATCTGAATATATAGTCGCCGGTTTACCACGACGCGCGATAAACCGCCTTAAGGATGATAAAAAAGCCTCGGTAGTAAGAGCGCTGACCAATTCAAGATGCACAGCTTTAGTAGTCATACATATGAATAAACAGATGTAAGCCTTACTGGTTTTGTTTCCCCGAGAATTTTTGTTTTTTATCATAAAGGGTCCGGCATAGTCAATACCACAATTTTGAAAAATATTAGTAGGCGTGATTCTATAATCCGGTAGGCTTCCCATTAGATACTGACTTTGGGGCGGATTCGCCTTAAAACAAGGTACACAATTGCGTAGTAATGTTTTAATTCTGCTGCGCCCAGATATTGGCCAAAAGCGTTCTCTCAGGGAAGACAGAACAGCTTGAGCACCACAATGTAGCAATCTTACGTGCTCGTGTATAATGATCATGTCAGTTAGTAAATGATTTTTTGGCAAAATAATTGGATGTTTTTTACTAAATTGAAAATTAGATTGTTTGATTCGACCACCGACCCGTAATACGTTATTAGTATCTAAAAAGGGATTGAGGGATGACAAACTACATTTCAATGGACGCGTTTGGCCCCTTTTAATTGTATTAATGTCTAATGAGAATGCCTTGTCTTGCGCGAGTCTTACCAGTGTTATAAGTGAATTGTTTAATTCTACGACACTCAATTTGCCTATTTGTTTATTCGTGAGTGTTTTACGACAATTGCTTACAAATCGTAAAATCCAGGCAGTGATTCGCTGGAGCTTAGAGAATGAAGAAAATTTCATAAACAACTCAGATTCAATTACGTTTGCAACTAATGTGACAGTTTTACGCAATTCGGGTAGGTTCTCTGTGCTCAAAGAATTCATATCATTGATAGGCCACTCGCTGTTTTCCTTTGATAGCCAAGACGGACCATGCCACCAAAGAGATGAATTTGAAAGAGCTGTCGGCGTCGTACCACGAGATAATAAATCGGCCGGGTTATCCTGCGATTTTATATGAAACCAATCCCTTGAACTAGAACTGGTTTGAATTTTCGAAATTCTATTGGCGACAAATGTTTGCCATCTTGACGGATGTGATTTAATCCAACAAAGCGTAATCGTTGAATCGGACCAAAAATAATGAGAACTGAATTGAATGCTCACAGAATCTCGAATTTTTGTAATTAAGTCAGTGAGTAAGGCCGCGGCGCATAGTTCTAGACGAGGTATTGTAGTTTTACGTAATGGAGCCACACGTGATTTCGCGCATAAAAGATTAACTGTATAAGAGCCTGAAGTATCCAAGCAACGTACATACACGCACGCACCATATGCTCGTTCGGAGGCGTCGGCAAAGCCATGGCACTCTATGATACGAGGATTTAATTGCAGGACAAATCGCGGTATACTAATTGTAATTGAAAGTATTTCCTGTAAGAATTTAGTCCATTTATAGTGTAAGTTCTGAGGGACAGATTCATCCCAGGATAATTGGCATTGCCAAAGTTCTTGAATAATTAACTTTGCTACTACAATTACCGGTCCTAGTAATCCTAGGGGATCGAAGATTTTGGCGGTGCTGGAAAGAATAGTTCGTTTCGTGATGTGTTTTAACGAATTTATTTGAACTATTTCATATTTGAACGTGTCTAATTTTGAATTCCATGAAATACCTAAAGTTCTATGTTCACATTCACCTGAGAACTTAAAAACCTCTGAGTTGCTTGAATTATTTAAATTAGTATGATAATTACTGAGCCATTTGCGCAAGTTAAAACCGGAAGCACGTAATATTTTGGTGACTTGATACCGTAATTCGTCAAGTTTCGCGATTGAGTCCGCTCCTGTTAGTAAATCATCTACATAAAAATCATGATTTATGATATTACAGGCTTCAGGATATTGCGAATTAAATTCTACTGTTGATTGCTGAAGGCATCGTGTGGCTAGAAAGGACGCTGACGCTGTACCGTATGTTACAGTTTGCAATTCGTAACAACGTAAGGTTTGCGATGACTCCGATCTCCAAAAGACGCGATGATATTTACGATCAGCATTTGATATTAAAATTTGGCGATACATTTTCTCAACATCCGCGGTTAATACATAAGCATGCTGTCTGAAGCGCAGTAATAAGGCAAAAATATCGTCTTGTATCACCGGTCCGACGTGTTGTGCGTCATTGAGAGATAGCCCCGTGGTTGTTTTCGCGGATGCATCAAACACAACGCGAGTTTTTGTGGTTATGCTGGATGCCTTAATTACGGCATGATGAGGAAGGTAATAGTTTTCATGTTTTCGATCATTATTAACTTCCTCGATAAGTTTCATGTGCCCTAATCTTTCGTATTCTGTCATAAAATTTACATATTCGCGCTTTAAATCGGGATTTTGATTTAAACGATGTTCGCATGCGTAAAATCGTTTTAATGCCAGGTGTCGCGATTCTCCTAAGTTCTCCTTCTCGGATGTAAATGGAATGCTAACAACAAATCGTCCCGTTTCATCGCGAGTTGTTGTATCAACGAAATGTTTTTCGCATTTTTGATCCTGGACAGACCATTTGTGATCGGAATTACATTCCTCTAGTAGCCAAAACTTCTCTATTTGCCTTTCTAAATTTATATTTAAATGACAAGATAAATTTTGTGATCGCAGATTGTGCTGAAGTACTAAAGGACCCGATATTATCCAACCTAACCGCGTCTTATGTAAGATGGGATTATCCTTGCCTAATTTGATTTGACCTACGCAAAGCAGCTTCCAAAAAATAGAAGCGCCTAATAACATATCAATACTGTCCGCTTTATTAAATCCGGGATCTGCCAATTTTATGTTAGAGGGAATATTTAAATGTGATGCATCAAATGATATTGTAGGTATGTTTTCTGTTACCTTTTTTATAATCAAGCAATTTAAACTCGTTTCGTATGATCCGCATCTTGAGCTGATACGGACATCGGTTTTGTAATTTAAGTTTATATTGGCTTGATTAATTCCGGAAACTGTCGACTGTATAGAAAACTTGGGTAAATCAAGCTTACGGCAAAGATCAGCTGTAATAAAGTTCGATTGAGAGCCGCTATCTAAAAGCGCTCTACAAGAATACCACGTACCTGTATAATCAGCTACGCGTATACATACTGTTGACAGTAATATTTGATTGACTTCAGTTTTATCACTGACATGTGTTGCCACAGATAATTTTGATGTAGACGGTACAGAATTACTTGATTCGGTATCAGGTAAAATATTTCTTTCAATATGTAACAAAGAATGATGCCGTTTTTGGCAATGTTTGCACGACCACTTTGATTTGCATGATGAAGTATTGTGACCTTTTCCTAAGCAATTAATACATAAATGCTTCTTTTTTACTTCATCAATGCGATCAGAAGTATTTAAGTTTAAAATCGCTTCACACTGTGAAATAAAATGAGGTTTGTCGCAATAGTTACAACTCGGCTTATTTGTTGATATTAAGGAATTTGATTTGATTTTATTTGCCGAGTGGTTATCATTGCTTAAATTCGATTTTCCTAACATTCTACATCTTTTATTTAAAAACGCAATTAGATCATTCAAAATAGGCAATTGATTTACGTCATTAGATGTGATCGCGTCCCATTCACGTTTGGAGAATGCGTCTAACTTAGTCGTTACTAAATAAATTATTAACGCATCCCAGGACTTTACTGGCAATTCTAACATTTCTAATGACTTTAAATGCCAAAGCAAATTGTCTAATAGCTCTCGTAAGGATTTATATGAATCACGCTTGATATTTGGTATATTAAAGAGAGCTTGTATGTGACTATGTACAACAAGTTGCTTATTTTCGAATCTATCATTTAATAACTCCCACGCTAGTGAATAGTTATCACCTGAAATCGACATTGAATGTAATATAATGGCAGCTTCACCCTTTAGACATATATTCAGATAATGTAACTTTTCTACATTACTTAATGATGAATCCGAATGAACCATACTTTTGAATAAATCCCGAAAGTGGTACCATTTATCAAACGAACCGTCGAATGTAGGTAAGTTGATAGACGGTTTCGATACTTTACTAGAATGATTCGATTCGTTGTGTACATTTTCGGAAGTTGTGCTCGATTGCACATTTATACATGCAGAATCTTCTAATATACTATTTACTAAAGCTTGCGCTTTGAAAAACTTATTTTCAAAATCTTCGCTTTCAATTTCATGCGTGTCGATATCGTCCGCTAACATACTGATATCATATTGAATATTTTTAAAATCTAAGAATATTTCATCAAGCTTTATTGCTTTACATTTTAACAAGGCGCGATCGTCCTTAGATATATTATCAACTGTTAACTCGTTAACATGTTTGATAAAACGCGTTAATTGGGCTTTAATATTACCGCGTTTTTTAATTAATGTTTCGATTTTGACTGACATATTGACACAAGCAGAAACAATACTAAATATAGGAAAGAAATAGTATCGGACTTACGTTTTTCTTGACACTGCACTTGACTCTGATTCCTGATGTCGACTGCTTCACGTTTTCACAATCTTGAATAAAGTTGGAATTCAGCTACTTGAAAATCCTGTAAATACCCTTTTCGAAGGAGTATCTAACTGAAGAATAATGTAGTATCTTTTTGTATGTATTTATATTTTATCCGGCGTCGAAGGACCATGTAAATTAGTTTGTGCGCTGGCGTTTGGCACTTATTTTAGAACCACAGGTTGTAAGTCTGTGGGGAGACTTATACAAATAAAACGCACTTCTACTATATACAACCTTAATTTTATTATAAACTGTGCTGGCGATTGAACACTTTGTTAATATACAGGGCGTGATGCTTGGTTTAAATGTAACGAAGAACTCATCCTTTTTCCAGTAGCTACTTAACAAGTAACATCGGTCGTTCGCTTGTTAGGGGTGCGCCTTTCTACGAATTTGTAGAAAGTGCAGCACGGACGCGTACCTGGAAAAAGGCCGATTCTCCGAACAAATACCAAATGTAAAAATTTACAGAAACATGTGTATTTAAAAAATGTATTTTTCTGTGCCGCTCTGGAAAAATATGTTCACAATAGCCGGTTGGAAAGACCTAACGGCAAATTAAAAACGGCAAAAATTCTTAGCATTATAGAAAAAATGTCCTCAAATTAGAAAGTTTTCAATGCGTAAAAAATTGTGTACACACACAAGTAAAATGATATTTACAGGTGGATTCATCAGGAACATTTCGACCAGTAAATTTTTGGAGAAATGTTTTGTAGGTCGGATTGTTAAGTTTATTTAGTGGAATATTTGCAGCCATTAAAGTTTCACAGAGTTCTTCGCTAAAATTTTCAGATTCCAACGGGTCTAATTTCTGTGTTTGTGCGATCCTCAGTGACGTTTTACGTGCGATTTCTTGGAGTTTTTTAACGATATTTTAGAGACTTTGCAATAAATATCGGAATTGACATACAATCAGTATGACCCTTAATCCAACTCGCCATTGTTTCACGATGCCATTCTCGATGTTGTTCCATATCATATCTGAATAAATGACTTAAACAATGTTCTAGATCTAAATAAATGAAAATTAAGAATGCATGCTTAAGTTATTAAAACTTAACGAAATCCACTAGGCGCTTACGTCAAAATAATTGGGAGAAGTAGATTCCATGAAACGATATTAAACAGAATCTATTATAAAAATTACGAAGTATGTAATTAAGAGTTACAACAATGTAGAAAAGAATCTAACTCACCGTACTTTATTTATCTTACGAAATATAAACTAATAAATCAAATAAATTATAAAATCTTCACGGTTCTATCTACACCCATGAAGAAAGGAATTTAACTGTTATATTGAGGTAATTGCGTTACAATTCAACGACAAAAAACAGATGTACGATTAACTGAATGAATAGTGCTAATCAATAACTTGTACTTAGCGATGTTATAGCATATTTATATGGTCCATCGTAATTTCGGCCTGATGCGTCCGGTCTTTATTAATAAGACAAGCTTGAATATGTTTTTTCGTACTCGCTTATCAAAACCTGTCATTTCACGATTCGATTTGCGTGCGTAAAAGTCACTTTAAACACGAGTGCGTAAAAGTAAAGTTGGTACTTCCTGGAACTTGATTAATTTAGTGACATTTTAAAATTATAAATCCCTAACCTTAATAATATGCTACCCAGTTCGTTATTTTTATATGAAAACAAAAGGATATGAAATAGAAATTGTTATATTTGGAAGGTATGTAATTCAATGTCAGAACAGCAACAAATATTATTTTTTAAATTTATAGAAAACTAAAAAAAAATTGTCAGAAGTGGGATTCGAACCCACGCCTTCAGAGATGACCAGAACGCTCGAGAACCCGTATAATATAACCCGTAGTAATATTGTTAAAAATACTTATAAATATAAAAATTTTGAAATTATATTTATATTTTATATAATATTATTATTGTTTATAGTTCTCATACAAAAAATATTGTACAAACTTCGTGCGTGAAACATTTCGCGAATTCGTGTCCATAAAGCGCTCGCCTGCGGCTCGCGCTTTAAACTGGTCACTCATTCGCGAAATATGATTTCACGCACTTGGTTCGTAAATAGCTATTGTAGTTTTGCGTAAGTAACTGGCAGATTAGGATACTCTTGCCGAAAATCCTGTAAGCACTGATTAGTGGAATAAACCCAATCTCTATATTTCATTATGAAACAGACATGTAAATAATTTACACATCTGTAACTGTATCATGGACAATACACCTCGTATTTTCGGCATTAACTTCTGCTTAAGACATATGTTTCTGCCATCTATAATAGGCGTCGTCAGTTAAGCTAGTGAAGCAATGTATACAAATGATACAAATCTATATAAATCAGTGGCGGTTTCTGCTATGGTTTGCAAGTTTGCGCAACCACCAAAACTAATAGATTTAATTTAATGAAAAAAAGCGTAATTCTACATCTTTTAAATTATAAATTAAAAATTTGTACTACCTCACAGAATAAATGAACTATTATAAATATAATAGGTATATCTAATTCGATATGAATACGTTAAATAAATGAGAGAATAACACACTTGGTTTGCAAACTCATCGCAATCCACGAACGTATATATCCCTATACGGCTGACGAACTTTGTCGAACGTCTTTCAGATATATCTCCATAAACGAAAATAGTGTTGCAGCGGCAGTGCAACCAAAGCGATACACGTATTTCTTGCTTACGGTGCAACGGTATAAAAGCGATTAAAAAAGTTGTATTTGTGTGTTTAAAAGTGTTTATGCTCTTTATTTTTAAATAATAATGAATTCAGTGCAGAGTTTAATAGTGGATCCGTTCTATAAAAGAACGTATGCCGAAAAAATTGAAATAAAGCGGTTGGGCAGACCTGTTCCGAATTTAAATCTGAAACAAACGATTTCCAGTAAGACGCGAACTTTTAATAGACTATTTAATAAGGATATTTATAATAAACATTTGTGGATTTGCGGTTGTAGTATAAAAAATGCATTATTCTGCTTTCCTTGCTTACTATTTGAAAACGCTATCTACAATCATTCTTGCAGAACTAGAAACACACATTAAAGATAACGAAAGAAAATTGATTGCCCAGACATATGATGGGGCAGCCGTCATGGGCGGATCGCATAATGGGGTACAGGCACGTATTAAACAAACTTATAAATACGCTGCTTACGTGCACTGCTACGCGCATCAGTTAAATTTAGTTATGTTGAATGCTGCCTCTGCCAACACTAATGTCCGTATATTCTTTGCAAATTTACAAGGAATTTGTACCTTTTTTTCAAATAGTTCTCAAAGAGTTGCAATATTGGACGAAACAGTTAAAAAGCGGCTGCCTCGTTCGGCCCCAACCAGATGGAATTTTAATTCCAGAATTGTCGCCACTGTGTTTGAACACAGAGAAGAAATTATAGAAACAATGCGAAGAATTTTGAATGAAAGTAAAACTGTAAATATCACTACTATCAATCAAGCTTCAGGTTATATTACGCTTCTTACTAATAAGAGTTTTATTTTCTGGTTAAATCTATTTTACAAGATAATGCCTCAAGTAGATATATTATATGCAAAATTTCAAACTAGAGAAATTGATCCCCTTATGGCCAATAAATATATATTATCATTTGAAACTCAGTTAGCTCAAATCAGAAATAATATAACGAACACTTCGGATACAAGTGACAGTGGGCCCGGCTCATCAACTTCAAAACGACGTAAGATCGATGGAAACGAATATACACGAGAAGCAAAGGAAGTTTGTGATATTATTGTTTGTCAAGCCAAAGATAGGTTTAGCTTTACTGGACACTTAACTGCAACGTCTCTATTTTGTTCTGATAAATTTAATCAATACAGCCTCCATTTTCCTGAAAATGTCTTTCAGGAAACAATTAAGTCTTACCCATACTTTGATGAACGGAAATTCCGTACTGAACTAAGCGTAATTTATGAAACGGAAGAATTTAAATCAATCTCGGGCTTGCTTCCTCTTTATGACATCATTTCACAAAGTGAACTAAGTGCGACTTTTAGTAAAACATTAAAACTTTTAAAAATTCTAATTACAATTCCGATGTCATCAGCTGAAGCGGAGCGGTGTTTTTCTACTTTTAAGAGAATAAAAACTTTCTTAAGAAACAGCATGGCACAAGAGAGACTTTCTGCATTGGCGATGCTTTCTCAAGAAAAGGATTTTATCCAAAGTATTCCAGATTTTAATCAAAGGGTTATAGATAAATTTGCTACTGCGAAAGATCGTCGCATGGATTTTCTGCTTCAATAAAATCAGGATCAGAATCAGTGAGTTTTAAAAGCCTTTTTTCTTCTTTATATGTACCTTAGCAAAAATAACTTTTAATAAAACATACTTAGTTACCTACCTTGTTTACCTACTGTAAAAAGTATTAGTATTCACTAAATTTGCAACCCCCACATTTTTGATGCACGAGCCGCCGCTGATATAAATAGATCTGTATCTGTATATAACATTAAGCCGGAATCCCTATTAGATAAAGCAAATTTCATCCTGTAAGGTGGCACTTATTAATAAGTGACATCTGACGGACGAAAGAGACTTTGCCGGAAAAGGGAACTTTCGTTTGTGACCAGCTAAGCTGGTACGACAAGCGAAACAATACGGGTAAGTCCATTAACAACAAGCCAGATGGCGGTAAATATACAAAAAGGTTTTAAATATTTCTATACGTTAATGCACGTATAATGCTTTTGTTTCATTATGAAACAGATGGCAGAAACATATGTCTTAAGCAGAAGTTAATGCCGAAAATACGAGGTGTATTGTCCATGATACAGTTACAGATGTGTAAATTATTTACATGTCTGTTTCATAATGAAACAAAAGCATTATACGTGCATTAACGTATAGAAATATTTAAAACGTTTTTGTATATCAATATTATCAATCTCTATAATAAAATAATTTAAAAAATATAAGCGTTTATAATTTGAATTTACGTATGACAACTGTCAGAATTTGTTTTTCTTTAAGTTTTCTCTTTCAAACTCAAGAGTGAATGAAGCGCTTTGACTTCCAACGGCTAGAACAAATATATTGATGAGGGCTCCCACGGTGCATTCTGCCAAGAACTTCAACAGTTTAAATAATTTTTCTGCAGACATGTTTCGTTATTTGTTTCTCCGTTATTGGGGTGACCTGTTGGACAATTAATAAATATTATTATTATTAAAGCTTCGCATGTGCACCAATCTTTCATTACTTAATTACTTAAAAACAGCCTACTATAATGAGTTTTTGAAGGCACGTCATCAAAATACCTCTCTTTTAAACCTCTTGCACTTGTACGAACATTACCTCCATGTCTAAAGTATTAATTTTAAAAATCGTTACAGTTATGCATTAATAATTTAGTATAATAAAATACTGCTTTTTGATAGTTTTCCTGCTAATTAGTAATTTTTGGTGATTATTTGATTAAAAACTTAAAAAAAGGTATATAACCCCTTACCACAATTATTAATCGTATCCTAAGTACGTATTTCGACAACTAAGTTGGCATCACTAAAAAAACCACTAATCAAGGTGTCGCACATGAGGCACAGTAAAGCTAGAACACCGCTTACGCAACAACTACTTTACACGGCGTCCACGTATAGACTAATTTAAACATGCAAATATATCCAACGAAAAGATCGACAAACTTACCTCTCTTAGGGAAACGGCATTCACATATGTTTATACTCCAATTTGAAATATATCGAACGAAAGATCGACAGAAAATTACCTCTCTTAAGGAAACGGCACTCAATATGTGTTAATACTTCAATTTAAAACGTCGACGACACTTTTATGTTTCTAACAATGAAAAGAGACAAGTGAAGGAGATCGGTCCTTTATCACCGTTCATGGAGTGTTGTATGTTTTTAGCGATATGTATACTTTCGTAGGCGTCAAGATCGCGGCAAGATGCAAGGGCATTACTAACCCCCGCGATCTTGACGCCTACGAAAGTATACATATCGCTATAAACATACAACACTCCATGAACGGTGATAAAGGACCGACCTCCTTCACTTGTCTCTTTTCATTGTTAGAACCATAAAAGGGTCGTCGGCGTTTTAAATTGAAGTATTAACACATGTTGAGTGCCGTTTCGTTAAGAGAGGAAATTTTCTGTCGATCTTTCGTTCGATATATTTCAAATTGGAGTATAAACATATGTGAATGCCGTTTCCCTAAGAGAGGTAAGTTTGTCGATCTTTTCGTTGGATATATTTGCATGTTTAAATTAGTCTATACGTGGACGCCGTGTAAAGTAGTTGTTGCGTAAGCGGTGTTCTAGCTTTACTGTGCCCCATGTGCGACACCATGATTAGTGGTTTTACCTACTGATGATGACAACTTAGTTGTCGAAATACGTATTTAGGATACGATTAATAATTGTGGTAAGGGGTTATATACCTTTTTTTAAGTTTTTACTTAACCACAGTCGCCAAAGAAAGACTTTCCATTATTTGATTAGCTTTTAAAAGAAAACGAAAACAGAACACGTAATAATAGATGTTAAAAACTACATAAATATGTTACATCAACTTATAATTGTTGGTTGTTTCAGGTAAAAATGAATACCATCTTGGAATTTCAAATATTCAATCCCATACCTTTCCGGCAATATAATCCCGACGTTTCGAACGTTGAAACGTTTGAGGTTCACAAGGATTGTGGCCATTTCGACAGGGAAGAATACAAATACATATCATTTTATGGCAAAGACTACGTCAAAGGTAAAAAAAAATCGAATAGTTTATTAGGAGTGAATTAATCGTTAATGTGGATCAAATTAGGGTTGCAAAGTCAAATTAATGTTACAAAATCACAATTATCAGATCTGGACTTGAATTTTCCCATTCAAAATTTAATTCAACGTTTCAAAGTACGTATTATTAGATACGAAACTCCCATATTAAAAGGGAACCAAAAAAAAAATGTATGCATTTGAACAAATGTTGTCAAGGCGAGGATTGTTTAACTGGTAGTCTAACTTTAGTTGGACTACCTCCGGTTAGTTAGTTTAACTGCCTCGCATCGAGATCTACGCTTAACTAAAATATAAACAGCTGGCCAACATACACGACCTAACACAATGCATACAACGAACCTGTTTATCTTCAAATTCGCAATCTTTCTTTTGTAACTGAGTGTGCGCGTAGAAAAAACAAAACTTTTCGTAACCATCACCTACAATAAGCAATTTCTTTGGTAGTACTTAAATCTTATCGGACTGTATGTATTAACAAAAATGCTGAGTTGTAGTTTCATACGAATACGTGTTTATAAAATCCAATGTGTTTTGAAAACGTTCATACGTATATAATAACTTATACTGAGTAGGAACCTGGAATGTGGGGAAAATCTGACAACTCGTAACTAAATATCTATATTCTCTCTTAAAATAATTTGGTACATTTTTGTTTCAAATGATTTAATGTAAATAAAGATAATTCATTTTTTACAGCTCGAAAAGATTATAGCTCCCGACTTCCTATAGTGAAAATGGACACAGATATTTCGCTTGTTCTCAAAAACAAATACAAACAAATAGGAAACGTGTTTGAAATGTTTCTTCTTTATCTTCCCGATGTTCACGCTATGAGAGCGACAGAAGCGGCTCTTAAAGTTAGATACCATGACGAAACGTATAATGAAAATAGGAAAAACTTGTTCTTGGGTACCAAAGCCCAGCTAGCAAAAATTGTATTGGATCAAGAAGGAACATTAGTGTCGTAATGTACAAGAAAAATGACAAATATGTTACGTACGTGCCTTACAGCTTTAACTATTTACAACATGGCGTTTTATATATATTTTGTACTGTACCTGTTTTTAAACTTTATACTATTCGTTTAGCAATAAATTATATGCAAACATCTTCTTCAAACTTACTTTCTTACGTCGCTATTATACTATTTATACCTATTTAATAGTGTATTAAAAAACAAATTTCAGAAGACATATTTTAAAGCACAAATTCAAGTTTAAAAAATAAATGGTGAAGCCACGAGTTTTAATAATACAAGTCCACGAATACTAAAAACTTGTTAAACAATTGCTCAATATAAACATCCTCCTTGTAGTTACCTTGGGTGGGTGGGAAGTTCTTAACTTGACAAAACATCCAGCCAGTGCCAACGGTGTACAGCTCAGTGAAGATGGACGTGCGATTCTTGGCGAAACCATGCGGAACTGACTATAAATTAAAAAGGGGTGTAAGGGCTGCTTGTCGTAGAGATTATACGTCACGCGGAGTTCGTATTCGTGCTAACGGAGCCACCACAGAATATCCACGGCCATTTTAAAAGAAAACAGGAGACAGTGAGCAGATAAAATTTATTTCTATTACATTACAAAAATTATAACATTTACATATTGTAAATATTTATTTAGAAATTGTGACTGTTTTTTTTAAATATAAATCTAAAATATTCTTTTATTTTGCATATTTATTATAAATTAAAAGTAAGATTTTTTATAAATAATTTTATTAAATACTATAATCTCATCTACATAGCATATATTAGAATTATATAAAAATATTGACCTATTATTTAACATTATAATCCAAATATTAGATGAACCCAAAATAACCAATATACCACTTATAATAATCATGACGCTCTTACAATCGAGCATTCTTTTTTTGTTTGCGACGTTCAGATCGTGATTTTCTTACATTTATCCGTTGTAATTCGATAGGGTCTGTACAATTGTATGTTATTTTATAAGCAGGATAAAATTCATTATCTTCATATTTTACAATAACTTTTCTATTTTTCTTCACGGAGGTATCTGCACCTGCATTTGGTAATACCATATCAGGTTTCCCGATACATACTGAACCAACCAACACATGTGCAAGTAACATAACTCTGTTATCACATTCTTCATTTGCATAGTATGTTGCATAGTTTGAAATAGATGTAAAAGAAATACCTTTACCAAATTCATTTCCAGTATTTTGACCACTCAATCTCCAATCGAAATTGTCTTCGCATATTTTTTGAACATTTTCACGTTTAGTACCGTGAAACAACTTCATTATCATTGGTTTACCAAATCTGCTCGTCATTTCGTCTCGTTTCAATAAAAAAGCAGCAAGCAAAAATGGATTTTGAATACGTTCGATTTTTGTAACTTGGATACAAGGTTTGCTTGTTTTGTTAAACAATTGTTCCACTTCTTCATATTCCAAAGAACTATGAGGCAACTCTAGAAAATACATTGTAGTTAGTGCATAACTTCTTACACTCCAGTATAATTCTTGTGCATAACTATTAATATATTCCAAAATAAATAATGTAGATGACCTCGTCACTGGCTCAATACTAGATAATTTATTACATTTTTTTGATATCCTTAGATTGCTATAAGTATAATTAGAATTAATATTGGTGTCAATATTAGAAGGTCCAGCATCTCCAACAGAATCTTTTGAAGTTTGTGTAGTGTATTTTTTTTGTTTGCAATGTTCAGATCGTGATTTTCTTACATTTATCCGTTGTAATTCCCCAGGGTCTGTACAATTGTATGTTATTTTATAAGCAGGATAAAATTCATTATCTTCATATTTTACAATAACTTTTCTATTTTTCTTCACGGAGGTATCTGCACCTGCATTTGGTAATACCATATCAGGTTTCCCGATACATACTGAACCAACTAACACATGTGCAAGTAGCATAACTCTGTTATCACATTCTTCATTTGCATAGTATGTTGCATAGTTTGAAATAGATGTAAAAGAAATACCTTTACCAAATTCATTTCCAGTATTTTGACCACTCAATCTCCAATCGAAATTGTCTGCACATATTTTCCGAACATTTTCACGTTTAGTACCGTGAAACAATTTTTCTATCTTTTGTTCACCAATTCTGCTCGTCATTTCGTCTCGTTTCAATAAAAAAGCAGCAAGCAAAAATGGATTTTGAATACGTTCGATTTTTGTAACTTGAAAACAAGGTTTGCTTGTTTTGTTAAACAATTGTACCACTTCTTCATATTCCAAAGAACTATGAGGCAACTCTATAAAATACATTGTAGTTAGTGCATAACTTCTTACACACCAGTATAATTCTTGTGCATAACTACGAATATATTTAAAAAAAAATAATGTAGATGACCTCGTCACTGGCTCAATACTAGATAATTTATTACATTTTTTTGATATCCTTAGATTGCTATAAGTATAATTGGAATTAATATTGGTGTCAATATTAGAAGGTCCAGCATCTCCAGCATAATCTTTTGAAGTTTGTATAGTGTAAGTAGGTCGTGTTGGTCGGTTTAACAAATGCTTATTTACGTCAGGAGGATTTGAACAAACGATTTTATGTAGCCCGTTTACACGAGAATAAGTTTCTTGTGGAGGTACAACTCTTCTTAACCCACTATATTTGTTTTCAACTGTAGAATTCCCAAAGAAATTCTCCATTATGCCGCTATATTAAAACTATAACAATAAAATTCAAATGATCTATATGAGATAATATAACGGTGTTCATTTGAAAAGTCATCTAGTAGCATGTGATTTACTGAGAACATTTTGAAGTATGTCGTAAATTAAAATTTACGACTTAACCTACGAAGTCGTATATTTTGACAGTTTCATACATACAAATAAATAACAAATGTGATTGACATTATGAAATGTAATTTGGATTTACGTTTACGGAACAACAAACACACTAATATTTTGCGTCTTATTCTATCAAAATTTCATATAAAACTTATTTGTGGTGAATTGATGATGAGTTTAGCGAATATTTTTAAAATTTTGATGATATTTATAATAATCACTTTTATAAAGATGTAGATGATAGCAGTAACGCGCCAAGTATCTTCGGCGCCGTCGTGCGAAATACTGATAGGCGCCTTTACCCTATATGTATTCAGCCAAAATTACCAGCCACTCTCCCACAGTTCAACATTGAAATTTAAGATACCCCTTTCACCTTTTTTAATTATTAAATAATATTAGTTAAGTTAAATTTATACAAAAAACAGTGTAGATGCAAATATCAAGTACACTCTTTGGAAGTAACAATAAAATTATTGCTGTCAATGCTAAAATAATTGTAATAATTGTTTTATGTAAATTTGTTGATTTGTTGTAAACTTTCAAAAAATGTTTTTAATATTTTTAAAATAGACCACGCAAGTGCTGTCGTCATTTTTGCGGAAGGTCAGGGATCACGTTCCAAACAAACGGCATTTAAATTTTTTTCATAGGCAAATTTGAAGTGAAAAGTTGTTATTTATAAGTGAATTTTAATTGTTATTGCATGTAGGTATGAACGACGTTGTTTAAAACTGATGTTAATAATATTAGTTGTTTTATAGCACGGTTATACTTGAGTAACTAAAGTACAAAAGTGAGGTTAGATAGATATACATAATCGTGATGTGTTTTGTTCCTACTTGAAAGCATTAAGTGAAAAAAAGGGACGCACTATTTTTATTTTTCCTACAGAAAAGGCAGAATTTTCGAGCTTTTTTGCAGTCATTGCTAATATTTTTTTTCAAATAAAAAACACCATTGCCAAATATTTTGTTTTTAATAACTATAATATGTATATTGATATTTTGCTTACATACTTACCAAGTAACAAATGATATTAATATAGGAAGATTAATTAAAAATCGTTTTACCAAGAGTGACTATACGTTTCAAATGGCGCTTTAAATTTGTTTGGAACGTAGACCCTGACCTATCGTACAGAAAATGGCGATTTGACGTCACGCTTGCGTGGTCTATTTAACTTATCACAAGTGGCCGTAGGCGCCTTTAAGGCCTTGGCGCCGTTGTGCGCTGCACTGCTGCACGACCTTGCCCATATGGACGGCGCGTCACTGGATGACGTAACTTAACATACACTATATAACGGGTGTTCAGAAACATTGGAAGTCAAGTGAGCTCTGAACAAAAAATCGTATATCTTTACTTAAGTATTAATATACTAATTTGATAACCTATAAAATTGTATGAAGTAAATGTATCAATCTATCTCAGACATGACTTCATATTTTCAAGGCCTACTTTGACTTCGAATATTTCTGAACACCCGTTATATATTCGGGCAGTTTTATTTTTGATTTATTTCTTGATATTCATCTTCTGAAGTAGATATGATAGACCAACATAATTTCACTGCTTTTGATACAGTTAATACACTCACGCTTTAATCGTTTCGACCACAGAATAACAGAAAGGACATAAAGCGTCGGTGCCTTTGATGTTGGTACTTATTTTGATGACCTTCAACCTACTACCGCCATTTTCTAAATGTGTACAGCGCGAATTTCAACTTAATGCATATATGTAATATTGTGCATATGTAATATGTTATACATATTATAATCTCAGACATGCGATAAAATTTAATGATAATGTAATTTAAATGAATAATTATTTATTGTAAATGTTAAACTTATTACTTAATATAAAAGATGAAATTAATATTAAACTGTTATTCAATTGATGAATATTTTGCTTACGTAGACTAATTGAATATTTTTTTCCTATTTTGACTTTTTATGTTTATCCCCTATTGACTTGCTTCAAGAATGTTAATGAAATATTTATATTTGATTTTGTACATGTACATGTTGCAATGGAAGTTAAAACTTTATAGTCTTCATCGCTATAGGACATAGTATTATGGGCAAGTTATATTAATTACATAGTTTTAGGTAGTTTTAGATAGCTCTTTGATAATGGCCTAATAGCCGAAACAATTGTTAGTATATCTAATTAAAGAAGTCGTGAAACTAAGCCAAGTGTTTTATTTTCTAATAATTAATCAAGTTATTAATTACATATATAATCATTAATTTGCTCTGACAATATCATGCCCTCTATAATTTAGTTATTTATATTCCTTATATTATAATTTAGGTCAATGTCTAATATAATTTAAATATTGAAATTTATGTAGTTATATCTATCAAAATATTTGAAATGGTAAAATTGCAGTAGACCAAGCAATTATATGACTCCATACCTTATTTTCCTGCATCTTGACAATACATCAGTACTTTATAAAGTTATAAGATAAAAGATTTGCTTAAATTTAAAGATTTTAATATAAATAACATACAGTAACTAATAAGTCTATTTATAAGGCTGAAAATCAATACATATTAAAAGAAATTATTAAAAATTTTTCTTTTTTGAAAGTGTTTAATCTAGGTGTCTATAAAATAAAGACGTTTTAAGAAAATAGTAGTTATGTTTACATTAAAAACAGATTTATCTTAACTATAAATTTATCTTTAAAATTCGAAAGCTAATTATAAAATTAATATTATTTTTTAATACAACTAATTTTATCTTATCTTTTTGAATTTATTTCTATTGCACTACAAAAATTAAGACATTTACTAATTCTAACATTTATTTAAAAATTGAGATTGTTTTTTTGAAATATAAACCAAAAATATTTTTTATTTTGCACGTTTATTATAAATTGAAAGAAACATTTTTATAAATATTTTAATACTTTTTAATACTACAATCCCATATACATACATTGCATATGATAATAGAATCACATATATAAAAATATTCTACTATAATTTAACATTAGAATCCAAATATTAGATAAAGTCAAAATAACAAATAGATCAATTATAATAATCATCACATTCTTAAAAATCAAACATTGTGTTTTTGTTTGCGACGTTTACCTTGTGATTTTTTTATATTTCTTCGTTGCAATTCCCCGGAATCTGTACAATTGTATGTTATTTTATAAGCAGGATAAAATTCATTGTCTTCATATTTTACAATAACTTGCCTATTTTCTTTCACAGAGGTATCCGCACCTTTATCTGGTAATATCATATCAGGTTTTCCGATACATTCTGAACCAACTAACACATGTGCAAGTAACATAACTCTGTTAAGGCATCCTTCATTTCCATAGTATGTTGCATAGTTTGAAATGGATGTAAAAGAAATACCTTTACCAAATTTATTTCCAGTACTTTGACCGCTTAATCTCCAATCAAAATTGTCTGTGCATATTTTTTGAACATTTTCGCGTTTAGTACCGTGAAACAACTCTTCTATGTGTTGACTACCAGTTTTGTTCTTCATCTCCTTCCGTTTCAACAAGAAAGCAGCAAGTAAAAAGGGATTTTGAATACGTTCAATCTTGGTAACTTGGAAAGATTTTTTGTTGGTACTTCTAAACAATTGTTTCACTTTTTCATATTCCGCAGAAAAATTATCTAACTCTATAAAATATACTGCAGATACTGCATAATTTCTTTCATCCCAATTTAATTCTTGTGCGTGGTTACTAATATATTCCAAAACAAATAATGCAGACGATCTCTTCACTGACTCAATTTTAGATAACTCATTACGCTTCCTTGATATATTTGTATTCGCCACTTCCACTCTCTGGGTTCTATAATTACTGATTCCATTATTCGAAGTCCCCGCATTATTCTCTAACCTATGTGTAGTGTAAGATTGTCGTGTTGGTGAATTTAACACAGGTGTAGTTCTATATTGTCTAGGATAAACGATTTCAAATAGTTCGTTTCTAAGAGTATAATTTTCTTGGCTAGTTACAATTCTACTGCGTCTAGTAGGTTTGTTTTGATCTTCAGGACTTCCAAACAAATTCCCCATTATGTCAGTATACGAAGACTATAAGAATAAAATTAAAATGATTATCTGTATTCTGTTTACGAACTCTATTATCTAAAAGACAATAGGTTAAAGTACATTATTGCAAAACCTATATTTACCTATTAATAGTAAATATGTGTCTGGGGAAGTACCGAAAACATAATAAATTGCATATAAAGAATATGATTAAATGAAAATTACTGCCATCTTACGTCTAGTGTAAGCACAAGTAAAAAGTGTTCTGAAACAAATAATTAATTATAAACTTTCAGATTGTGAAAATTAATTCTGCAGATGGCGCCTCTGAATACTAAATAAGTACCTAATCTTTTATAAGTATTAAAAACAAAATCGGCATTTTTGTAAACAAAATCAATATTACTAATTAGAAAAAAAATGTAATATATACTTAATTATTAATAATATTTTAGATCATTTATTGTCCTACCGTTTTATTTTATATAAAAAAATTAATTCAGCAAGGAAATCATATTCTTCGATATAAGTTGTCCATATTAATTCCTGGTGCAACTAAACAATATATAAACTGTTTAATTAATGTTTAGACCGCGTCATAAATGATAAACAGACTTTAAACACTGTTAAAGAACCGCAGGAGATGTATTTGTTCGTTAGATAGATACAACAAACTGTTGTATACTGCCTTGTTAAAATCTGATCGTCCGTTAGTTTTTCTAGTTTTTGTTATATTCGTTAAATGTTTTAAAAAAATGCATATATTTTTCTGAGATCAAAATTAGGTTTTCAGTAAGTTTTTGTATTGAAAGCAATGAATAAAACTAGTGTTAATGAATATATTTTATAAAATTTATTATTTATATTTATATTCACATGTAAGCATTTAATGCATTAAAACAGATTTAATATAAAACATGTTATAAAAAGAATATTCTTAATTATGTCTTAATTTGTCTTAAGTCCCTATGGTATAATAGTAGGTTTAGATGTACAACTTTATGGAGCAGGAATATCACATACATATAAATAAATATACACTGCCATTTGTACGGAGTTTGGAATAAAAGGAGATAAAATTTGACATTTCTACGTATTTCCTGCTGTTTAGGCAACCCAGTCACTGGCGTTGTATATAAATATCTTTGATAGTGGTGTTCACAGGTACTATTTACTGTTTAATACGTGACCTTTCTTTCAATTCTGTTGATTATTGAGATATATCCACGTTATATTGTGTTTATTATACATAGTTTAAAATAATATTAATTGTATTTTACTCTAAAACATTTTGTTATATGACTGTGCCGATGTGCATTTGATTTAATTTATATAATTTTTTTTTTTAATAATAATATATAGTATAAGTTTCGACTTCAAAATAATAAAAAGCTTATTTAGTAGCGTGTGTCCGCTTTTATTATAATTCCGGGGAAAATAATAACAACGCTCTTTTACTAACTAAAATTGTTGTTAATAGCAAACGAGAGATAAATTTAAGTTGAAGTGCAAACAAACCTTTTTATTTCACATCTATTGGGTTTGTTTTTAAGAATAAAAATTAATTGATGTGTGCCAATATTTAAATATCAGAAGGTATTTTAAAATTAAATGTTCAAAAATATATTTTCATGCGATTTTGAAACGAGTAGAATTACCACATCTAACTGAAATACTGAAATAAGTTATGCAATCAATACAGAACATTTACAAGTTGGATAGTCTATCCTTCAGGAAATACGTAAAAATGGCAGCTCCCATGCTTCCGCGTGTCGGACGTCTCTTTTGCGCGGTATATCTATTTAACCCTTAACAAACCGGTATGCAATTGCAACGTAACTTACCAGTAGTGTCCGTTAGACACATCATTGCAGTTTTGTAATTTTTTTTTTTAATGGAATATTTTATATATTATGAACAAATGTCATTTTGTAATTACACATTTTTACGACAAATTGACAATATATATTTATTTACGTGAACATTTAATACATACAATTTTTTTAGTAGAATGTTTAGAACACACATTAAGTTTACAAATATCACAACACTGTTTTGAATTTCTTGATATTTTTGACTCCTGCAACGTCTTGTATGGCAACAAGGTGGTACTTTGTTAGTCCTTTTTTTCCTCGTCTTAGTACATGAGGCTTCAACAACTGAGTTGCAATTTCCCTCAAAAAAATTTTTCTTTGCGAATTATGATTGCGTTGTTTCCAAGTAGGATTCAAATTTTTCCATATAATTAGTGATGCAATCCCAACAACGTCTAAAATGTTTTGAAAAAAAGCAACTGGCCACCTATTTGTTTTGCGTCGAACCGTGTATTCATGAACCATTTGATCTAGTGTATCTACACCACCTTTTGTAGCATTGTAGTATAGATTTATTTCAGATTTGTTTTTGTTTTCAACATCTACTTTATTAGAATAGTGCATAGTAGACAGAAAAATAACAGCACGGTTTTTTTTTGACACATACGAAACTAATGTCCTTTTTTTACAAAATCCGAAGATATTAGTTTCAACGTCGCGTGATCTGTTCGGCTGAAAATCTTTAGATATGCAACGCTTGTTTTTTCTTATAGTACCAACTATTGTCAACCCGTTTTGAAGCAAAGATTTTGCAACTTCTAGGCTCGTAAAATAGTTATCAAATGTTATATTTCTATTTGTTCCGTAATAAGGTTCAGACAACTTGGTTACAACAATTTGAGCTAAATTTTCTGCTCTTGTTCGATCTTTTCCAAGATATGGTATTCCAGATAAAGGATAACTTGTTCTGCTGTCACAAATCCACCACATCTTCATTCCGTACTTATCAGGTTTACTGGGCATATACTGTTTGAAAGATACTCGTCCACAAAAAGGAATCAGCTGTTCGTCGATTGTCAGATTTTCTCCTGGTAGGTAATATTTTCGGAGGTTATTGTTTATGTCTTCCCAAAGCTCTCTAATAGGAGCCAGTTTATCTTTTGACTTTCTCAGTGATCTAGTAGTCTTATCGTCAAATCGTAAAAAACGTTGGATTGCTGCAAATCTATTTTTACCCATCGTAGCGCGAAATATTGGATTGCCAAATACTGGGTCCCAGTACTCTCTAAAATCTACTTTACTCTGTTTATTTACACCTGCAGTTATCAATAGACCTAAGAAGGCTTGTAACTCTATTGTGTCAATTGCTTTTCATTTATTATTTATTGCTCTTGTAGCTTCGGCATTGGTATGTTTTACAATAAGATCTAGTGTACATATCGCTTGAAAAATAAATTAAAACAATCAATAGGGTCATCAATTATTTGTCCTGGAGGAAGAATCACCTTATGAATACCACCACGAATTAAATTATGCTGTGGAGTTCTACCGGCTTTATCCGGCTGTGCTTTCCAAATAGTTCCATCTTTAGCCACGTATTCATTGTCTAAATTATTTGGATTTGTTCTTTCCTCTTCTTGAATTGTTTCTTCCTCCTCGTTGTATGATTGTTCATCATCGATCTCAGACGCAGTTTCTGTCAAATCATCTTCACTTTCAGAAGCGCTGTCTACAACGAATTCTTCTTCACCTTCATTGTCATTAGTTTCTCTGAATACATAGTTTTCATCGTCACTATCTTCTAAAGCACGCCGAATTTCTTCATCAGTCAAAGCTTTACATTTAGCCATTTTACAATATCTAAGAAAAATTTAGTTGAAAAGCTACAATAAAAACTAAAAATTTTAGTAATTACCTTGTATTTGATTGTTCAATTACACACAACACCAAGTACGAGACACTGTACGCTTACAAACGCATATACCATAAACGAAATAAACTGCGACGCAAAACATCTGTTACATTCCAGATTTGACCGGTTCAAACCGGCAAATCTGTGTTACTATCTTATGAGTGTCCAACAGACACAACTGAGTTGATACGTTACTTTTTTGAAAAATTGTTAAAAAAACAAATGAACAACTTATTTTTAGAGAATGTAGATGACTGAATCTAAATCACAGAGAAAAGAGGATAAAATACATAAAACCATTTTGTGATAAAGTATATACTTTAGATACAGTACGTTAATTAATTTAAAAATGTGTCCGACAGACACTTCTGGGTTGTTTAGGGTTAAGTATGTGTAATATCATTATAAATTTAAGATATTTTTTTGTTGCGTAGAACGCAAAATAAAAACAATGAACAAAAGTTTTGAATTTGAGATAGTTTCTTATTAAGAATTATGACCAAATGGTCTGTTTTGAAAATATGAATACTTATCTTTGAAACTGCATATATCCATTCAACTTATTTTAACTGATTTCCAGTGGCGGCTCGTGAGTTATGAAAGAGGGTGGGCACAAAAAAAATTTACCTATTTTTTGTACATAAAATCCATTCACCTATTTTTCATGCTGGAAAAGACGTCTATGACTTTGTTGTCAAAATCCGGGATAGACTGGATGAACTTTTCTATTGATAGGACCGCCAATGTGTTCAGTCGATCTTCTGACATTGTGTTTCTCAGAAAAGTGTTAATGCGTTTGAGGGTGGAAAAATATCGTTCACATTCTGCTGTCGACATGGGCGTTGTACAAATAATATCCAACAGTTTGTATGTTTCCGTCAAAACCTTTTTTAGGTTGTTGTCTGTTATGAACACTAAAAGTGGAAAAACACCACCTACGTCACACATGTCATCGCGGTCATAAATTACCGAAAGATCACTTTTTAATTTTGCACTGTCCAACATAGGATCAGATTTCACAGTTTCATCAAATTTTTTTGTGGAAATGAATGACTATAAGTTTTAAAATTTTGAGAATCAAATAATTTTGCTGCACTTAAGTGATCACTAAAATCAAATCGGTCGCTAATTTGGATTAAAAAAGTGTCACATACTTCCTTTCCAATAACAGCTCTGCTATCTCCAGCTGTCGTTTTTTGTCTTTTCCTTGCAGGTTCTTCATTATTGCGTGCTTGATTGTCATTGTCAGTAGAATTTTTTAAATTTCTAATTTGAATAATTTGCTGTTGGAATTGTTCAATTGCCTTTTGTTGCAGTTGAGCACTGTCAATCCCGCGCATTTGAGTCTGATTAAAATAGTATTTCAACATGTGGCATGATGAAATGAAATATTTTCAACCAGTAGAGAAATTCCGGGCAATTTCAAATGTTTCAATAAACCACTTGCTTCACTAATAGCAACTGAATCCATCCAATTTTCGTTAATAATTTTGTCTAAACATTCTTTGAAAGAATCCTGGTGTTCAAGTAATGTGTTCACAGTTCGATTTTTGAAAATCCAGCGTGTAGGAGCAGCGCGTGGTAATCTACGTTTGACTATTTCATCAAGAATTACCGTTCGTTTTGACGATCGAGAAAAAAAAACTTGAAAATGACTGCAAATTTGCAAAGAAAATTTTTCATTTTTATTGCGCTCGTTCAATAATGAAATTAAATTCATGCGCGTAACAGTTAATATAATGTGCCTGTGAAAATGTTCTTTTTATAATAGCTTGGACACCATTTGTATTACCACTCATCACGGACGCCCCATCGTAACTTTAAGCGATTAGTTTATTGTTATCAGTAGGGCTGGGCGATACCGGCGTTTTCGGTATCGGGTACCGATACCAATCGAGGTATCGATACTTAGCGATGTATCGGGTCTGTGCACGGTATCGATTCTGAGTACTGGAATCGGTAAAGTATCGATACCTTGGAATCGATACCTTGGAATCGATACCTTGGAATCGATACCTTGGAATCGATACCTTGGAATCGATACCTTGGAATCGATACTTTGGAATCGATACCTTAATTCGATACCTAGAAATCAATATTCATAACCCGTTTTCTAGGTGTCGATTGTTTGATATCGGTTTCAAGAGATATAAAATTAATTTATCGATTCTACCATAACTACGGTATGAAATTTGCAATATTGTGATATTTTGTTTTTTAATAATTATAGATATGTCATAATAAGGATATTTGATGCGCATAATAATAACATTCTTTTAAAATATATGATGCATACATACTTAAAAAGTTATTGCATTCTTTATGTACATTTAAAAAAATGCACAAAGGTAAGCTACCCGATACATGGCTACTCGATACATCGCTACCCGATACATCGATACTTAGCGAGTACTGGCATCGCTAAAGTATCGATAGGTATTGATGCTTTGGAATCGATACCTCGCTACCCGATACGTCGCTACCCGATACATCGCTACCCGATACATCGATACTTAGCGAGTACTGGAATCGGTAAAGTATCGATAGGTATCGATGCTTTGGAATCGATACCTCGCTACCCGATACATCGATACTTAGCGAGTACTGGAATCGGTAAAGTATCGATAGGTATCGATGCTTTGGAATCGATACCTCGCTACCCGATACCTCGCTACCCGATACATCGATACTTAGTGTTCGGGCAAAATAGATTTAATTTTGTATTTTTAGTTTTATTTAGATGTAGGTTTAATATATTTAATTCTAGTTTTTAAATTGTAAATATTATATATTGTATATAGAAAAGGTCTTGGAGTTCTGAGATATCTTTAATATTGTTAATTACTTTAGGACTGGTCGGGTATTACATTTCTTCATTGTCCTATTTTCTACAATCATAAAAACTATTTATTTTTATTACAGGCAAAACCCTTTGCATCGATTAGGTAAATAATGTATTTGAATAAGCATAATTATAATAGAATAAGTTTTATTATATTATACATATTTCCTGTTATATATTATTATAATAGATTTAATAATTTGTTTCGAGGCGATTCTGCGAACATTAGTTTATCTCTGTGCATTGTATATTTATTACTTTAAGAAGTATTTTATTTTCTATAATTAAGGGTTTCCGGCGTATATTGTTTATTTTAATACATTTATGACGTCGGAAACTACAGCATATACTTTTCTTGGAAAGGCAAAAATGGTTATATGGAATTTTGCGTATACTCTTTTTCATTGTTTTCTCCCTCTCTTTGACTGGTGAGGAGAAAACTTCTTGCCGAAAAATAAGAGAATGAAGAAGTAGCTCCAAACAAGATCTCTTAGAGTTCACCACAGTTACAAGTACGATCTCTTCGAGTTAAAGCTTAGGTCTCAGTGATCTAACAAACAGCTTCTACGAAGATCTCAGTGATCTAAATAGGAGCAAATATTATTTATAAGCCAGTTTTTCTCGGTTTTCAGTATTAAGACCAGATACTGCATTTAGCATTTATTTAACGGAACTCCAAGATTAAACTTGTAAATATATTAGTGTAAATAGAAAAAATATTGTATTATTTCAACACATACTTCGGTCTACACATACCGACTTCCTTCAAACCAGGAGGAAGAAACACTTAGCGAGTACTGGAATCGGTAAAGTATCGATAGGTATCGATGCTTTGGAATCGATACCTTGGAATCGATACCTTGGAATCGATACCTTGGAATCGATGCTTTGGAATCGATACCTTAGAATCGATACCTTCGTTATATCAGGTATCGGGTACCCGATACCAGTTATGGTATCGGGTATTGGACGATGTATCGATACTTCGCCCAGCCCTAGTTATCAGACCCCAGAAGGAAAATGTAAAATAGTTTGCAATTCATTCAGCAATGTTTTTGCTAATCCATCAGCATTATGTCAACCCGGCTTAAAAAAAGACCAAAAACGTTCAAAAATTTCGTATCGAATAATAACCATCTGCTGATTATTAGCGGTGTCTGTAGTTTCATCGGCCACCAAAGCAATGAAATTTGCAGATTTAATTTCTTTTAATATTGCCTGCTTGGAAATCTGCCACATTGCATCTAGCAATTCGTTCTGAATAGTTTTTGAGGCGCCTTTAAACACTTATGAACCTTTCATACGTATTGTAAGCTCAGCGTCTAATTCAGCTGCAAAGTTGATTAAGCCTACATAAATACCTGGATTTTCCGACGTCAATGTCTCATCATGGCCTCGTAACGCCAATTCAAAAGCTCCGCAAAATTTTATACACATAATTAACCGGCGCAAAATATGACGATTTTTTCCACATCTTCGTTGTAGTTAACTTTATGTCGCAAATAAGCACTGTCTAACTGTTCACGTATGTGCACTTTGCCTAGAACACTAAAATCCACGCATGCATTCATGTGAGAAACGGAATTTTCGTGTTTCTTTGCCCTTTCTGCGATATGCTTTAAATCATTCAACCCTTGTTTATTCCACGCACTAACCTCTTTCTTAAAAATTAAGCAGACAAAACAAAATAGTTTATTTGTTAGTGAACATCCGCTTATCTACTAATATTTTTCATATATATTTTTATGAATACTCTATTGTAAGTTCGAGTTTTACTTGTTGAAGTGTAGTTTATTTGAAGTTCAGGGATAGGTCTTCCTTTCTTCTAAATTAAAAGTTTTTCCTCAAATGATAGCGGTTTTTTTTTTTAAGATTTTGCACACTATTAACTTCCAACATTAACTACCACAATAAACGCAAAGCGCGAGTCTGTGCCCCAAAATGACGTATAAAAACATGGCGAAGATAAGGGGAACCAGCCGATCCATATTCGGAATAGGTACATCTCAAATCGTGCCCCGGAACATAGTTTTGAGCGTTTATGCGCTAGTGTCTGTGGTACGGAAGGAAACTTTGATACCATCGTTATAAAAATACGTAAAAATAATAAAATACAATAATGCACTGAATTACATGCGAATTTCTTTCTGTGTTTATCTTGGTCGTTGGGTGGGCACGTGCCCTTTAGTACCATCCGCCACTGCTGACTTCATGTTTTTTTTTTTTTTTTTGAAGCCATTCATAGTTCAGTTTTACCTATATGATTTTGAATAGATTATTAAATAATAATAATAATAATTAAATAAATATGTATATCTAAACTTTGTTAGAGATATGCTAGAACTCTGAACATGTTCCTATAACAGATTAGTATAAAATTTTGCAATTTTGTATTGAAATATGTAAAAATTTTATTATTCCGCAAAATTATTTTTTGGTATAGATTTGTGATAAAGTACTGTAAACTTTCACATTGCATAATACATTTTGTTTTTGCTATTTATTGCGTGCCAGCCAACAGAAATTGAAATTTCTAATATTTCCAGGAGATTTAATCTTAATCCTTTTGAAGAAGAGTGTAATATATTAAAATTGTCCGATGAGATCATATGGTTGTTATCAATGCAGTGTTCTGAAATCCCTGAGCATTTCCTAGAATTTAAAATGGCTTTTCTGTGTTCAGTAATAGGTACGAGTGTGAAAACTTCTACCTGTTTGCCCGATGTAAAACGCATCACAGGTCATGCAATTGACTTTGTATATTCCACATTTTTGTGTTTTTTCAAATCTATCTTTATTGTTGGCCCACAATTTACCTAAATTAAATTTATTTACTGAAATAGTTTTTTGTTAATCTATTAGTGATTTTATTCGAGGTCCTACCTACATAATTTATGAACCTATGTTTAGGAGATTCTTTTTGAGAAGAAGCATACAAAAAACTATTAATTTGTTGACGTTTTTTCTTTTTGATAATATTGTCTATTATGTCTGGGGTGAAGCCATTATTTATAGCCAAACATTTCAGGGTATTGACTTCTTTATCATAATTTGGTTTAGATAGAGGTAAATGTAAAAGTCTGTGTATAAAGCTGTTAAACGAAGATATTTTTATACTGTTAGACTGATTGCTATCTTCTGAAATAAGGGTATCTGTGAAAGTATGTTTTCTATAAATGCTATAATCTAATTTATTATTCAGTTTCTTTAACGTGAGATCTAAGAAGTTTAAGCAGTTAACCTTCTCTTTTTCTATTGTAAATTGTATTGTTTGTTAGTAACGTTATCCCCTTTCTATTTTGTAGTTACATACATCCATTTATACTTTAGAAAATTTATTCTTATGTTAATTGAAAATGGACTGCAGAGTCCGAAACAATTGTCTTATTTTATGTAAATAAAATTTAGTGAAACATATAACCAAGTGTTCTTTTTCATCGTGAATTTATCAAGATGTTTCACCAAGTGCCAAGCGAGAGTTCAATCAATTTAATAGTAAAGGCCAGTACGGTAAAACTCGCTAGTATATATAGGAAAGTTTTGTTAAGAGTGAATAGAAGTTGTAACCATTTATGGTTCAATACACAGTGCTTGAAGTTAAAAGTGGTCCCACGATACATGAAAATTACATGCCGTAATAAATCAGATGAAGCTCGCACATCGGTTTCTGCAGCTTACAAGAAATGGCTAGACTTAGACCTTCACAAATGGTACAAAGCAAGAGACAATCTCAAGCTGCACCAGAAATTAGCGCATGATGAACTTGCACACAGATTAACGAGTCTTGAATTTGACTTATTACATCGATCTACCAGGGAATTAGTGAATGAAGAACAGCATAATCATTACATTATCCAAGTGAAGAAACTAGAGGGTATTGTAAGCTGCCAACGCCCACCTCGCCAAGAACTGTCCGACACATCATATAGTAAGATTAAATTTTACCCAAGAGTAGTAAACTTATCTACAACTAAATTCACCGTTGATCAGATGATATTATTAAATAAAGGTCTCAAATACTGCCCGCATATTCAATGTCAGAAAGATGTAGAAATGTTAGCGATTAACACTGAAATAGCTCTGAATAATATTACAAATGTAGACACTTTAAGTCTAGAAAAACAAATTTGCAGCGGTTACATAAGGGATTGCAAACCAAAAATAGACAAAACAGAGTCAAATGTCATAAAAGAAATTTCACTCAAAATCAAAGAAAACAACTTAGTATTAACAAAAGCTGATAAAGGTAATACAATCGCCGTTTTAGAGAAAAAGATATATTTACAAAAAATCGCAGATGTTATCGCCAATGACAAGTTCTTATTATTAAAAAACGATCCAACGTGGTCATTTCAGCGAGATATAAAATCACTTTTGAAGAATAGTAGTCACATAATCACACCTAACAATTCATACACTTTAAATATCATGAACCCTAACGCCCCTTTGTTATACGGCCTCCCCAAACTTCACAAGCAGAATTGCCCGATAAGACCGGTCGTTTCATATGTCCAGGCTCCAGCGTATAAGCTATGTAAATTCATGAACAACATTTTACCAGATCTTTTACAACTTAAATTTAAATTTAGCATAAAAAACTCTTTAGATCTAGTGAAGAAATTAGATTCAGGTGGTCTACCAAGTAACTTTAAATTGGTTTCATTTGATGTCTGTAGCTTATATCCCTCCATCCCTATTAACGAACTAAATATAATTCTAAATGATTTAATAGCCAAGAGTACATTAACAGATGGCAGTAAGGTAGAACTACGACCTACGTAATATTCTAAATGTTTGTATTAAACAAAATTACTTTGGGTTTAACAACTCCTTTTACAGTCAAAAAGATGGCCTAGCAATGGGCTCCCCATTGTCTTGCCTCTTAGCGGAAATTTTTATGTCAAATTTTGAAGATAACTTGTTTAATTCAAATATCCCATATTTACGTCACATTCACAAATGGTTTAGATACGTAGATGACATTATATGTGTTTGGACAGGTACAAATAGACAGTTAGATCTCTTCTTCAATCATTTAAATAATATCAATAATAAAATACAATTTACAATAGAAAAAGAGAAGGTTAACTGCTTAAACTTCTTAGATCTCACGTTAAAGAAACTGAATAATAAATTAGATTATAGCATTTATAGAAAACATACTTTCACAGATACCCTTATTTCCGCAGATAGCAATCAGTCAAACAGTATAAAAATATCTTCGTTTAACAGCTTTATACACAGACTTTTACATTTACCTCTATCTAAACCAAATTATTGTAATGACTCATTCGATGACGCGAGGCGCGTCATCGCTCTGGACGTTTTCTAGACAGATTTGGAACATATGAACGAGATATATAAGCCGCGTCGAAGAAGGGATAGACATTCATTGAATCCTACAGTCTCGCGAAGTACATAAATATAGTTACATAAATATAGAATACATAAATGTACTTATTGTTGTTAATAGTTAGTTTTAGATTATTATACGTTTTAATATTAATATAGTGTGTGTGTCTAAAGTTATTGTTAGTTTTATTTAAGAACCCTAAAAGACAAACATTACAGTGGTATTCAGGTGTGGACTAATTAATAAATAATAAACTAAGTAGACAATTAAGTGTTAATTAAGTATTCGTTTAAATAAATATACAGTGCGGAAAGACGTTATTTTAAATATCGTGATGGCTAATAGAATGAAACTGACAGAATTAAAAGTGTCCGATTTGAAACGAGAATTAGAAGAGAGGGATGAGGATACAACTGGCAAAAAGTCAATCCTCCAGCAACGGCTTCGCAATGTGTTGATCCAAGAAGGCGAGGATCCAGAGGATTATGTCTTTCAAGTTCCAGGCGGAGATGCTGACGTGAATTCGCTGTTGACGAAAATGGAACAACGATTAATAGAGAATGCGCAAATTCAAATGCAACAAATGGAGCAGAAGAACCTGGAAACTTCTGGAAACTTAGCGAAAACTCTAGAACAAAGACTAATAGATAATTCGCAAACCTTGGAACAGCATCTAATAGAGTCACAAACTCAAATGCAACAAATGGAGCAGAAGAACCTGGAAACTTCTGGAAACTTAGCGAAAACTCTAGAACAAATGGAACAGAAGAATCTGGATAGTGCGAAAAATATGGAACAGCGTCTAATAGATTCACAAACTCAAATGCAACAAATGGAGCAGAAGAACCTGGAAACTTCTGGAGACTTAGGACAGCAACTGGAGGAGCAGCTTCTGTGGCAGGTGAAGTGGATGTCAACTTTATCATAGGACCAACATCAGTCCGACATCGTGTTCTCGTAGCGGACATAGAAGAACAAATAATCTTGGGATTAGACATCATGAACACCTACGGCTTCCAGTTAAACATGAAAGAAGGCACTTTAAAAATAAATAATGAGGAATTGTTTCTTCATGGGAAAGATTGTGGGAATGTACAAGTAATTACTGCAGAGAATGTTGTTCTGGATGCAAGAAGTGAGACATTTTTGACGGCGTGTATGGAAGGTGATTATTTGGACGGAAATGTTATAATGTTGGAACCAAAGGCTGATGATGACGAGGTGGGCCGAGGAATAGTAGTTGCCAAAATGCTGGTTAAGACTCAGAAGACTGTACCGATAAGGGTAATGAATGTGAACCATTACCCTGTTTCATTGAAGAAGGGTACTATTCTGGGGTGGTGTTCGCCAGTGTCGGCCGTCGTTCATCGCATAGAGGCGAAGAAGAATGGATTCGTGCAGGTTCCTGAGAAATTGTCCAAGATAATCGACTCCGCCTGTCAAGGATTGAGCAAGAAGGAACAAAGTCAAGTTAAGGATTTAATCAAACATTATGAAGACGTCTTTGAAACTGAAACTGGTACGAAAGGAAGAACCAATATTGTAATGCACAAAATAAATACCAGCGATGCAAGTCCAATTCGACAAGGACCAAGAAGGTTACCTCTGGCAAAACGTGAGGAAGCCAAGCAAATTATACAAGATATGGAAGGCCAAGGAGTAATTGAACCATCGAATAGTCCATGGGCTTCACCAGTGGTCCTTGTCAGGAAGAAGGATGGATCTACCAGATTCTGTGTGGACTATCGTCGTTTGAATGGTGTGACCAAAAAGGACAGCTATCCTCTCCCAAGAATAGACGATACGCTAGACACCTTGGCAGGAGCAAAATGGTTCTCCACTCTCGACTTGAAGAGCGGTTATTGGCAAGTGGGAATGGATCCCAATGACAAAGAGAAGACTGCCTTCAGTTTAGGTACAGGACTCTGGCAATTTACAGTCATGCCATTTGGACTGTGTAACGCCCCAGCTACTTTTGAGCGACTCATGGACACTGTACTGAGGGGATTGTCTTGGGATACCTGCCTGGTATATCTCGATGATGTGATTGTGGTAGGGAAGACCTTTGAAGATCACATGAAAAATTTGGAAGTAGTATTCCAGAGGTTGCGAGATGCCAACCTGAGATTAAGTCCAAAGAAGTGTCACCTTTTCCGCAAGGAGGTAAATTACCTTGGACATGTGGTTTCCGGAAAAGGAATTGCTGTGGATCCAGAAAAAGTAAAAGCTGTGGAAAAATGGCCGGTACCCAAAGACAAACATCAGCTAAGAAGCTTTTTGGGATTATGCACATATTATCGACGCTACGTTCCTGGATTCTCCAACATTGCAAAACCACTTACTCGCCTAACAGAAAATCGAGCATTCATTTGGAACAACGAATGCCAAGCGGCCTTTGAGTTGTTAAAAGGTACGTTGATCAGTGCACCCGTTCTGAACTATCCGCTGCCATCTGGGAGGTTTGTTTTGGATACGGATGCCAGTAACGTCGGGATTGGTGGCGTGCTCTCTCAAATCCAAGATGGCCAAGAAAAGGTCATTGGATACTTCAGCAAGACCCTGTCCAAACCAGAGAGGAACTACTGCGTAACCAGGAGAGAACTATTGGCAGTAGTTAAGACCATTGAGCACTTTTACAAGTACCTGTATGGGCAGAGGTTCCTGATCCGCACTGATCATGCCGCCTTAAAGTGGCTCTTGCAATTTAAGAATCCAGAGGGTCAAGTAGCTAGATGGATTGAGAGGCTACAGGAGTATGACTTTGTCATTGAACACAGAGCAGGCCTCAAACATCAAAATGCAGATGCCCTTTCCAGAAGGCCCTGTCCAGAAGACTGTCGATATTGCAACAGAATCGAAGACAAATCGGCCAACGCTCTTCGAACCACCGTTGTTGATGACCAATGGCAACCTGACAATTTGCGCGCAGATCAAGAAGCTGATCCGGATCTTGCAGTCCTCAGGGCTTGGAAAAGAAATGGGCAAAGACCGACCTGGCAAGAAATTGCTCCCCATTCACGAGAATTAAAGTCATACTGGGCACAATGGGATTCCTTAACCATGGAAGACGATCTCCTGAGACGTGAGGTCGAAAATCACGATGGAAGCGAGCGGAAGATGCAAATGGTGGTTCCCAAGAAAAGAATACCAGAGGTATTGCGAGAACTCCATAATGGTGCTTCTGGGGGACATTTTGGAGTCCATAAAACACTGGAGAAAGTGCGCCAGAGATTTTACTGGGTGAATTGTTCACGAGATGTGAAAGAATGGTGCCGAAAGTGTGCTAATTGCGCCGGAAGCAATGGTCCCCAGAGGCGTCGACGTGCACCCATGCGCCAATACAATGTAGGAAGCCCATTTGAAAGGATCGCCATAGATGCCGCCGGCCCTTTTCCAGAAAGCGACAAAGGAAATAAATACATAATAGTGGTCATGGATTACTTTACCAAATGGGTTGAAGCATATGCTCTACCAAATCAAGAAGCTGGAACTGTAGCAGACGTGATTGTGAAGGAGTTCGTCAGCCGTTTTGGTGTACCCTTGGAACTTCATTCCGATCAAGGGCGAAATTTTGAGTCCAATCTATTCGAAAAGATGTGTGGACTTTTGGGCGTACGGAAGACGAGAACAACTCCCTTGCACCCACAATCAGATGGGATGGTAGAGCGAATGAACAAGACCATGATCAGACACTTATCCAAAGTGGTCTGCGAACACCAGAGAGATTGGGACGAACATTTACCATTATTTCTAATGGCGTATCGGGCCTCCGTTCAAGAGACAACAGGCCAATCACCAGCCAACGTACTATTCGGGAGGGAACTCCGATTGCCCTGTGATTTAAAGTTTGGGAGCAAGCCTGGTGATGATCTTGCCGGAGAAGATTATGTCAGCACGCTCAGACGACGACTAGATAATATCCATGAACAAGTCAGACATAATATCCAAGATGCTAGTGACAGAATGAAAGAGAGCTACGACATCAACGCCGAGAAGAGTGGTTACCATGAAGGCGATCGGGTTTGGTTGTATAATCCACAACGCCGACGGGGCCTATCTCCAAAACTTCAAAAGAATTGGGAGGGGCCATACGAGGTGTTGAAGCGGATCAACGACGTAATATACCGCATCAGGCGAACACCTCACACTAAGCCAAGAGTCGTACATTTTAATCGATTAGCCCCATACTCTGGAGACAATAATGACGAAACCGCTGACTTGCGCCGATTGGATAGCCAATACCATGAACTAACCTTCGAAGACTTTATGCAAGAATATTCTGGTTCGAGAAAAGCTCGATTTGGAGTAACCATCGAGAAACAGCAAGATTTGTTTACGGTGCCGCCAGACTACGCGCTTGCACATTGCGTAGCCCGAGATCTGCGAATGGCCAAGGGAATTGCCAGTGAATTTAAAGAGAGATTTGGCAGAGTCGAAAAATTAAGGCAGCAGAGACCAGCAATTGGGAAGAGTCTCCAAATAGTAAATGAAGGACAGCCCATATTTTATTTGGTCACGAAAGAACTGTCAAGCCTGAAGCCAACCTATCGTGCCTTATGGGAGGCCCTGGCCCACTTACGCGAACAAATGTTACAGCAAGACATTCTGAAATTAGCAGTTCCAAAATTGGGTTGTGGATTAGACCGCCTGGACTGGAAAATTGTAAGGAGCATGTTGGAAGTAATCTTCCGACATACTGGCATGGAAATTCTGGTATGCAGCTACCGGATTGAATATTCCTGTCCATCCAGGCAAGATAAGACCGTGGACTGTTATTTCGATATGACGTCGCAATGTAACAAAGGCCCTACCTGTCGATTTCGTCATCGTTCAAGGAGACCAAAGCATGACATGTTTCGGGACGAAACTTCATTTTTTAAAAAGGGGGCAATGTAATGACTCATTCGATGACGCGAGGCGCGTCATCGCTCTGGACGTTTTCTAGACAGATTTGGAACATATGAACGAGATATATAAGCCGCGTCGAAGAAGGGATAGACATTCATTGAATCCTACAGTCTCGCGAAGTACATAAATATAGTTACATAAATATAGAATACATAAATGTACTTATTGTTGTTAATAGTTAGTTTTAGATTATTATACGTTTTAATATTAATATAGTGTGTGTGTCTAAAGTTATTGTTAGTTTTATTTAAGAACCCTAAAAGACAAACATTACATTATGATAAAGAAGTCAATACCCTGAAATGTTTGGCTATAAATAATGGCTTCACCCCAGACATAATAGACAATATTATCAAAAGAAAAAACGTCAACAAATTAATAGTTTTTTGTATGCTTCTTCTCAAAAAGAATCTCCTAAACATAGGTTCATAAATTATGTAGGTAGGACCTCGAATAAAATCACTAATAGATTAACAAAAAACTATTTCAGTAAATAAATTTAATTTAGGTAAATTGTGGGCCAACAATAAAGATAGATTTGAAAAAACACAAAAATGTGGAATATACAAAGTCAATTGCATGACCTGTGATGCGTTTTACATCGGGCAAATAGGTAGAAGTTTTCACACTCGTACCTATTACTGAACACAGAACAGCCATTTTAAATTCTAGGAAATGCTCAGGGATTTCAGAACACTGCATTGATAACAACCATATGATCTCATCGGACAATTTTAATATATTACACTCTTCTTCAAAAGGATTAAGATTAAATCTCCTGGAAATATTAGAAATTTCAAAGGCGAAAAATAAGTCGTTAAACATTGTAAACGAGTTTAGCCTTTCGCCGATAATGAGGGCAGTTATTTGAATTTAATGAACTATTGAATAATTCCGCGGTCACTAGACGTACTTGCTAGGTAGCTGCTAGCAAGCTGCTTGCAATCACCATGGTGACCGGTTGTCTATAATTCAAAACATGATTGCTGCGGCGGCCATATTTGCAAGCGTAAAAATTTTGTGCTTGCTGTCGATGCAAGCAGCTAGCAAAGCGTTTTGATTGGTTTAAAATTTTAAAAGTTACGTCGTTAAACACCAGGAGTACGCTTAGTTTATGTTGTTCGTTCATTTCATTTTGGCGAAAGGTTGTTTTTTTCTTAGTATTTGTTCAGGTTTATTAAAATTTTTGTTTATTAAACGGTATTTATAGTTGAGTCAGCCATGTCTTCGGAATCTTATCTGTATGAAAATACAATGTATAATATTACTGAAAGTGAGGACATACACAAATTATTATTAGAAGGTAAAAATTTCTGTAAGAGATTTACCTAAATATTGAAATATTGTTAATAATTGCAGATGATAAATATTTTCAAAATTATTTAGATAATAATTTAAATGCAACTGAGGTTTCCATCCCAGATGTGCCCATGGATGAGAAAAGAAATGGTAAGAATTCATGGGAAATAATGTACATATCAATAATTAAGATATAAAGAATTTTTACTTGGACGAAGGAAAATATAAAATTACTAACAACTGCGTATTTGAAGAGGAAAAAAGAATTTAGGGATCCGCGTCGAAAAAAGGTGAATCTGTGGAGAGATATCCAGAAGGAGCAACAACAGCATGGATATGATATAAGCGAGAGTATATAGGATAAAAAATTTAGGAATATGAAGTTTCACTACAAAAAAATTGTAGATAACAATAAAAAAACAAATACTGGACAGGGAAGAATTAGTTGGGAATATTTTGATATATTTGAGGAAATATTTGCAGAGGACAAAACAATTAATCCTGGCCCCATAATTTCTTCTTTTAATTCTAGTTCTCAAACAACAAAATGCCCATCACCTTCAAGTTCTATTCAAAACCACCCTACTTTGCCCGCGCCCCTACTATCTATGCCTTCACATACAATATCACACAATATATCAAACCACTCCTCTTCACTTTCTACTACGTCCCAACCTATATTTATATCCCTTCCCAGTACATCTGCATCTATTTCATCATGTTCTCAAAGAACTACTAATTCTTCCCACGCACCCACAGATTCTACAAGTGAGAACTCTAGTATACCAGACAGCTTTTTGAACACAACAACTTCACAAAAACGAAAATGTGACAATATGAGGGCATTAAAAAGTGCAAGACAGCGAGTTGATAATATTGAAGAAAGAAGGGTGGCTGCTATCGAAAAGTTGTCTGAAGAACTCGCAGAACATAATAGTATTCAGCGGGAAAGGAATGAACTAATCAAACAAATTTACAAAATAAATTGAACTTTTTTTACAAAATAAATAATTATACACTCAAATACTGTGTTTATTTTTATTATATAATTTTATATTACAGTCATATGTTGCAAATATTGACCAATTGTCTTTTTTCTTCAGCAGGCCTCTGTCATGTTGAACAGCATCCGCAACGATGCCATTATGATTTTCTATATCTATATCAATAGCATAATCATCTGCTGGATTGCCCTGCTGCTATATAAAATTGTGCAAAACAGTTGCGGCAGCAACTATTTTAATGGCTACTTCTGGATGCTTCACATCCAAATATTTTATTCTTCGAAATTTTATTTTTAATCATCCAAAAGCTCTTTCTATTGTAGAACGAACGCTTGATAATTTCCTATTAAACGTGTATTGTGCTTCCGTTAGATGGCTATTATCCTGATAAGGTTCCATCAAATTTATTAGTAATGGATAAGCAGAATCTCCAATTATATGTTTATGTACAGGTAATAGTGGATTATCATTTGTAAGTCTCTCATATAATGGGCTTAACTGGAAAACTCTAGCATCATGCATTCTACCAGGTTGTCCAACATTTACGTCTATAAATTTTGCTGTGTCATCACATACCCCTATAATTTAATTTTTCATATAATTCGTTTCAAAAATATTACTAGTTATAAAAAACCTTGTAGAATTATGGAATGGTGCTGCTTTCTATTATAATAATCGATGGCATTCCCTTCTGGTTGCTTTATTGGAATGTGACAACCATCAATCACACCAACAATACCAGGAATTCCTCAAGAGCGGTTTTGAAAAACCTTAAAAGAAAGTTTAGCAACATTCTAATAAATATCATGTTGAACTTACATTAATGGTATGGATATGATTCTGAGGCCATCAGATGTATTCACCCATCAATTGGCAAATCAAATTGACGATCTCATAAAAGATTTTGTGCCTTGAACTTTTTGGTAGGCCAAATCGGTCACTGGCCGCTAAAAAACTTTCAGACTTGCTTAGTAATCAAATAGAAAACAACATTTTCTTTTCTAAAGGTATAATTCTGTGATTTTCTTCATCGATATTTCCTATTTGGTTGAACAGTATCTAAAAACGAAATACATAAATGAAGTCTAATAACTATGGCCTGGAATTTAAGAACTAATGATTTCATACTCTATATAACAACATAGTTACCTCAAATGTTTGACGAGACATTCTAAAATGTTCGCTAAATTGGAAATCTGTATAATTTGGCACCGTCACTTCATAATAGTTTTGGTTTCTTACAACCTCATTTTGGTCACGTTCTCGGATGTCTCCATTATACGGGTCGACCAAATCTAGCGCCAAATGGACAATACCGTCAACATTCAAGTCGTTTTCATTTAATATAAAATCCATCAACAAATTATTATTTTCCATTTTACTTTTTGAATTTTGAATGTTCGTAGCTTTTGACAGTACTAGTAAACACAAATGAAAATAACCAATCAACAACGAAGGTGTAACGCATGGGTGTAACGCCAATCGCCAACGCAGTGTTGCCAACAGTATTTTTTTAAATCCGTTAAATTTGTTGTAGGTTTCCGTCAAAAATCCGTTAAATTTTTTTTTCCGTCAATAAAATCCGTCAGAATAAAAAATGTGCCAAACAAATAAAATTTATTTTATAATAAAATTTTATAAAAGAAGAACTTATATTAAAAATCGAAATTAAAATCGTCATCACTGTCCGTACCATCAACAGGTTGGCCCATAGCAGTGGAGGTTGAAGGTTCGCTTTGCCTATAGCTTTGCATAGTCCCCACCATACGAATTACTTTTTCAGGCAACTCATATGAAAAGCAGGTTTTATCGTTCCTCTTCAGCCCTGATCTTATATTCAAAATTGCATTTACCATACTTTCCTTCATTTTATTGCGCAGCTTTGATTTCACAATATTCATCACACTAAAAACCCGTTCTGCCTCTGCATTGGAGTATGGCAAAAGCAGAATTGAAAAAGCAAAATCGCATAACTCCTTGAAAGGATTTGTGCCTGTAGCATCTTCATACTCTTTGACTTCGGACCAAAACGCCACAGTGTCATTGATGTTCTCCCATTTAGTGTAATTTATGGCGTTCCATTGCGTCTCGATTAGAGATATTTCATGTTTTGAATACTCTAAATGGGCCAATAAGGGACTTAAAGATTCTTTGTGAACCCTTAATACGTTTTTGCATGAGAGTAGATTGGTTTTCTGCAGGATTTCGATATTGTCAGGTAACCTACAGTAAACAAGACGGAGACTCTTTTAGGGAACATTGAGAAATGAGAAACTGACAACTTACCTCAAACGTAATTGTTGAATTAATTTTAAAAGAAAGTTAATACACCGTTGACGAAGATCTTGTTCACTTTGCCCGTTTATAAGACCTTTTTCCCTCATTTCTCGTATCTTGGATTCGAATCCGTAACCAAGGTATGGCTTAGGGTCTAAATGATTCTCCACAATTATAGTTAGCGGATCAATATTGGGACGTGGCATGACTACTTTTGAAACCAGAAATCCAATAAGCGTAGATAAATCCGTAAACAATTTACATGGATCAGCATCTTTGGCTTCAAAAGATTTGTTCGTTAGTTGCAATTGTTCTAATATGGGACATAGGAATGAAAATAAGGCCAAATTACTCTCATCTTTATACATATTGTACAACAATTCAGCAGTATAATTTCGTCGGGATATTTCAAAATGCGTTTGAAGTTCAAGCCATTGTTTCAAAATTCTATGTACAGCCGAATAAATTGATAACCATCGGGTTTGACAAGCTCTAATTATTTTTAATGGTTCGTGACCTTCATTAATTGTGCGATGCAGCTCTTTGTATTCAGCCTGTCGAACTGATGATTGAGAGAACCAATTGTATGTTTCAGAAACCATAAAATCCAGATTCCTCGGTAAGGTATCTTCTGAGGCGTGAGATACCGCAAGCTGAATCGAGTGACAGACACATCGTACAAGAACTAATCCTGGAATATCTTCTTTTAGGATTGCATGTACGCCATTATTTACACCTGTCATAACACTGGCATTGTCAGTTCCGATGCCAAGAATATTTTTAAACTCCAAACCAAATTCGTTTAGCGTCTCTTTAACCGCGGAAACTATTCCTTCTGCATTGCATGCGGTTAGTGGTGCCAATTTTAAAAATGATGTTTGTATTTTCTTGGATTTTGTGCTGTAAAATATTATTACAATGCCAAGATATTTTACCACAGTTATATCCGTAGACTCATCCAGAAGTAAACTAAATTTTCCATTTCCAATATCTACTTTTAAATCATCTTTAAAGTGAGGGCTTAAGATATTTTTAATAATATTGGAACACTTTGTGCGATGCAATTGCATGTCTTTAACTGCTTGTGAATCATCTGCCACCTTTTTCATTATCCGCCCTAAATGATCTACTGTTAGTACGCTGCAATGTTCGGCAATAAACAGTGTTGTATAAGCTTCCAAATATTTGCTTTTTTCTGTCTTTTTGGGAGTAAAATTAATTGTTGCTTGGCGTGATGGCGCCAACATATCTGTATTCTTTATATGTTTCTTCGAAATCATATGAGCTTTTAAATCAGAATATTTATTGCTACTACTTACGATACATCGACAAAATATGCACTCAGGGAATGACTCACCAGAATTTTTATCTGTTTTCATAATAATCCAGTCTTTAAACAGCTTGTCTTGAAGCCATTCACTACGAAATGTTTGTTTATATTGCACTTTCGGCATTTTTGTCACTGTAAACAAGGTTAATTGCACAACACACTGAGAATAAGATTATTCAACTCACTAAAATCAAGACGTATATGCGCCAGTGCCAGTGCCACATACACAATGCAATGATCCAATAATTATTTTGAGAGGATTCGGGGCCCGGGAAGTCCCGGTCGAGCCGATAGACTACCGCCGGTAGTCTGTGGTGCCAATCATGCGGAACCAATGACATAGTGTTGTTTCATCCTCCTGGTTTGAAGGAAGTCGGTATGTGTAGACCGAAGTATGTTTTCAAATAATACAATATTTTTTCTATTTACACTAATATATTTACAAGTTTAATCTTGGAGTTCCGTTAAATGCAACAATGCAGTATCTGGTCTTAATACTGAAAACCGAGAAAACTGGCTAATAAATAATATTTGCTCCTATTTAGATCACTGAGATCTTAGTAGGAGCTGTTTGTTAGATCACTGAGACCTAAGCTTTAACTCGAAGAGATCGTACTTGTAACTGTAGTGAACTCTAAGAGATCTTGTTTGGAACTACTTATTCATTCTCTCATTCCTCGGCAAGAAGCTTCCTCCCACCCAGTCAAAGAGGGAGAAAACAATGAAAAAGGAATATACGGAAATTTCCATATAACAATTATTTACATTTCCAAGAAAGTACATGCTGTAGTTTCCGACGTCACAAATGTATTAAAACAAACAATATACGCCGGAAACCCTTAATTATAGAAAACAAAATACTTCCCAAAGTAATAAATATACAATGCACAGAGATAAACTAATGTTCGCAGAATCGAATCGAACCGAAACCATTTAACCTTTTATAATAATATATAACAGGAAATATGTACAATAAAACTTATTCTATTATAATTATACTTATTCAAATAAATTATTTACCTAATCGATGCAAAGGGTTTTGCCTGTAATAAAAATAAATAGTTTTTATGACTGTAGAAAATACGACAATGAAGAAATGTAATACCTGCCCAGTCCTAAAGCAATTAACAATATTAAACATATCCCAGAACTCCAAGACCTTTTCTATATACAATATATAATATTTACAATTTAAAAACTAGAATTAAATATATTAAACCTACATCTAAATAAAACTAAAAATACAAAATTAAATCTATTTTGCCTGAACAGTGTAATATGATATTTACAGACAAAAAATAGTTTGAATCGGTAAACAGCCAGTTAACACACTTACAGAACTTAATTTAGAATTTTTTGAAAATGTTTTTTTTCCGCTCCCCTTCACCAAAATCCGTTAGATAGGACGGAAAATCCGTTAAGTTGGCAACACTGCGCCAACGTTTAGTTCTAAAGCAGAGCGTTCACTAACATATCTTGCCAACGCAAGCTGATTGCGCTAGCAAGCATAAGCGGCTATTTTCTAGTGACCGCGGCCGTTGTCTAAATTTATTTGAACATACAACACCCTTTAAAAAGACTGAGCTTTTCTAGTTCTGTTTCAATTTTGTACACAATTATCAATAGAAATAACGGGTGTTCAGAAACATTCGAAGTCGAAGTAAAACTTGAAAATATGAAGTCATTTCTGAGATAGATTGATACATTTACTTAATACAATTTTATAGGTTATCAAATTAGTATCTTCGATATTAGATTCTGACAATTTTTGACAGAGAGTCCACTAGACTTCGAATGTTTCTGAACACCCGTTATTAGAATTTAACAGTTTTATAATACATACTAAATATTGTATTAATCTAAAGTCACTAGATAAATAAAGTACCGCAAACCTCCGCCATTTTTGGGCAAAAATTTGGCGTCAAAATTGAATTGCTGTGTTAAATAAAAAATCAATTTAGTACTGTATTCTTAAAAGAACGCAACTGTATGAACATGCGTTAATAATTAAACCGCAGATAGTAAGGCAATTAATTAAAACAAGCAAGCACTGTTTTCATTATTTATTATTGTTGGTTTACTAAAGCACGCATTTTCGCCTTTTGTGGTTGACAACCAGATCAGGGTGTGCATTTGGAGTTAGTTTTTTCATGTCATCTGCTCTTGATTGTTCAAATTGGGAATCAGAAAAATGCACCTTACATAAGTAACTAAGTGTTATAACAAGTGATCTGCTTTTACATATGTACTCACCTCACAAATCTTCGCATTTACCGGCACATTGTCTTGATTAATGTCACATAACCACACTTTTCTTCTGTCTGCATTCTTTTCACCACTGGGAAATGCAAATAAACGGAAACCTTTGGCGACACTGTTTTTGCAATTGATAATACAACAACCAGGCATAATTACACTTTATGTTGCCAACGGTGGGTTTAGATGCAACGACAAGTGATTTGACGTTTGGTGGCCATGTTTGGGCAAAAGTAGCGCTTTCTCTCTCGCACTCTTTGGCCTTATGGATTGCGGTACTTTATATGTATCTAGTGACTTTATATTAATCTGTATTATCCTGACACCTACTGGCTTGTGACAGAATCTTCCTTAACTTACCCATCTCCCTAGAAGTTGTCTCTGGTAGAATCCAATAAACTGCAATAAACAATAGAAGTATACCTCCAACGCTAGCTCCAAAATTTACCACATAGTGGCGCGTCACATAATAATTACAACGGGTGTTCAGAAACATTCGAAGTCAAGTGGGCTCTGAACAAAAAATCGTATATCTTTACTTAAGTACATTTGCGTGTATGATGACCTATAAAATAGTATTAAGTAAATGTATCAATCTGTATCAGACATGACTTCATATTTTCAAGGACTGCATTGACTTCGAATGTTTCTGAACACCCGTTAAATTCCCAATATAGGTAACCTACTTATCAACATCATACCCAATCCAAACAATAACAGTGCTCTGATAAATATACTTATTGAGGTTTGTATCCTTCTTCGATAGATGGCAACATAGAAAATACTATATAATAGTACAATAAATATTTGCAGAATATTCAACGGCCACCAGTGATATATTTGCAGTAAGAGGGAAAACTCCCGAGTCTGTGTATATTCAGACATAATTTTTGTAAGTTTGGCTTTTATTGTTTTTATTTCAATAATAAGCTAAACTTTTTAGAATAATTTAAATACATAAGTGTGTATATTAATGATGTTGTAAAACTGCTATTTTTCATTAGCAGCTACAAAGTGCTACTGCTACTTTTCGTAAGCAGTTTAAAAAAACTGCTGCTTTTTGTAGCAGTTTCTCCTATATAGTACTACATACGTACTATATACTTTAAATAAAGCATTTTTCATTAAATACGGCTATTTTTTAATATCTTATTGTCTTACATAATAACTAATAAACGTTACAACATTTTCTGTCTTTTTCAATATTGATTGTTATTTGGTTTTGCTATAATCAATATGCAATTAAATTCTGGTATTTGAAAAATGATTATATGTATTACCTTAGTATTAAAATAAACCATCCATTTTTTATTACTAATACGTGAAAGAAGTTTCTGAATCGATAGTTTATAAATAGTTCTACGAATTTTGAAAAAAATGTATGGGTGTACTTGTATACATGCACCAGTATGCATATACTTGCCGGTAAGCGATTTCTGTATGAAAGGATTACTGTAGTAAATAGCAATAAAGAAGATATGCATTATATTTCGTTTAGAGTACCTAATTGATTTTGTTGAATGTTTCTGGACAATCGTTCTTTATTCCTTATTATCCTGGCATATGTTCTATTCCTATAACGAAAGTATAAAAAGTATCGTCTATTGTTCTGCAAACCAAATTTCTAAAAGAAAAGTTATTGTGAAATGTATCAATTACTTCTTTGAGTGGATAAACACTACCTGCCTCTTATAATAAAATGTTTTCTAAACTTTAACAATAAACAAAGCGCTTAATTTTTGCATTTGCGACACGTTTGATTATACATTTGTATTTGTAACATCAGTCATCAGAGTAATGAGTAATATAGAGGTAGATGTATCCATATAAGCTTTATTAAATAATAATAAATAATTACTTGCAGGTTTCTACATATATATTTGTTAATTTTTATTATACCTTTCTAAACAACGAATCTGCGATAAAAATGCAGATTTTATTTTCAGTTCGCTTTCCTTACTTAAATACATATAAGTCTAGCAGAACTGTAGCCCCTGCTAGAGAAGAGACACATTCAACAAAAAATAACTAATACAAAGGTATTTTTAATAATATAAAATATTATTAAAAATCTGGTGTGAAGAACACCAGATTAAAAATACCTTTGTATTATACAAAACTGGTGGGGTTTACCTACTCATGTATGTTTCAATTATTCTGAAAAAATAACTACCTTGCTATTTTTGTGGTTATTATGTAGACAGCGCTGAATATTCTTTCACGCTCTGTCTTAATAATTTCTGTGAGACAGCAAGGTAGTTATTTTTTGTTGAATGTGTCTCTTCTCCAGCAGGGGCGTACCGATGATCCTGTAGAAAGGTGAAATACATATCTACGCCTCTGGAGAGGATACATTCACAAACATATGAACTTGTATTGTGTTCTTCACACCCGATTTTTACTAATATTTTATATTATTAAAAATACTTTTGTAATATAAATTATAATTATTCATTTTTAAAAGCAACTTTTCCTCAATTGAAGAATCCTAACAACTTTTATTATCAATAAATTGCTTGATATACTATAAATCACATATTATTGCAGTCGCTAATCTGTTCCGCTGTTTAGTTTTCATTAAGTTAATACTTGAAAAGACTCTTCACATTTGCGGATGAGTGTGGAAGGCAAAGTAAATTTTGAACAAAATTTGTTAATATACTAAACATCGGAGCAGTGTTGCCAGGGGAATTTTTTTTAATTCCCTAGACATTTGCAGAAAATTTCCCTAGATTTCCCTAGAATTTTTAAACAATTTTCAAGACGTACTTAAAAGCGGATTGGAGATTGCAGGTTATATAATACAAAAAAATTTAAAAAAAAAACGATTACACAAATCATAAAAACAAAATATATATTTATATATTTTAATATAACAATAACTAATCTAGGTAACATAATATTAAATATACATATAACAAAGACAAACAATTTTTTAAAATAAATTCTATCATACTAAATACTATCATACAATATATCAATTTTTTTAAATAAATCATTGTTGAGTTCGAAATTAAAACAACTGTTGCCCTTCATTAATGTTTTGCAATGTAAAATGCCACACAACGTTTCGGTGGATAACCGGTTACGGGTTTTGGTTTTATTTAAGTATTTGCGAAAATTCACGCTCTGCAGTCGCACTAGAGTGTGGCAAACTAAATATATTAAATATAAATGTGCACAGCTTTGGATACATAAGCATGTCGTCGCCGGATTTAAGACTGGCAATTTTTTTCCAGAATTGTTCAACATTCAAGTCTCCAAATTGAGACAAATCTGTATTTCGTAACATTCGCCATTCCCTGTCTATCTCATTTAAATCATTGCCAACTAAATTCGGCGAATCTTACTTCAGCGGTTTTAATTTTCTTTTGAAGATCGACTGTTTGTAAAAAAGAAGATATATCAGTCAAAGACTGTTGTTTAGATACAGAAGTTACTAATTTTGTATGTGCTTTTCCGTGCGCGTGTTTCAATATTTCTGACTTGCCACATATAAAATGCTTTTTACATGCCTTACAGTATGCATAATTTTGTCCTTTTTCGCTGCTTCGCAACCAGTTTTTAAACTGCGGGTTCTGCTCCCACCGAATATTGTATTTCTGTGCATAGGATTTTCTTTTTCTTTTCTTCGATATATTCTGTGCCTCCTCGGACGAAGAGGCTGATGAAAATTCAGATATATCCTTCACAGAAGATGGCCCGGCCTCTGATGACATATTGATCCTTTTAATTAATTGTTAAAATAAAAGCAAAATCTGAAATATTCACCTTTTTGAATGGAAACGCACTTTTGATTCACTGCTTTAGAAAAAAACTTTTTATTTAAGAGATAGTAATAAGTGTATTCTTTAAAATACTAAAACTGTTCTTTGAGGCTGAACTGAAACTAGTCAATGTATTTTTGATACTGACCGCTAATTAAAAATTCAAATAAAATTCTTGGATTGAATATATAAAAATATTGGGTAAAATTTGGGGGTAAGTACATAATATACCTATTTTAGTTTTATTGTCATCAGCTGGTTATCTTTTATGTCATACTCATAAATAAAAAATGTTCAATAATTCGGGGTTTTATATTATTACTGATTACTATCAATAATCCTCTTTTGTGTATAGAATTCGCACGTGTTACTTTAAAGTGCTAACATATACTTCTAAAACGTAATAAAGATATATTATTTTGTCTATTGTATTTTTATTGGAACAATATACATTATCTATAAATTCATAAATAGCCCCGCCCCGTACCATAAAATAATATTTACAAATATATGTAAATATGTACATATAGGAATTTATTACTCTGAAGTGATTCCTATATTACCCATAATTTATAGTTTTTATTACTATAAAATCCTCTTTTGTATATATTGTAATTCCCACGTGTTACTTTAAAAATGTAGTTCACAAAGGGTATTTTCTTTTGCTTTATATATTTAATATAACAATACGTTTATTTATTTCTTGAACATTTGCATACTAAATTTGTAGAATAGTCGTGCTTCATAAACAATAATATACATACACTTCTAGAAATAGGAATTCCAATCTTAATTATTTAATTTTCCTAAGTTACTTCTTGTTCAAGTTTTAACACATAAAATATGAGTATGTGTGTCATTATTACGGGTCATAAAAATCTATTGATTAGTTAATAAAAGTAACCACATCGTAATTCGGTATTAATTAGATGGGTTTGTAGGTATAAGATGAACGTATAAATTTGGAATGGTGCTTTTCAAAATAAAACCACTCGCTATTGAGTTGCAATTAACAACTACTATGCGAAATTTTTGGGATCTTAGTATATCGAGGTTTCCTTACATGATTCACAATATTTAAAGTTTCTACGTTAAGGGAATCCCCAACATATATACTGGAAATATTGTGACATAGCATAATTCCCTAGATTATAGCCTTATTTCGTAAAAATTCCCTTTTTCCCTAGCACCCACCTAAATTCCCTAGGTCTAGGGAAATTTCCCTAGCTCTGGCAACACTGCATCGGAGTACCATCACCATAGGTTATTTCTTTGATATGTTGCCAAAATGCTCCAGTATCACTGGAATACGACTGAATAATATCAGTATTCCGCAAAGGACGCGATTCTGTATCCAAATTTCGTATATCATTAAGATCTTTAAGTAAATTTGGAACCCTAACGGCTACATCAGTAATGGCACTTTTAACTGTGTGGATCCCAAAATTTAAATTTCTGCAAAATATTGTTCTGATGATATATGAATACGCATTATCGATTCGCAATAAAAACAACACATTTGGATATTATTGTATTTAATATTTATATAATTTAGATGAATAGCTTGGTTTGAAAATCGGTAGAAATCATCCGAAATCGGTAGGGCTGGCAACACTGGTACGTTGATACCGGATTACCGGACGGTGGTTCCCCGAAACGTAGAGGATTTTTTCAGTAATCGCCTGTGGGATTTTCTCTCGAACCAGCGCGGCGTGACAGACGGCAGTTTTAATTTAACTGTTTTAAGGGTGGGTGCGCTTAGTACTTAGTACGATTTTTTTGTATGGTTAAAATGGCGAATCGACGCAAAACTGTAACTGTGAAAGAAAATATAGAGATTATTAAAAATATTGAGAGTGGTATCGGCAAAGTGGAAATAGCTATACGAAGAAATTTTGCAAAAACAACAGTAAATACAATTTGGAGTAATTGCGAAAAATCAAGAAAGCAAGCGAAAGTAAATCACACAGGATCAAAAAAAAATAGAAATTCTGTACGTTAAGATGTAAATCAACCTCTTCAACGATGGTTTGAGGTTCGAAGATCCGAAAATATAGGAATAAGTGGTCCAGTTCTGAAAGCAAAAGCCGAAAATTTGTTTGGGGCATTACAGGGTGACGATTTTAGTTGCTCCACAGGTTGTCTAGAACGTTTTAAAGTTCGTCACGACATAAAGGTCGGGAAGATTTCTGGTAAAGCAGATGTTAACAAACAAGGTGTGCTTGGTTAGAGGATAAGTGGCTCAATAATATGCAAAATTACAGCCGTGAGGATATTTTTCAATGGTGACGAGACTGGGCTATTGTAACTCTAGATTGTACCCTTAATTTTAGGGGAGAAAAGTAATCGAAGTTGAGATACACCGTTTGGGTTCGAGCAAAAATGACGGGTAGTGAAAAATGCAACTTCTTATTATTGGCAAGTATGAACGACCAAGATGCATGCAATGTAAAAAAATCCTCCTGTCATTCATAGCATGGATAACTTCAGCAACTTTTGCAAAGTATTTAAAGGATTGGAATTGCTTCTCGTTGACAATCGTTCAACTCATCTAAAAAATCTGATTCTTACAAATATCAGATTAAAGTTATTGCCACCAAATTGCACCTCGGTCATACAATCAATGGCCAAGGCATAATTAAGTGACCTAAGACATATTATCATAGATATTTTATGTATAGACTGATCCAATCATTGGACAATAAGGAACCTTTTAACATAACCATTGTAGACTGAATAAAATTAATTGCTCAATGTTGGACCAACCACTATTACAAACTGGTTTCGACATGCAGGTCTGATAGAATTGGGTGAGGAGTTTGATGCAGAGGCTAACTTACCTGTGGTTCAAGAAGTACAAAAATATTGACTATGATAACTGGGGGATTCCCCTTAGTAATTGGCTGCGCAATAGCTGTCAAGATCTAATCAATATCAAAAGATATCTTCCAGAGCTGGATAGCTTTCTGACAGTTGATAGGTATCAAATAAAAATATATATACGTACATAACTTTCCTAATTTGGGAATACATATTTGATGTGAGTATAATTAAGTTATGAATTTTAAAATACTTCCTGCAGTTTTTCCTAAAAAGGCTACAAGGATTGATTAAGTCATTTTTACAGTTTTCGCTATATTGCTAGTGCAAAAAATAAATTTATATTTAGTATAGTTTATTAATAAACTAATTAAAAAATAAACAAAGTGATAATTTAATCACAATTGCCATAAAAGTAAGCCATTCTTCAATAGTAGTTTTCCTCTGGTAAAAAAGGACACTTCTTGATTTATGAATTATGAAAGAAAACGCAAAAGTTCTATATATGTTTGCGTATACTTAATAATAATTATACACATATTCATATACTCCTTATAACAAATAATATATTTCGATACAGTTAAATATCATTCCTTGTTAACATTTGTTTCAATTTTTTACACAGGCAGTATTTGTTTATCTAAAAAAGCAAAAACATTTCTATTACATAATATATATCATACTTAATGTGGTACTTACAATGTTAATCTAGATCTGAATCACTCTCCGAGAGACATAAATCTTCTTTTAGGATATGTGTAGGCATGGATAATTTTGGGGCTGAATTAGATGTTGTCATACCGTTCATGTGCCCATTCGTTTTAGAAATTGGTTTGCTTACAATTGTTGTATCGTTATCTGAATCTGAATCACTAGTGCTACTTGATGATGAACTATCTGACATTTCTTCCACCCCATTTTCTATATCGGATATATTAAATGTAGGTGACTTATCTATCACGTTCTGGGCACTATTACTATTATTAATTTGGCTAGTTTGAGTACTTGGCACTATAGGAGGTTCATCCATACCAATCATCGGCAAGCTAGCTAAAGTACTATGAGAATGGTTTTCTAAGGATGAATGTATCTCTCTCTCTCGTTTCGGTGACTTGTGATGTCCAGGTGAAGGGTAATTTGGACTCGCATGCAATGGTGAGTGTTTTGGAACTAAGTGAGTGATTTGTCGATCAGTTCTACGGCTACCACTTGTAACTTTTGTTTTACTAAAAGTTCGTTGACCCACATTTGGCGGCGTTTGCGATCTTGACACATTTAAAGATCCTGAACTTTTATCGGAAAGTCTTTCTTGATGTACAGAAGGCTTTACAGATTCACTACGAGTTTTCTTCAGTTGAATATTGGCTGAAAGCCTTTCTAATGTTATTTCACCAGTTATTTTATCAATAATTAAGACACATTCTTTATTAAATGGTCTCTGGGAACCTTTGAATACTGTATGTTGTGTTCCAGCTCCATCTAAAACACAATATATAATAAAAACACTGCAATTATAAATTGATATTTACCTAAATGTGGAACTGTTACTGTAACTTGATTGTTGTTCCCAACACTCACATTGGAACTTTTATTGACATCAACAGATGCCGGCTTAAAATCATCTAATAACAAATTTTTTTATTTCAACATGTATGTGAATACAATACATTAAGTAACGGGTGTTCAGAAGCATTCGAAGTCAAGTGGGCTCTGAACAAAAAATCGTATATCTTTACTTAAGTATCTGATTTCTAATAATTATTAAATGTCAACTGTTGTCTGTCAAAAATCTATCTATCTCAGACATGACTTCATATTTTCATGGACTACTTTGACTTCGAATGTTTCTGAACACCCATTATAAGAAGTAAAATACGTTACAGATGATATACTAACTTACAACGTATTGTATGAAAAGCTGTTGACTTTGGATTAGTGAAACTCTGTCCAATTTTCAACTCTCTGACTTCACTTCCCAAACCCAATTTGTCTGCCATATTTTTAATATCAATTCATTTCACATTTGGTTAGTTTCAGGGAATATCTGAAAATTTTGAAAGGATTTAATAACATCACTTTATATATGGATAAACAATAACTGTATAAAATTCGAGATACTTACTCTCTATGAATGGTAAAAATTCAAGTGATTTATTGATAAAATTTGCTACCATATGAGAGAACGTATGAAAATGAACATTATTGACCTAATTAATATATTTGACATATGCGGTAATTTCGTGAACTAAATGCAATTGAAGAGGTAACGTTAACTGTACGCACTTGGCTTAAATCCTGACGAACACGTTTTAGTATCTGAACGAACTCCTTAGATGACACTTTTTACAATAAAAGAGGCTTATAAAATGTTGGGTTTTATTTCTTTTCCTTTCTTGTTATTAACACATTTTTTTAGAAAATGCTTGTATAAAAGTTGTAATAAATTAAGTTTAAAACATGTTTTTTTTTAAATCTTTATGGAAAAGAAAGAAAATATCTCCTTTAAAATATTCCAAATTCCTTACTGCAATATTGAACTTTTGTAAATGGATTTCAGTAACTTTAATTTTTAACAGAAAGTAAAAAATGTTTGAATTGAATTTTCGAACTATTTTACATAACACAAAGCAACTTCACAATCTAGCAACATTAGAAACACCCAAATTAAGGAAATAAACTTATAAATATCTTTATGCTATATACATATTTACTTCTCGAAGTTACTAAATTGTGTTGAACATATTTAACTTTTCAAAGACCGAACAAGTCGAAATGTAATATGGGGTCAATATTTCTAGAAAAAAATAATAAAATTAAAATTAATTTTTGCTGTCTGATTTTTACCCAAGAAGAATTAATCTTGACACAATTAAATTATCTAAAAAATATTCAAAATTAGTTGCACCATCTTTTGTAGAATAGTTATACTAAAGCATCTACATTAAAAATATTAATTAGTAGAAACGCGAAAAATAGGAAAAAGTTAAAAATCTTTATTCTGCATTAAGGGGGCGCTATGATAAAGTAGAGAGCACGAAGTCGGTACGAAATACAAATTCATGGGTTTTGACCTATACAAATAGAAAAAGTAATGTTTTCAAAACCGAAAACAATCCAACTGTTGTCACAATTATCCTAAGCTATTTTACCTTTTTTAATTTCATCCACAATTTGCACAATTTGAAAAAAATAAAAAGATTAGTCTTAGGCCAATTGTAGGACCTAGGCTATTAATATAAAGTTTTCAGAAACTCCAAAGTAATCTTAATTTTTACAAAACCCTCGAAATAAGATTTTGGGGATAAAGAAGCAATCTGTAAATAACATATGGAAAGAGCAAAGCAAGTAACCTTTAGCATCTTCCCAAAAGATGGCGCTGGAAAATTTAACGCCTAAATTTAAAAATGATCTTTGATGTAATGTATCGTAAGTTGTCTACTGCAAGTGTTTTTAAAAACTATGTTATTCAATGCCGAATTGTCACCTAGCTCGTTCTTGTGCTGACCGAATCCTTTAATTCTACATTGTGCAATATAGAATACAAGCAAAGAATGCTGTGACTTTACTTTTATTTTCCATAAAAATGTATTCCTTTTTCTTTTATAAAATGTCCAAAGCCGGTCTTATAAAATATGAAGTAGACAAAAAGGAGAAAGAAAATGTTGACTACAATTGAATCAAATGTATGTATACTATCCAATTAAATATATGCAGGTAGAAGTAAACAATAGAAGCATATGTATATAAACATTTTCGAAGTAAAAATGGCACAAAAGGAAATTAATAAATGTACAAACACGTCCTGCTATCTCATTTACCTTTTTGGTTCAACTTGTTTTACAGTTAAAAAACAGAGCACACAACAACGTCTTTTCCAATACTCAGTTTACAAAATATGCAAAAATAAACAAATATCCAGAAGATTTAATGATTGCTATTGGAGAATTTAGTGTACCATGTTGTACATAAGTGCCACTTGAATCGCTGAAGCCATTATCGCAATATTATTGTAACGTTTTTCGAGGATTAAAAATAAAGTTCAGGTTTACAGAAACAACATAATTGACAAATTAACTTGATTTATTTACAGACCTCAGTATATACAAATACAAAGAAAAGTCAAAAGAAAGCACTTAAACTCATTAATTTTAAATGTTTCGATTTGACTGGCTTCGCTATCGCGAATCATCTAACTTCGAGTGACCGATAACAGCGCAATATTTATATCTCCTGCTACCATTGCTAGAACTTTCTCGAAGTAGTCGTTGAATAATAGTAGTACAAACCTTGTCCTTGCTAAGGCACCACAATTGCAGAGACTGTGGAGTGCAGTCTCCTCTTCGTCTACACACACTGTGACAGGACGATCGTGTACATGTTGCTATGAATAGTGGGTTAGAATGAAGATGAACCACTATTCACCACAACACTGTCCAACTTTGATGCTCAGTCGGTTAACTTATTCTCCGATTTTCCAATGGGAAAACGCGGTAGTAATACTCCTACATTTATACAGCGCCAGTAAAAGAGTATAGGCGAAAGTGTTTATTATAAATAAAAATCTCAATTGTCAATTAAATGTTTAATAAAAAAAAAAAAAAAAAATTATTCTTTATTAAGTATAAAGAACTGTGCAAAACAAACTTACACAAAGAGGTAAAATAATTTGCTGGTATTGACCGCAAAGCAAATGCAAACGTCCTCTAATGACTCGCGGACTAAATTATATCTAATAAATTGCAAAGATGCTTTTCACTTTCACCCCTGATAAACAACCTCTAATGTAAACAGACAAATCTGTCAGACCGAACAAATGTCTAACACATGCGCGATACCACATGTTAAAAAAAAACCCTGAAATCCAAAACGTTCCAGAATGTAACGTAACAAAAAATTTACTTGAAACGTAAAAACTATCTTTGTCATTTATATATGAACTAATATAAATATATATATATAGAAAATCTGACAATCTAAACAAAACCCTAAATGCATTCAATAAAGAAATAATAAGAATAATAACAGTTATAATCATATTACCCAGTAGGTCCAACGGCTCCCTCGAACTGCGCTAGTGAAAACATAAATTCATACATAATACAATATACAAAAAGTTTAACAATTTTTTAAAATGTAAAAAATCTAAAGTTGCATACAAATTAATAGTTGAATCAAAAGTTCATAAACTTTTGAAAATAATCATGGGGAAAAGTTTATAGCAATGTGTTCGTCAGCCTGCAATGACTGGTCAGCGGTCCTATTGTCATCTTCATATTTGTCCTTCCTCTTTTGTGTAGTTCTTTTGCGAGATACATATTTCCACCATTGTTTGGTCCTATTATATTTGTATAAAAGTTACTCTAAAAACTTGCAAACTTGCTCTAAAAACTTGCAACTTCATGTTTGCACTGTATGTTTGTCTTTGTATAGTGTTGAATTTGTTCTGGCAAAAAGCATCCAAAGTAAAAGCTCTTTAATTTGGGCAGCATTTTTTCCTTCCATAACTGTTCATTACGATATATCTTTTGGATAAAAATGGGAAAATCATCATCTATGTAAACGACAAAATAACAAAAATTTCGTCTAGTTTCGTCTAGCTGCCCTTGTATCTAAAAAATAGTGAAAGTATTATAGGCATAGTAATATAATAATAAACGACTTTATAACTGATAATGCTATAGTATGGGAATTTCGGCTACCTGATAAAAGTAATTGTGATTTTCCTTTAGAATTGGTGTCTCATGTGCATTAAATTTCAAATAAAAATTCCTATTTGTTCTTATTGCCTCATCAATTGTCTGCTTTTTAAGATGCAAATTATATGCACACTTTATTTCAATAATAGCATCTTCACCAATCAGCCCTTCAAAACATGATAATTAGAATAATACACAATAATATTTGCAATAGTATTTGTACCATCAGGTGAAGCCGCCAAGTAGCCATGATCAACATCAACAAATAAACCAGCATCATGTACAAGTACTTGCAACAACTCCTCAAATCTGTGTCTTACTATTCTTTCACACCTTCTGCCGTACTCCATCGCAGTGTTGGTAAAATGTGAATACATCATTCTCTTTAGTAATGGCGAGCAAGATGTCTTTTCTTTTCTTTTAATCACAGACCCAAAGTTAGATGCAGTCAAGCGGCAAGCCCTTTCTTGCTTATACAAATCATTATTAAATTGCCCAATGGTGGCAATGGCGAGTTGCCATTGTTGTTCTTGCGTAACCTAATTAAACAAAGCACTTGTAAAAATTATAAATTAATGTAAATATAATGCAATCGATGCAGCATGCAACTAAATAAAAAGGAAAAATGCCAGACAAACTTCTTGTAAAGCTTTCTACATATTTTTGAGCTATTTATAAAAGAAAATAGTGGGTAACTATAGCAAGATCAAGCGCATACACAATAACTCCGTATACTTTGTAAGAAGAAGAAGAACATGTGAGCAAGGCATTGGGAAAGTTGAAATATTTCACCGTAACCCCCAACCAAAGACGTAAAAGAATTATAGATTGCAAGACCGTATCTCAGCGGTCGTTATGATTAAATCTGTAGTCTTGACTTACGGTCAATAAAAATAAATAAAAATTTCCCATCATTCCTACGAACTTAATTCTTAGTAAAACTAAGTTTTTTATAGAAATATTCTCTATATCATGTTATATATCCTATAAGTAAAATAAAAGTTTTACAGATGAGCTAAAACTTATAAAAACAAGAAACCTGTAATGTTTTCATTCTCCTTCGGTATTCAGACTTAAATTCCTCTTCACTTAGAAGTGCTTCAGCGGCATTTGGACCATACTCCTCATCCGCACTAAAAAGAAGATGTTGTTTCTTCCTCCCTTGTTTGGGTTTGTTACTTCTTCTCTTCTCATGATGTTTCAACCTTTTCAAGAAATAATGACCAGGACTGATACCTACCAGCTCTTGCAGGGCATCAGATTGCCATTGTGGCCCTAAATAGAAGGAAATTATAACTTGTACTGTGTGGCAAAAAGATATTACCCATATTATATTGTAATGCAGCTAATATACTTCTGATTTCAAAAGATCTTCTTTGTATTAAATTAATTCGTTTTCCGCAATTATATTTGGCAAGCAATGACATAAATGATTCGGCCTTATTATTATTTTCATAAGCTATTAGTTTATGAGCTTTAGTCATTAGAGGTTCCAGGGCACCCGGTAGGAGAAGGCCTATAGAAAAAATTTATATACAAATTTAATTATACAGACCATTTAAGTAGAATAATAATCCAGATTCCAAAAGCCTCGTTTTTTGAATTACATCAAGATGGCCAATAATATTGCAGTAACGGCAGTCGGCAGAAGACGAAGATTAAGAAGACGAAAAGGTTGACCCTGCGGTGGAAGAGGAAGAACAGCACGAGAAAAACGACGGACCGAGAATTAATAATGGTTTAGCTATGAGCTCGAAGTCCTTGCAATCATTCAGGCAGTCAAGAAGTTCCGCGTTTATTTGTTAGGAACGAAGTTCGAAATTGTAACCGACAGCTCCGCTTACCAAAAAACTATGCAAAATAACGTTCTTACAACTGGAGTCAAGATGAGAAATAAGGAAGACATACTGCTAAAAGAAATCTTGGAGGATGAAGCCATGAAACAAGAGAGGAACTGAGAGAAGAATGCTAAAAGAACTCAATTTGGATCTGGTTTAAAAATTCACAAGAAATATTTAGGACCATACGAAGTGACAAAAGTCAAACCAAATGAAAGATATAATGTTATAGCAGTGGGAATACACGAGGGACCGATCAAAACCACCACATGCGCAGAATACATGAAGGCATGGGTAGAAGGCCTTGATGAATCGGAGTCCGATTCAGAGTCGGATGGCCGAATGTAGGATTTTAGTTGCGCAATACATCGATGCGACAGCGTCAGGCAGTCAGTCATCAACGATCGTAATAGAAACATCAAAAGTAGACATACCCTGCGATATTACTGATACTTATATGATTATAATGAATTAAATTTAATTGAATCGGCCGATACTTGCTGGAAATCCATTATATGTAAATGGGATTTAAGTAAAACACTTATACTAATTTCCAGTATATATTACACTTTATTATATATTAATAAATGGATGACATGTTTCGCTACGATGTAGCTTCTTCGGATCTTATATTACTACTGAACACGCTCTTCACAAATGTATGGCTTTTTTCTAAACTATTTCAATGGGTTGCACTTGTCTACATTAGAATCGTCTCTTACCGATATATCGTCTAAAATTACTGTTATTTTAATATTTAATGAAACCAGTTTAAAAGTGGGGAATTATTAAGGTCTATTTGGTCATTTAACAATATATCTGCATATTTAAGTTTATTTATTTCTAAGGATTCCAGTAAATTTAACTTTAATCCTTTTTGTTGTGACTGTAAAATTTCGAAATCTTTATTGAAACTATGATTATTTTCAAACAAATGAATTGCATAATTGGAATCTGTCTTTTTGTTAATAAAACTTTTAAAATGTTCCTGTATTCTTTTCTCAAAGCTCCTACCAGTTTGGCCTATGTATGTTTTAGGGCACTCTTTACATATTAGTTTGTATACTCCGGATTTATTACTTTTGCTTGTCTTGGATTTATTATTTTTTATGAATTTCCCTAAACAATTATTAGTTTTATAAGCTACCTTTATATCTGTTTTTCGTAAAATTTTTCCTATTTTTTCACTTATCGGTCCAATGTATGTTAATAATTTATAATTGCTTGGTTTATCTTTTATTATTGGGTACACATTTTCTATTGCTTTCCTATATTTCTTTTTTCTTAAAATTGTATCTACTATATTTGGGTTATATCCATTATTTTGCGCTATTTGTTTAATGATATTTAATTCTTTAAAGAAGTTTTCATTATTTAAAGGTACTGATATTAATCTGTGTATCATACAATGGAATGATGCTAGTTTTTGACTTACCGGGTGACAGGAACTATTGTGAATGATAACATCTGTGTGAGAGGGTTTGTGATATATTGAAAAGACATGTTTATTATTTTTACTAGAAATTGTAAGGTCCAAGAAGTTTATACTTTGATCTGATTCTTTTTCTATGGTGAAATTAATGTTTTGGTGTAGATTATTTATGTGTTCAAAAAATTCGTTTAATTGTCTATCTGTGCCTCTGAAACAAGCTAATACGTCATCTACATATCTGTGCCAGTATATAAAATATTTAAAATTGGGATGTTCTTTAATTTGACTTTCTAAATTATCCATAAAAATCTCTGATAATAGCGGACTCAATGGGTTGCCCATTATTAGGCCATCATTACATGAATATATCTTACTGTCAAATTCAAAATAGTTTTGATCTAAACAGATAGTTTTAAGAGAACTTATGATATCTAATTTTTTAAATATATTAACATTTTGAATTGTTAACAAATTCTCCACCAAATTAATGGTGTCTTTTATCGGGATACTAGGGAATAAATTAGTAATGTCGAATGATATTAGCTTGGCATTGTCTGGAAGTTTAATATCTATTATTTTGTTAACTAGCTCTAATGAATTTTTAATTGTAAATTTCGCTGAAAATTTAGTATTTTCTCTAATATGTTCTAAGATTTTTTTGTATAATTTATATGAAGGAGCTGTGACAAACGACACGACTGGTCTGATAGGATTATCTTTTTTTATGAAGTTTGATTAATGAATATAATTTTGGAGCTTGTGGATTCATATTGATAAGTTTACCTTCCTCCTTATCATTCAATCAACTTTTACAATTCTGTATGCACTTCTTAACTGAAGATTGAAATTTCACTGTGGGATCTGATTTTAACAATTTATATTTTGATGGGTCTAAAAATTGCATAGTTTTATTAATATAATCGTTTTTGCTTAATGCTATAACTGTATTTCCTTTATCTGCTTTTATTAATTTTTTTATTAATATATAATCAAGTGTAATATATACTGGAAATTAGTATGGAATTAGTGTTTTACTTAAATCCCATTTACATATAATGGATTTCCAGCAAGTATCGGCCGATTCAATTAAATTCTTCTATAAGCTTCTATAAGTTTCCTGGCCCCATTGTATTTTAAATTACTACTCAAATGTGCAAAGTGTTCTCAGAATCTATGGTTTTTTGACCAGTGTTCCAAGAAGGGTGTGTTCCCGAATTACATGAAACTAAAAACGAACAATAGCAGTAGACCGGCATATTTAGGTCACAAGAAGGGACTTGAAAAATGGCTTACCGAAGACAAGAAAACACAATTCAAGAAGAGAGGAAATTTACACATATATTTAAAGGTTTTTCATACAGATTTGTTATATAAATTAAATTATGTAGAATTTATTATGTTAGATAGTAATACTAGAGAAAAAGTAAACTCAATAATTAACAAAAAATACATTAAACAAAAACATAAACTAGAATATTTGATTACTAATAATAAAAAAAGAAATGTGAGCAAAAACATAAGTCATTTTTCAAATCATCAATTCTCAGACAAATTTAAAAATTTAACCTCAGTAGAGTTTTCTAACAAAGAAAAATGTTTATTGGAAAAAGGTTTCAAATATAATTTACAGCCGAAACAATCAGCCTCAGAATTAGACAATATAGCAATAGATACAGAAATTGCATTAAAAAATACATTGCATAACACAGATAAAAAATATGTAGTATCAAATTTTTTAAAAGCTGAATCTTCCGTAAATTCGAGTCCAAATCATGAAATGTTTACATTAAAATCAATAATAAACAAATCAAACAGCAATAATATTATTTTCACAAAAGCAAATAAAGGAAATACAGTTATAGCATTAAGCAAAAACGATTATATTAATAAAACTATGCAATTTTTAGACCCATCAAAATATAAATTGTTAAAATCAGATCCCACAGTGAAATTTCAATCTTCAGTTAAGAAGTGCATACAGAATTGTAAAAGTTTATTTAATGATAAGGAGGAAGGTAAACTTATCAATATGAATCCACAAGCTCCAAAATTATATTCATTAATCAAACTTCATAAAAAAGATAATCCTATCAGACCAGTCGTGTCGTTTGTCACAGCTCCTTCATATAAATTATCCAAAAAAATCTTAGAACATATTAGAGAAAATACTAAATTTTCAGCGAAATTTACAATTAAAAATTCATTAGAGCTAGTTAACAAAATAAAAGATATTAAACTTCCAGACAATGCCAAGCTAATATCATTCGACATTACTAATTTATTCCCTAGTATCCCGATAAAAGACACCATTAATTTGGTGGAGAATTTGTTAACAATTCAAAATGTTAATATATTTAAAAAATTAGATATCATAAGTTCTCTTAAAACTATCTGTTTAGATCAAAACTATTTTGAATTTGGCAGTAAGATATATTCATGTAATGATGGCCTAATAATGGGCAACCCATTGAGTCCGCTATTATCAGAGATTTTTATGGATAATTTAGAAAGTCAAATTAAAGAACATCCCAATTTTAAATATTTTATATACTGGCACAGATATGTAGATGACGTATTAGCTTGTTTCAGAGGCACAGATAGACAATTAAACGAATTTTTTGAACACATAAATAATCTACACCAAAACATTAATTTCACCATAGAAAAAGAATCAGATCAAAGTATAAACTTCTTGGACCTTACAATTTCTAGACAAAATAATAAACATGTCTTTTCAATATATCACAAACCCTCACACACAGATGTTATCATTCACAATAGTTCCTGTCACCCGGTAAGTCAAAAACTAGCATCATTCCATTGTATGATACACAGATTAATATCAGTACCTTTAAATAATGAAAACTTCTTTAAAGAATTAAATATCATTAAACAAATAGCGCAAAATAATGGATATAACCCAAATATAGTAGATACAATTTTAAGAAAAAAGAAATATAGGAAAGCAATAGAAAATGTGTACCCAATAATAAAAGATAAACCAAGCAATTATAAATTATTAACATACATTGGACCGATAAGTGAAAAAATAGGAAAAATTTTACGAAAAACAGATATAAAGGTAGCTTATAAAATTAATAATTGTTTAGGGAAATTCATAAAAAATAATAAATCCAAGACAAGCAAAAGTAATAAATCCGGAGTATACAAACTAATATGTAAAGAGTGCCCTAAAACATACATAGGCCAAACTGGTAGGAGCTTTGAGAAAAGAATACAGGAACATTTTAAAAGTTTTATTAACAAAAAGACAGATTCCAATTATGCAATTCATTTGTTGGAAAATAATCATAGTTTCAATAAAGATTTCGAAATTTTACAGTCACAACAAAAAGGATTAAAGTTAAATTTACTGGAATCCTTAGAAATAAATAAACTTAAATATGCAGATATATTGTTAAATGACCAATTAGACCTTAATAATTCCCCACTTTTAAACTGGTTTCATTAAATATTAAAATAACAGTAATTTTAGACGATATATCGGTAAGAGACGATTCTAATGTAGACAAGTGCAACCCATTGAAATAGTTTAGAAAAAAACCATACATTTGTGAAGAGCGTGTTCAGTAGTAATATAAGATCCGAAGAAGCTACATCGTAGCGAAACATGTCATCCATTTATTAATATATAATAAAGTGTAATATATACTGGAAATTAGTATAAGTGTTTTACTTAAATCCCATTTACATATAATGAATTAGTTAAATACTTGTTATTGACAAAATAAATAATATAAGAAGTGTTCAGGCCTAATTAATCAACCAACCCTAGACAACGGATTAAACAAACCTACATATATATTCAAATAAAAAAAAAAAAACTCCTTCCTACTACATGGCTGTCATGTGGAAAAAGATATAACTGGTGTTCAGAAACATTCGAAGTCAAAGCAGTCCTTTAAAATATGAAGTCATGTCTGAGATAGATTGATTTTGGACAGACAACAGTTGACATTTAATAATTGTTACAAATCAGATATAGCCCAGTCAAAATAGCATTTCAGTGAGTCTCTTCTCTTAGAAGAATCTATAGAGATACAGGAAGAAGAAGAAGGAAGCGACGAAGACATTATAATAGAAGTAGCACTTGAAGATTCTCAATAAGATTACAATTTCCATAAATATACAATTATTAATTTCATTATAATCATTCGCAATAGTTCAATTTTTTCAATTCAATGCAATAGTTTCAATTTTCATTTAATATTTGCACTGTCTAATTAAATTTTTTTCAAGATTGACGGTGGAGTATGCCTACTGGGGAAACCAGGTAAAAAAAATAGCGCTAAGTCCACTACCTCAGAGGTGGTGTGGAAATCTGAAAATATTCGGAATATTATATTTCTTTGTATTATAAACATTTTAAAAACTATACGAAATAATAATAAATATTATATTGTAATGATATCAATACTTTCATATTTTACTAATGCGGAACAGTCGATGAAGCATTACAAGTCGCATAAGAGTAAATATGAGTATTTTCGATGTTTGAAATTGCGATATCTCTGAAATGATGATTCGTAGAAAAAATAACATAGAGAAAATGTTTGTACAGAATTAATTGTACAGTATTAATTTAATACACATTGTGGTAAAAGCAGCAAATTGGAAACTTAAAATCCTAAACAAATGCATGCAATAATTGCAAAACTGTTACATTTATCTTTTTTACTCATTATAAAAAGTGTCTATAACTATGAATCCAATGCAGACGTAGTTAAGTTCTACCAAAAATAATAGAAATGGGCTTCTTTTGTACCACACAAATCGAACCAAACGTACACGTGTGATAAGTCAAACAACTACACTACAACAAAAAATAAAACCATGTGGATATTGCAATACTCAAATTACTCACCATACAAATATGCAAAATTAAACACTATCACCACAATATCTAAAATAAATAACAAAACACAAAAAAATTATAACAAATACAAAATACAAAAAAAATAATATATAAATATACAATAACTATTCTACGCAAGAGATTCAGTTACACAATAGGCAACCCATTCACCAAGTACTTGATTTGGAGCTACCATTTGCCTGATGCTACTTTTCAAACATAGATACCAGCACAATGCAGAGGCATCGTACCTATTTTGTTTGTTGAAAGTCCCCACTATTTTAAGCGCCACCTTAATTTGTTCGTATTCAACAAGAAAATATGTTTCTTCTTATTAAATATATAAACCTAGTAGCAGGAAATAATGTTCATTAAAAAAATCTATTTCCTCTTTCACTTCCGAATCATTTTTCTTTCTTGGTTAATGGTTTATGATTTATCTATGCCTCGAACCAATTTGGGTGGGGATGAAGTACATATGCTAATCCGTAAACCGCCATGTTGTGTTAAATGTGTTGTGTTCCTGTCAAAATTTGCGATTTTTCGCCAAAATAGTCGCAAAAGATGGACGAAACGAAAGTGATATACCACATAGATGATGAAGAAACACCCTACTTAGTAAAAATACCAATAGCACCTGAGAAAGTGACATTGGCCGATTTTAAAAATGTTTTGAATAGACCAAACTATAAATTTTTCTTTAAGTCCATGGACGATGATTTTGGGTAAATTGCAATGTATTTATTGTTTATCACGTTTCAGTTTCTACAACCCAACATTATAACATCATTTATGTATCTTCGTTAACGTTTTTTAATGTGGAATTTGTGTGAATTGAGAAATATAATCAACATATTTATTTGTGTTCTATGGGTAGCCATTGAATAGTATTGTATTAAAAAATGTTTTCGTTTCTTTTTAATTTATTATGATGTCCTTTGATTTTAACATTTGACATATTAATGATTTGTTAATAGTGTCGTCAAAGAGGAAATTATAGATGATAGTGCACATTTACCTTGCTTTAATGGAAGAGTTGTCAGTTGGGTAAGTAATACATTTTTATTGTGATTATCTTGTTATAAATATAGTTCAATACCCTTGAAAGAAACAATTGGAATGAGATATTTTATAATACATTGATTTCATAATAAGCTTTTATTAACATATTTCATATTTGTTTTTGAAGTTGGTCTCAGCAGATGGTTCAAATCAATCAGATGGCGGTTCTCAGTGTACTGATAGTGTAACATTACAGTCAGAACAAAGATTACCACCGCAAGCACCAGAATCTGTTTGCACAGATACAGAAAGTATCATTAGTTCTAGGCAAGGTCGAAGACATCACAAATATTCTTCAAGAATTAATGGTCATTTACCTAGGTAAGAATTTTCTATATTTTGTTAATTTAAATGTTAATGTTGCAATTGTATAGAATGAATTTGTTCTTATTTACTTTTCTGTTATATACTTTATGTTTGAGTGAATATGACATTGAAATTGTGAATGTATTAAATATCATATTACAAGGTCTTTTGTATTTATAATAATTAATTCTATTAATTTGTTCTGAATGACAGGTTATATGAAACTGAATCAATAGTGAGTTCAGATTTAGAAACAACAAGTTTTGTGTCAGAAACTACAGGAAGGCATACAGCCTTATCAGAATGTTCCAGCGTAAGCAGATTGCATGTCGGCAACCGAAAGCGACCTCAAAGAAGGAGAAAGCAAAGAATGCAGGTAAATTTAATATTGTTTATAAGATTTACTCTTGAAAATTTCATTTAATGTCTATGAAGTTTTGAAACACGTTATGTAGACTATTATTATTGAAATACAAGATATGAGATCAATCTCCATTAATAATATAATTTAAAAGCAACTGTAATTTGAAATTCATATTTTGTATTAACAGAATTGTTAACTAATATATTAAACGTTAACCATAGTGATATTTACTTTTAGGCTATGTCAAGGACCAGTTCATATTCAAGTATAACAGATTCTACGATGTCGTTAAATATTATAACTGTTACACTAAACATGGATACAGTAAATTTCCTAGGTATATCTATAGTCGGTCAAAGCAATAAAGGAGGCGATGGGGGAATATATGTTGGATCTATAATGAAAGGGTATTTTAATATTGACAAATTATTATGAAATACTACATATATAATTTCGATTTTCAGAGGTGCAGTAGCATTGGATGGCAGAATAGAACCGGGTGATATGATATTACAAGTAAACGATGTCAATTTTGAAAACATGTCAAACGACGAAGCCGTCCGTGTATTAAGGGAGGTTGTCCAGAAACCTGGGTTAGTAATCACATCAAATTCTAACCCTAACAGTCATAATAATTTGTATTTCATTGCAGCCCTATTAAATTGGTTGTAGCTAAATGTTGGGATCCCAATCCGAAAGGTTACTTTACGATACCCAGAACCGAACCAGTAAGACCTATCGATCCAGGTAATGTTAATTTAAAGTTATTGGTTTTTAGTTTAGCGTCACTGTTAAAGATCAAAGTCGAGATATGTATACAGTTTAGTATTTATTTGTACAGTGGAGAGTGCTACGTTATTGAGAGGTATTGAATTTCAATAGAATGTTTGGGATTTTAAACGAACTAATAAATGATAAAATAGTTTATAATTTAAGAGTCCTATTGTTAAATTCTTTGTTTTTGTTAATTTTTCTTTACAATAACAGTGTAACAGTAGCAATATGTACTGGGTTTCCGTAGAGTATGTTAATTTTAAATGAACTGATAACTTCCCGTGTAAATGTTTTATTTTTAAATTATTTGTTTTTATTTATTTTTTTTTTTGCAATAACAAATGTTCACTAAAACTTTAACAAAACCTGAACACGTTTTTTGACACCCTCTGTATGGAGTTTGAATGTCGAGGTAAAAATTAGGTTGATTTTATAAAATTTTCAACTTTAAATGGTGTTTGCATTTCGAAGATGCTTTCTAGATATATAATTATTAAGAGATAAGCTTTAATTTCATTATGTCTCTTTAGGAGCTTGGGTGGCACATACTGCAGCTGTTCGGGGAGATCCCGTAGCAAGACCACCAAGCAGTTCGACAGTTTCCAGTGCTTCAATAACCAGTACCATTCCCGCGAATGAACGTGAGTGTTTGCTTGACCCTGGTACGTGTCCGCTTTGCTTTTTTTAATTTAAATTGGTTAAAACATCGAGGGTTGATGTAATTCAATTGCATTTTATTTAATTGGGATGTACGATTGCTTCTTTTCGTTTGCCATCATTCATATTTTATGTTTATAAAAACGCTTTGTGAAATTTAATATTATCTAATGTTAAAATTGCGACATTTTTTTATACTTATTTTCATTGTACGTGCATAGTTCAGTACACTACATTCATATACATTATTGTTTTTTGTGTTATTGAATTACATATATCGTAATTACTGTTTTAGTAAACTTTTAAGTTCATTGCAATGCTCTTGGATATACAGTGTTTTTGGTAATTCCATTTGGCATATATATATATATATATATATATATATATATATATATATATATATATATATATACGAGGGTATATCAGATATAAACGAGACTGATTTTTTTAAACTATTAATGCTTTATTGAACAAGGTTAATACAAATGTACTATTTTTATACATAATCTCCCGCCCGCGCAATACATTTTTCCCAACGGATTGGAAGCTTTTTAATCCCGTTATCGTAAAAACTTTTAGGCCGGTCACACACAGCCACTGGAGCACAAATGTCTCTACCGCTTGGTCGCTGTCGAAACGCTGGCCTCCAAGAGCTTCTTTTAGAGGTCCAAACAAATGGTAGTCACAGGGTGACAAGTCTGGACTGTAAGCAGGATGTTCCAAGATTTCCCAGCCGAATTGTTCCACTTTTTGCCTCGTAATGTTTGCCGAATGTGGTCTGGCGTTGTCGTGAAGGAGAATGACATTTTTAACGGATTGCGTCTTCCTTTTTTGTCGTAAAGACAATTTTGCGGCATCCAAAACGTCGCAATAATATTGGGCATTAATTGTGCGGCGATCATGAAGAAAATCAAGCCTCAATGTTGGCTTCGGTAACGCTCGTCCGTGGGCGTCGAACGTGGCTCTGGTTTTCAACTTTCTCCCGGCCTCCAGAAAATTGTTTATGCCATGCAAAGACGCGAGGTCGTGAAAGGGTGTTCTCCCCGAACTATGCGTGCAATCTGCGTAAAATGTCTGTTGGATTCACCCCCTCATTGGTCAAAAACTTAATAATTATCCGCTGCTCCACGGAAACGTGCACTGCTTGCTCACTCATGGTCACTGCACTACTGAACGGTCTCGACGGAATTTCAGACGTTGCTCTCCCCACCCTAAGTGCTTTGTCTACATAGCCACCTACTTCGCCGATTCAAAAAACTTTTGTACGAGTCATTAAAAAATCAGTCTCGTTTATATCTGATATACCCTCGTATAAAGAAATCCCTTGGTTTTCCTACACGGGAGCATTCAATCTATAGCTGCAAAATGAGATTCTCCAAATTAAATCCACATACTTGCAATGTTCATGTCATTGATTTAACGATATTCCAAAAGCTAGTTTAATAGGAAATTACAATCGTTTAAATTGGAATGGCATATATGTTGGCATCACTGGTATACATGGTATTAGCACATCCTCTACTTTGAATTTGCCATTTGAAATTGTTGTTTCAATAAGATTGTTTAATAGTCTTTTGACTGCCAATTTGGTACCATTGCAAAGACATGGGGTGGATCAATGTTTCTAGAAAGAATGTTAGGAACATCAACCTTCAGATTAATTAGTTGAGGTGGGAATCCAGATAAATCAAGTGAATTTAAGAATTCAGTTGAATAATTTATTGCTTCAACATGATCTATAACTGTAACTATTGATTTGTAAGTAGCTGTTTCTCCTGGTAACATATTGCTATGAACTGTGGTTTTTATATTTACTGTACCAGCGTTCACGACAAATCTATCCAGCTAGGATATTCAGTCGGCTTATTTCCAAAAAATGGGACTGCTTTCTTCTCAGGGTTCCAATCGGAAACGTGGAATATAAATTAATATTAGGCGCCACTCAAAATTTTTTTGAGAAATTTTAAAATAATATGTCTTTAAGTCACTTATTAAACTTGAGATGAAAGGATAATTAAATAATAATCACAATATAAAATATAAATGAAAATTTAATACAAAAATAAAAAAAAAGAAAAAGAACTCAATCTTTATAGAGTATAAAGATTAATATTGCATCATTAAACAGTATTTTAAAAGATAAAAATAACACACGGAAATGACCGCTACGTGCATTCAAAAAACCTAAATGACACTCGAACAAATTAAAAATAAACTAAATCACAAAGAATATTTCTAATTTCTCCCCAGAGAACAATATAAATAAACTTGACAGCTCGAACAAAACTCTAAAAACATGCACACACACATGTCCAAGAAAAAATGCCCTTGAAATCCAAACGTGCTAAATTTTACAGTTACTGTTTTTTTACTTAGAAATGTTAAAAATCCTCTTTGTTATCTATATCAATTAATTAAGACTAAATCTCAGTACAACAATATTAATACAATAGAAATACAATATTCAAATCTTTTAAAATTAATAAGATGTCTTTAAATATATAGATATATTTTTACTTACATAAAAAATATAAGAGACACGTAGACAAGAAAGCATTAATAAATCAAATATAACGAGAATAAAAACTCGTAGAAATATCGGTAATTGAAATTACGACACCATCAACTAAAAAAAACTCAAAAACAAACCGAAGTTACATTAACAATAGATAATTATCTATTTTCTAATAAACTGAACTTTCTCATCTAACTGTTAACTTGTGTCTAAAGATTAAATCGTCCACATCTGAAATAATGGCGTGCACCACAAGGCGCATGACAAGAAATATACATAGGAGTCCAAAATAATAGTACATAGTTAAATAAATAAATTTAATATTTATTGGGGAAAAAACCATAGCAATATGTTGAATACTGATTTTAATGAAATTTACATCCACATTGTTTGCAGCGTCCACTTAACCATCGATGACTTTTGTAATTTTGTTTGATATCTGGAAATACGCATTGAACCAATTCTTCTTGTAAGTGAGTGATACTGTAACAATCGTTTGGTAATTTAATGCAGCCTGTTGTAATTTTTTCATTTCCATTATCCAATAAATGTATAGCAAAATTCTCTGGAGAAGAATCGTTTTGTAATTTAACACGCATGTTTGTCGTCAATGAATATTTATTAACATGTCTCCACGGGTGTGATCCTTTTAAACACGCATTTAGTTCATCGGCTGGTGTTGAACGTGGAGTAACAGGTAAAATCTGCCGGAAATCACCTGTTTATTCCTCCTGGATTTATAAGAAAGAAAGAAATATCAACTAAGACAAAAATCCTAGTCTACAAGACTATACATAAACCAATATTAATGTATGGTAGTGAGAGCTGGGTGTTAACAAGGCACCAAAAAAGTAAAATCCAGGCGGCAGAGATGAGATTCCTGAGAGCAGTTAAAGGCATTACAAGAAGAGATAGAATACGGAATGAAACTGTGAGGGAAGAACTAAAAGTGGAATCGATCTTAAAGAGCATTGAAAGGCAACATCTGAAGTGGTTCGGACATGTATTACGAATGGAAAACCAGAGACAACCGAAACGGATATGGCTGGCAAGGACACAGGAAAAGAGGACTAGAGGAAGACCGAGAAAAGAGTGGAACAGTGTAGTGGCAGAGTGCTTGGAAGCCAGGGGAACAAAGTGGAAGGATGCAGAAGTAATGGCAAGAGACAGAAGGGATTGGGCAATGTTTGTTCGTAAATAAAAAGTTTTTAGACGCCTTAACACCTTCGGGTATAAGAAGGCTTTATCGATTATATATATATGTATATATATATACTGCCGATTGGCATGCAACCATTTGTTTGCAGCAAGTCATCGCCGAGCTCCGAGAAACCAACACAACGACAAATCATCCTCCACCAAGGCAATGCAAGTTCGCACACAGCTGGCAAGATAATTGAATTTTTGACGCAACAAAACGTCGAATTGTTAGACTTTCCTCCGTATTGTCCCAACGGATTCTTTATCTGTCCGAAAAGCGAGAACGTACTGCTTGGTCAAAGGTTTCAATCGTCAGAAGGAGCAGTCGATGCCTTCAAAAACGCAATTTTACGGTGACACACTATCGTTGTGCATTTTCAATAAAATATGGTCTGATAGCACACACCAAATCGTTACTTTCTGCAGATGCAAGGGTTTTTATATATTTTTGAGGATTGTCTTTGCTCCAAATGTTTTACATAGCCATTTAGCCAGGAATGCACCTCGTCGCTGAACATTACAGAACGATGAAAAAATGGATTTGCAGCCAGTTGCTCTAATATCCAAGCAGCGAAACCACGACGAAGACGATGATCTGCTGGCTTCAATTCTTAAACCAATTGGTTTTTTAATGGATGCAAACCCAAATCCTTCCACAAAATCCTTCAAGTTGATCCCATATGTTTCAGCACGATGTCTAACAGACAGGTTTGGATTATCACGAACACTCTGTCTTACAGCTCCAACATTTCTCACATTTCTAACACAATTTCTTCTTGGATTATGCAGCAACGTAAACTCACGTTCAAATGTCTTCACAACATTACGAATTGTTTGTTCACTTGGTTAATAATGTGCACCATTGAATGCATGCAATCTACGTCAAGTTTCCTTTACAGAACGTTGTCTCCGATAATAAATTTCAATAATTACGCAACGTTCTTGTGGCGTTAAATGTTCGATATTGTTTTGTAATAACCTAACCTACAAAATTTATAGATTAATGAAGGTAGGCACAGTATAGGTTTGTCTGTACTTCATGTTAAAATTCTAAAGCATTAATTGGATCACCCTTTACACAACTATCATTCATTTGCTTGTGGCTTCGCAATATCTGGATGGAATTTTTACTGCAATAATCGATTTATTGTTTTTTTTTAATAACACAGGCCTGCATTTTTCAACACTTTGAAAGTTGATTTAAAAATTTTAACTGTTTTCTAGTAATTGGGCAGCGCTGATTTCAAATCTGCTTTTATTTTTTTTGTATCACGTAAGGTTATTTTTCAAACCAGGAAAATCAAAAAATATAGAAAAAACACGATTTATTTCATTTACTCGTATAAGCTAGTTTTATATTATATTAAAAAAAATACAAAAATATACACATAGAAACTATTAGAAATTGTTATTTATTCTTTATGCTTCTTAAAAAAACGTTTTCGTTTTTCAGAAAAGCTTCGTTTGGTTGTTTTTTCTGTCATATTCAGCTAAAGGAAGATCTCTTCTCAATGTCCAACAGTAATCGGCCATCATTTTTGTGTCCCAGCGCTCTTGGTATCTTTTTTCCATCTCTTTAATATCCTGGTGAAATCTTTCTCCTTGCTCGTCACTCACGCCCCCAAGGTTTTCTGGGAAATAGTCCAAATGGGAATGTAAAAAGTGAATTTTTATGCTCATATTGCAACCAAGAATCTTGAATTTTTCCAGCATATTTTCAACGATCTCAACATAGTGTGTGTCTTTATAATTCCCTAGAAATTTATGTACAACTTCGTTAAAAGCATGCCATGCATGTTTTCCTTATCTTCCATCACATTTTCAAATTCTTGAGCTCCTAATCTGCGGGCCTACAAAGATTCCCTCCTTTAATTTTGCCTCTGAAAGAGTCGGAAATGTTTTACACACATATTTAAAACAATTTCCTTCTTTGTTTAATGCCTTAACAAATTGTTTCATAAGTCCAAGTTTTAAGTGAAGCGGTGGAAGTAACACTTTTTGAGGGTCAATAAGACTTTCGCGAATTACATTTTTGGTTCCAGGTGTTAAAGTCACCCTTTGTGGCCAGTCTCTTTTTATCCAATGCTGGTCTCGATTTCTGCTATCCTACTCGCACAGGAAACATGGAAATTTAGTATATCCAGACTGCTGACCCAAGAGAAGGCCTAAAATTTTTAAATCTCCACACACTTCCCAGTTGTGATTTTCATATTGTATTCTTAAACGTAATTCCTGTAAATTTTCATAGTTTTCCTTTAAATGAACAGAATGGCCGACCGGAACAGAAGCAAAAACATTGCCATTATGTAAAAGAACAGCTTTAAGGCTCCTTTTTGAAGAGTCGATGAAAAGTCTCCAGTCAGAAGTTGTGTACTCAGGAGCTCCGAGGAAAGTAAGTAGATCAGCAATTGCTTGGCAGTACACGAGTGGTCCGTTTTGTGCAAAATATTTTACAAATCCAGCCTCACGATTTCTATACCAAGAGAAGGTAGTTTCTGTGGCAAGCAAATTCTTTTGTTTCGACCTAGACCCCAGTACTTCAGAAAGATCTTTTGAAAGTCCAAAATCTCTTACTAAATCATTCAGTTCGGCTTGTGAAAATAGCTGAGGTTGGTTTTGACCTGAGGTTGATGGTTCAAAATCACTATCCATCTGTACGGAGCCGGAAGTTGAAGAGGTTTCAATATCTTCTTGTAGTACTTTTGGGGTATAGGTACATGATCACTGTGAGGAACTGGTCTGATAGCTGATTTAATATTGTTTGGGTACAAAATATGTTTCAAAGTTTTTCTATTACGCCCCTTAATATCACAAAGACAAAAAGTAGCAATCTGAAGATTTTGCGGTTCTCTCCAAACCATCGGTATTCCAAAAGGGAGGCTTTTTCTATTCCCTTTGGTCCAATGTCTTAAACCTTCTTCACATACCTTACAAACAACGTGCGGTGCCCAATCTTTATCTTGATCTCCTAATTTGATTTTGAAATAAGCATAATATGCATTTTTCACAAATTCACCAATTGGTCTCTTAAACTTTTTCAAGACGAAATATCAACAAATATAACAGAAATCATCTGGTTTGTTTTTGCAACACCGGCTAGACATATTTTTAAGCAATGTTTATTTATCAAATACCACGCACAACACTAAAGACAAATTAATTTTACTTGTTTACTCATCGACACTCAGAGCTATAATGAAGTAAATGACATTAAAATATACATTTTGTTTGGAGTGATAAACTTGAAATCCTTCTTCGCAGTACTAATAAAGTGAAAACATAATAAATAGGATTTAGCAGGTAAAAATTCCCGGAAATCTTGTCCAAAATTAATACATATAATAAAAGATTTACATCAGGTAATGAGAGCCTATTTAACAAATTTCTTTAAAACCACAACACAAAATCATTTTTGGGTTAATACCTAGAATTTTAAGTAGTACATTCATTTTAAAATGTATTAAAGACGCCTATTATAAGATTTTTTTAAATATTTTTTTCTTTTTCTTTTGTGCGAAAAAAAATCTGTGGGTGGTAGAGACCAACAGTATTTTAATTGGTTATTGCTATATAAAAACTGAGCTTAACAAGCAAAAATCACGTCATCACAAATTTTATGCAGGCCTGTATAATTTTCGTTTTTTAGCACAGCTTATGTATTTTTTAACTTTTTTTGAACGGTATATGTTGAGTTTTACCGCAGATATCTACTAAGAATTCCTTTTGAATCCAGATTTAGAAGAACCCTTAACGATAAACTCACCCATGGCCACGATCGTCCAAGCGATGCAACGACCAGACAGCGGCCTAGAGATTCGCGACAGAATGTGGCTGAAAATAACGATACCCAACGCGTTCATCGGTACCGACATGATAGACTGGATCTTGACGCACGTGAACGGTTTTCAGGACAGGAGGGACGCCCGGAAGTATGCGTCGCACTTACTAAAGGCCGGTTTCATAAGGCACACAGTCAACAAAATCACCTTTTCCGAACAGTGCTACTATATTTTCGGTGACTTGTGTTCGGCCATGTCGAATCTGAAGATACAGGGTGACACCGATTCGGTTGGGCCTCTGCCCAACGTTCCTAACTACATGCCATACAGCGGGACGTATAATCCTTTGGAATATATGCCGATGCCCTTTTATACGGCGAGCGAGAATACAGTTTACGGTTACAACAGGGAGGAATCTGTACTTAGCGGAAGTGGTAAGTGTGATTTGTTTAAAATTATATCTTCGGATAGAGATGGTAGTTTTAGATCAGGTATTTGTGGTGTTAAATACAAATTCAACTGTAAAACCTATTAATGGGGACATTAGAAATAGGATAAATTCGAAATTAATGAAATATACTAACTAATGTAACTGTTTGAAATATGTAACATCGTTTGAAATTTTATTAAATAGTCACTTTTTGAACTTCGATATTTTTCTATATTTTAAGACAGTGTTTTTCAACCTGTGGGTCGCGACACCCTGGGGGGTCGCGAAGCCTCTGTAGGGGGGTCGCGAGAGGTCGAGAGAACTCGAGAGTAAAAAAATCAATAAATTTTAAAAAGGTAGATATATTAAAAAAAAGTTAACAAAATGATACTCGTTATATTATTTATACAAACACATTAACACAAAATAAAATCTTCGAGTACTCGTTCATTTTAATGTGAAGGTTGCGCTTGAGTTTGTTCAATCAATTTCTCCCATCGTGGATCCGTTTTTGCAACTTTAAGTATTAAATCGTTTTCCAAATTTAAGCGATCTCTTAGTTTACTTTTTATTTGGGCCATTGATGAAAATGCCAACTCGCACAAGTACGAGGTAGAAAATGGAATCAAACACTTCAAAGCCTCGGTTGTTAATTCCGGATATTCTGTTTTTCTTTTTAACCAAAAGGTATCTAAATTTTTAGACTTGAATTCCAAGTGTAACATCCCATCGGCAGATAATTCCAGCAGATTCTCTTTAGCTTAGTTGATAAATTTGCCTCATTTACAGCTGCATTTAAAAACGGATTTAAGATCCATCTTTGCCCAGTGTTATCCGATATCTCTTGCACTGAGAAGTAATGACACAATTCTTTCTTCAAATTATCTAACACCATTTTCATACCAGATATATATGAGTTGATGTTTATCTCGCTTCCGACTTCTTCAATGAAAGACTGTGTCGATGAAAATGAATCAAAGTTGTTTTGATTTATAGATGATGACCACAATTAAATTTTTTTTATAAAGCCATGGAGTTTGTCTTTTGCTATAATGACATTTTCATCCCGCCCTTGAAGACTTTTATTCAAGTTATTTAAATGCTCAAATAAGGCAGAAGGAAAAGCAAATTCCAAAAGGAATTCCGGGTCAGAAATGAATTTAGAGTAATGTGACTTGGCTTGTTGTAAATATACTAATAGTTCAGCGCGAAGTTCCATAACTCTGGTCAGTACTTTGCCTTTTGATAACCACCTAACTTCTGTATGGTAAAGTAAATTGCGGTGTAGTGCCCCCATATCTTCACAAATGATTAGAAACAATCGAGTCTGCAACGCTTTTCCTTTAATAGAATTTACAATGTTAATAATAATATTTAGAACTTGACTGTATTCTTGTGGCAAAGTTTTGGCTGCAAGAGCTTGGCGATGGAGAAAGCAATGCATCCAACAAGCGTTTGGCATCCGTTCTTTCAGTCTAGCAATAAATCCACTCTTCGCACCAGTCATGGCTTTTGCTCCGTCACTACAAATAGCAATGCATTTTTGTGCCCAATCGATATTCATATCTTGCGTAGCTTCAAGGAACGTGTCATGCAAGCACTGACCTGTAGTATTTTTGGGTAGTGCCTTGCAAAATAGTATTTCTTCAATTAATATTTCATTGGATTCAAAACGCACAAAAGCTACAAACTGCGCACAACCCCCAATATCCGTTGATTCATTAAATTGCAAGGACACAAAAGAACTTTTCTTAATTTTTTCTATGACTTGATCATGAACGTCAGTCGCCATATTGCTTATCCTGCGTTGAATGGTATTGTCAGAGAGAGGTATACTTTTGAGCTTTTCGACCTCTTGCTTGCCAAACATAATCTCTGCTATATCTAAAGCCGCTGGTAAAATCAAATTTTCGGCAATACTGTCAGGTTTTCCTGCTTTAGCCACACGAAAAGCTACTCGATAACTAGCGAGCAACGCTTTCTCATTTAGGTTGGACATTTGTCCTATAGCAGTTTTTTGCTGCTTTTTTTTCAAGAGCTTTTAATTTTCGCTCAAAAAATTCCACGGGTTTATTTTTTTCACTAGGATGTTTTCTGTTTAGGTGGCGTACCAACTTCGATGGCTTCATGCTTTCTCTTGACAAAGTTTCAAAGCAAATTACGCACTGCGGTTTATTCTCAATACACAGTAACACAATACACAGTAAACCCAAATTTCAAATAATTGTCGTCATAAAGACGTTTTTTTTTTATTCCACTACTGCCGCTAGACTTAGACGTTGATGGTTCTGATGATCTTTTCAGGAATTTATCCATTTTCAATTATAACAAACAACTCAAATAAATACGTAAAACAAGTGATTCGCGCTCTTCAAACAACTAAACAGCAGACGACACGACCACTTGCTTCGCGGTCTTGCACTCAACTGCCGTGGCCGCCGTCGACCGCCCTATTTATAGGCCAGCGCATTCTAGCGAGAATCATCTCGAAGCGTAACGAAACGTCTCGAAACTTGTGGACCTTTAGCGCGGGCCGTGGAGCGCGCGCGGGACTACCAGCGCCATCCGTTGGTAACACTCGGAACCTGTACTAGTTCCGAGTGTTACCAACAGATGGCGCTAGGAGTCTCGGCCCTAACAATATGTTTGTATTTGTTTGTTAGTTATCAATTAGCCAGGTATTCGATTTAAAATTATATGTTTTACGTACTTAATTGTATATTTATATCCGAATCCTAATAACGCAAACGCCTAAAATTTTTGTATGGATTAAATATTTTTAACATACATGAAAAAAAGGGTCGGGGTCGGGAAATATTTTTTGATACTAGGGGGGTCGTGTCATGGAAAGGGTTGAAAAACACTGTTTTAAGAGATTTGGATCAAACCTGAAATATACATTGAACCGTCTGTTATTCACGTAATTACAAAATTGTACTCGAATACATCTTGTCAACTTATAACCTCAACTGTTCGAACAATACAAAAACTTAAATAAAAAAAATAACTTAAGAATAAATGTTTGGGCAGACTTTGGGCTATGTTAGTGTTAAACAATATTAGACCAGTTTGACAGTTCACTAACATTTAAAAGAAGCACTGGCTCAGCATTTAACGTCGATAGAAGTTAGTAGAGCTGTAACTTTACTTGGAGAAGAATATTCACAAAGTTATGTTGCCCAACAGCTTGGGGTTGTGCAAAGAACTGTGTGGAAGCTTGGAAACAGGTACCGTAACAAGACGAATAGGTACAGTTCGGCAGAGGAAAACAGAGGGTGATGACCGTTTTCTGATCGTACACAAATTGCGTGTGACCTGCAAGAAGATCCAGTGAGGGCAAAACGTACAAGAACTAGCGACCAAACCACCCGCAATAGGCTAAGAGGGGCTGATTTGAGAGTAAGACGTCCTGCAAAAGTGCCTAAATTGACCAGAGAACATCGTCGAAGAAGATTTATTTATTTGGAAAAGCAACTTCGTCATTGAACTCTTGTTATGTTTAGCGATGAGTTCAAGTTTGTTCCGTCAAGTAATGATGGACGTGTAACAGTCTGGAGGAGGCCTGGAGAACGTTTCATGCCAAATACAGTGCACTCAACCGTCCCTTTTGGTGGTGGATTCGTAATGGTGTAGGGTGGAATAACAATAAACATTCGCACAGACCTTGTTATTCGCAATGGTGGGCTAATAGCTTGAGGGTACATTGACGAAATTGTAGAGCCTCAAGTGATCCCTGGAGCAAATGATGTTGGTCAAAATTTTCTTTTTATGCAAGACGCACGTTGCTCAAATCGGCACTGATTATCTTGATGATCACAATATCCGTAAAATGGATTGGCCCCCCATGCAGCGCAGACATGGATCCAATCGAACATGTTTGGGATCTATTAGGGAAACGTGTTCGACTACGTCCAAATCCTCCAATTACAACTGAACAGTTAGCACAGGTCTTATTGAAGAATTGAACAATTTTCCCCAAGACGCTTTGCGAAGGATTATTTGCAGCGTGCTACGACATTGTGCAGCACTTGTGCAGGCAAAAGAAGGCCACACCAGCGTTACTAGAAGTATAAACATAAAGGTACTAGACCAAAGACAAAAAGGTATTGATCTGGAAGTGAAAGCACTGCCAACTTAAAATGAGTAGTTAAATTAAGTTTTTTTTATTTACGAAGGTGAAACTTTTGGTATGACGCATATATTATTTCTACATTTTACGACGCTAATCATTCCAATTTTCAATTGAAAAAAATTCACCCTTAAGCAGGATTCGATCCCGCGTCCATGGTTTGCCGGACCACCGCTCTACCACTTCAGCTATCGAGGACTGTGATTTCGAATACATTAGGGAAGCCTTGATCACTTTAGGGAATCAGATGTTAATATTTCTTAATATTTACATTTACATTACTTCGCGAAAAGGCAATTAATTTGTAACGAAATCCCGACTACGAAATATTAACATCTGCTTCCCTAAAGTGATTAGGGCTTCCCAAATGTTTTCGAAATCATAGTCCTTGATAGCTGAAGTGGTAGAGCGGTGGTCCGGCAAACCATGGACGTGGGTTCGAATACTGCTTAAGTGCGAATTTTTTTTCAAATAAAAATTCGAATGTTTAGCGTCGTAAAATGTAGAAAATATTTACATTTACATTACTAATTAATTTGAACAAGCAACTTCAATATTCTTCTAAGAAAATTTAAATAAAAGCAATTATCTTAATATATTTAACTTTTTTATTTAACAATTCCTTCAAAATTTATAAAGAAAATATTCGCATTTTAATTTATTTTTAGTTACTACTACTATTACACTGAAGGAAAAAAGTCACGAGCACACCCTGTATAATCTGAACGTGTCAATATAAATGCGTAGATTTAGCGCAGCGTTAAGGTTTCCTCTAGACGAGTTTGCGCAGCGAGTTTCGACTTTTTCTATCGCTGCAATTTTTTATGAGTGCCTCCGACAGCTGCAATATGTTGTCTCCATGGAGACCGATACGGGGAGGGAGAAACCGGTTATTGTTAGTGTGGTGGAAGCTGGTAGTTGTAGTCGTACTTTGTGCGTGATAGAAGGCCGTTCGCGTTATCTGAGTGAGTTTCAGCGAGGAATGGTTGTGGGGATGCATATGACAGGAGTATCCTTCCGAGATATCGCACGCCGCCTTGAGCGGTCATTATCGGCAGTGCAGCGGGCATGGCGAGAATGGATGGGGCAAGGACGTACGCGCCTTCAGCTGCGAGCGGGACGGCCCCGCGCGAGCACAGCACGCGAAGATCGCGCCCTTGTGTACAGCGCTTTAGCGTCGCGTACGTTTTTCCCAAAGCAACTTCGAGCTGTTTGGCCAGCAGGAAGGGAAGGCGTACTCACTACGCGATCTGTACGGGGGGGGGCCTTTGCTAGCAAGTGGACTGCGAGCGCGCTGTGCGTTGCAGCGGATTCCACTGACTCGCGAGCACCGTCGTACACGGCGCCAGTGGGTGGAGGCTAGACATCAGTGGGTTGTCGAGTGGAGGCACATTTTGTTTTCCGACGAATCAAGATTCGAATTGAGCACCGGTAACGTATCCGAGTAACGTTGAGAGGGGGAAGATATGCTCTGCTACAGATAATTATTCAGGGTAAGATACAGGGAAGAAGAAATATAGGAAGAAGACGTATTTCCTGGTTAAATAATTTGAGACAGTGGTATAAATGCAGTTCCATTGAACTATTCAGAGCCGCAGCATCAAAAATGAGAATAGCCGTGATGATAGCCAACCTTCTGAGAGGAGATGGCACCTGAAGAAGAAGAAGAACGTATCCAACCACGCCCTATCCATCGCCAGCAGGGCATTATGGTATGGGGTGCTATTACACATGGTGGACGTACATGTCTGCTGTATATACAGCATACGATGACGGCTCGTCGCTACGTAGATGAGGTGCTACGGCCCGTTGTGCTTGCCTAAATTCGACGGCGCCCACGTCTTCTATACATGCACGACAACGCCCGACCGCACACTGCACGTGTTGCCCATACCTTTGTGGAAGAGAACCATATACGGATGCTTCCATGGCGGGCACGTTCTCCGGATCTCAATCCGATCGAACATGTCTGGGATATGACCGGTCGGAGACTTCAACGTTATCCGGCTCGCCCGGGTAACGTTGAGGAGCTGTGGAAGCGAGTTGAAGCAACATGGTTGGACATTCCTCCCGCTACCATACAATGACTTATTGACTCTATGCTTCGTCGTGTAGCTATGGTACGTGTCGATCGCGGGGGATACTCCTGCTATTAATGCATCCCTTCCCAGCAGGGCTGCGCCGCTCTCCAGGTGAGGGTAAGTTATGCTACGTTAGTATTACTTCCATACCAAATTTCATTGCGTTAGAACCACTTCAGATTATACGGGGTGTGCCCGTCACTTTTTTCCAACAGTGTATCTATGATAAAACTATAGAATAAAATATAAAACCGTTGCAAATAGTACAAAGATAAGTTTACATATGCTGCCATCTATCATCTTTAATCAGAATCAAAACAGAAAGCGGACGATAAGAATATTTTATTCATTCGTATTATACTATACTCATAGATTATATCAATAAATTTTTCTAAAACTACAAAATATGTTCTGACTGTGTCGCACAAAAAAGTACTGATGGAGGAAAAGTAGCACTGAAGTACTGTTAGAGGTAAAAAGGTACTGATTTCAGTACTTTGGTACTGATACTAGCAACGCTGGGTCACACTAAATATTAACTTCACAATTTATACAAATTAGTCAAGTTGTCACATTTTTTTAAAAATTTAATTTGATTTCAACCACTTTATTTTTGCACTGTTAGTACATAAAAGTTCGTAAAGGGTCTACCAATAGGTGTGATAGAACTTTCGACGGTCATAGGTGCACAGTGTTAACTGTCATAACGCAAATCAAACGTCAATTGTGCTTAGTATACTCTGACATTTCACGATGAATCGATTAACTAAACAGCAACGTATAGTTATAGTACAAAGGTACTACGAAAATGCGCGATCGGTTAGAGCTAGTTATCGTGCTCTTCGAGGAGATTTTGGCCAACGTGGACGGCCTTCCGAGCTCGCTATCAGGCGCATAATTGATAAGTTTGAACGGGATTACACTCTCCTGGATAGTAAGCCACCGACACGACAAAGAAATGCAAGGGGTGCTGAAAATATCGCTGCTGTAAGGGAAAGCGTGAATGCGAATGCTAATGTGTCCGTTGTGCGCCGTTCTCAGCAATTGGGCTTTTCACCGATGTCAACGTGGCGCATTTTGAAGAAAGATTTGGGGCTACATCCGTATAAGTTGATTCTAACCCAAGAATTGAAGCCTGCCGATCATGGTTTGCGGAGAACGTTTACCGATTGGGCGCTGTTGCAGCTAGAACAAAATGCCGATTTTGGTAAACAAATAATCTTTTCAGATGAGGCACATTTTTGGCTTAATGGTGTTGTCAATACGCAAAATTGCCGTTTCTGGTGTGAGAACAATCCCCAGCAACTAGTCGAGAGGCCAATACACCCTATGAAAGTTACTGTATGGTGTGGTTTGCATGCCGGCGGAATTATCGGTCCCTACTTTTTTGAGGACGCAGATGGGCATACTGTAACAGTCAATGCAGAGCGCTATGGCGACATGATAACAAACATTCTTTGGCCTATAATTGATACTGGAGACCTGGAACAGAAGTGGTTTCAACAGGATGGCGCAACATCGCACACTGCCCGAGAGACAATGAATTTATTGAGAGAACGTTTTGAGGAGCGAATAATTTCGCGACATGGTCCTATCAACTGGCCGCCAAGGTCGTGCGATCTTACGCCCCTGGACTTTTTTCTTTGGGGATATGTAAAGTCATTGGTATACACTAACAATCCTCAAACCAGCGATGACTTAAAAGTCAACATCACCCGAGTTATTCGCGAAATTCAGCCCAACTTGTTGGAAAAAGTGATTGAAAATTGGGTTCGTCGTCTAAACGTCTGTCGCCGCAGCCGAGGTGGCCATCTTAATGACGTCTTATTTAAAACATAATGTTATATAATATATTACAAAATAAAATATAATTCATAGAAACATATCAATTCGTTTTCATTTTATACCAAGTTAAAGTTATATCTTCTTATTGGTAGACCCTTTAGTTGGTTGTTACAGTGTTTTTCTGTTTTTAATTTGTTAAAATTGGTTCAATAAATAATGGATAATTATGTATTTCAAGTTTCATCCAAAACCCTTAAAATATAAAAAAAAATATCCAAGTTCAGAAAAGTGACTACTTTTTTTTTAAGTAGTGTATATCAACTATTAGAAATTACTCAAATAATGATCTTCGAATGTAAGAGTAATTAATTTCTAAAATTAAAATTAAATTTTCACAATTTTGCTGTTGTCATTCTAAAGATTACACGCAATACCTGATCTAAATCTCTAGACAACAGCCTAACAATTATTTTTATTTAATTACCGCACAAAATTAAATAATCCATGCAAATCTTATTTTAAAAATAAAATAGGTATGCACCGAAAAATATTAAAAAAAAAATAAGCCCATATAACAGAAAATAAAATAATTTTTGTATTTTGCTATTTTTAGGGTACCATGGCGGTATCAGGTATCTCTAACTTGGTGATATATTGGTTGGTTGTGTTTATCACGCGAGACTTTTTTGTTTTTGCATGATGGTAGCGTGCGTAAGTAGAGCGAGATGAGTGTATTATTTGTACCCGCTTCATGTTCTGTATATATTGCCTCATATCTGTATCGAATTAAAAAAAGAAAGAAAAAAAATTCGCAATTAAATTAGCATATTTAATGCAAGCTTAAAAGCGTATCTTCATTTTTGCAAGCACAGATTAACATAACCTGCAATTTTACAAAAAGCAAACTGAACAAAACACGTCAATTCATTATGCAAAAATAGCTGTCGAAGTTTGTTAAAAGAATTATTTGCTGTTTTTTTTTTGTACTGAATATGTTCAAGTCCTTCTATAAAATAATGTTTCTGCCTCATTTTTATGACTCAATACATTCAGTGCATTCGAAAATTAAAACTTGTTCACATAATCGTTTGCCCTGGCAATCCCTAATCTAGTAGCGGCAATTGAACTAATTCGTGACTTAAAAAAATAGCTTGAAGGTTGCATATACTTCACAGACTCGTTAAAACTTGACCAGGTTTGTACATTTCATTCCGTGTTATGGAAAGGGTCATCCGGCTCGATGGACCAACCCGATTAGAGAAACGCTTATTCTCCTAGTCTCCTGTAAAAGCTTGTCGACCCGAAATATTTTTTTATTTAGAAAAAAATAGAATTTTGGACATATATACAGCACCGAACAGTTGTACCATTCATATAATCGTTTTCATCAATCAAGCGTTGGCAACCTTCCATCCAACAATGTCAATTAACGAGTCAAGTGGACGAGATAATTTACAGCTGAACTAAGTCGATTAAAGGTATGAGGTGTTCACATAATCGTTTGCCCGGACAATTCGTAATCTATTAGCGGCAATTGATGAACCAAATGGACTAAATAAATTGTGACCAAGTTTGTAAATTTGTCTTCTATGTTATGAAAAGGTTCAGCCGGCTCGATGGACCAACACGATTAGAGAAACGCTTATTCTGCTAGGATCCTTTAAAATCTTATCCACCTGAAATAGTTTTTTTTTAGAAAAAATGAATTGTACCGTTCACATAATCGTCTGCAATCCAGCGTTGGCAATCCTCTATCTAGCAATGTCAATTAACGAATCTCACGGACAAGATAATTTACCACTGAACAAAGTAGAGGTACGAAGTGCATCACCAGTTTGTCGAAATTCGTCTTAAGTTACTTTACCTCTCATCTTTCACGTGATGAAAAATATTGAACCAATTTCCTGTAAAAGCCTGTACATCCTACACACAATTAAAAGCTGATGGGACCTTAAAAAATCAGCTCAAACATTCGCACCGTTTACATAATCATTTGCCTTAATGCAATGTCGATCTTCCAACTAACAACGACAATTAAGGAGTTAAGTAAAGGAGACAATTAATTATTCAATAAAGTCGATTAAGAGTCGTTTGTGCTTCATTGCTTTGTTGAAATTATAAGAACCACTTCATTACTAAATTTTATGTAAAGAAAATACCGAACCGGCTCCATGGACCAATTCTATGGAAGAAACACGTATGCTAGTCTATAATTTTATCCATAGCAACAACAAATGTATGACATTAATATACTGTCATTTATATTTTATATTCCTTGAAAAAGGCGTCATTAGCCGAAACATGTAGGATTGTTTTAAATATATATATTTTGAAGTAAAACCAGACCTTAAATCGCCAACAAATTGAATTTACCATATCATACAAAGGTCACGAAATAATTATCTTTATATACAGGCTGTCCCGTAAAAAACGCCAACATTCATCATTCCGTTATTTATTGTCCGGTTTTATTTAAACAAAAAGTAAATTTAATAGCATCAAAAACACTATAAGATTGCAGTGTTTTATTTGTTTTCAATTGTTTTCATTAATGTCAAACGACAGTCAAGTTTTTTATTTTAAATGGCAACATATATTTTTGGCTATATTCGGATTGGATTTTTTTTTCTGAATTCAACGATGTATAACATGTTTATTTTTGATAAACGTTTATTGCAAAAAAAAAACTTTATAAATTTCATCTTTGTCTTCCATTATTTATAAATATTCGAATGTGTCATGAAACATTGGAAATGTAAGTATTATAAATATTATTATAAGAAACAAAACACTTTACAATAAATGTTGAAATTGCCCGCCACCTTGTTCAACACATATCGCACATCTCCTAATTACTCCAAAGGTCGCATTTAAAAGACAAGCGGCAGGTACTTCTTGACAAGTGTTAATAATTCTTTGTCTTAAAATGTCAACATTTTCTGGAGTTGTTAAATAAACTCGATCTTGTAGATAAGCCCACAACCAAAAATCGAGGGGCGTAAGATCCGGTGAACGCGCAGGCCACTCGATAGGACCGGATGTTCCTATCCACCTATTTCCAAAGTGGGTGTTCAACAAATCAGTATTTACTCTGGCGTTGTGCGCGGGAGCCCCATCTTGTTGAAAAAATATTCTATTTAAATTTGCCAAAGGTAATTCATCTAAAAAGTTTTGGAGATTTTCGTGTAATAAAGTGTAGTATTTTTCTTGATTTAAGCAACCATCTATGAAAACTGGCCCAATTAATTGATCACCTAAAATGCCACACCAAACATTTACGTTGAAACGTCTTTGAAAATTATTTTCAATTACAAATCTCGGATTGTCTGCACTCCACTGTCGATGTATGTTTCTATTAAAAATACCGTTGTTGCTAAAAGTGCATTCATCAAACCAAATTATCCTTCTGTAAAAATTCGGGTCTTATTCTAATGCATTTAAATAAAAACGACAAAACTGGATTCTTCGGCCAGGGTCATTTTGTTCTAATGCATGAACTTTTCGAGCTATGTACGGTTTAAGTTTGTGTTTTCTTAAAATACCATGAACTGTAGTTTTTGATACCCCAATATTATGTGCAATTTCGCGAATCGAAGTTCGTGAATTTTGCTGTACTGCAAGAAGAACATCTAATTCCTTATCTTCGGAGAATTTCCGTTTTTGTGTTTTTGGTTTGGTAAATGATCCATAATTTCTTAAATTCTTTTCAATTCTCTGAAATATTTTCGAACCTGGAACTTCTCTGTCCGGAAAACGAGCACTGTACCGACGAACTGCTTGAAGGCGATTTTTATTACATTCAAAGAACACTTGTAACATGTCCGTTAATTCATTGTTATTCATTTTTAACGAAAATGCGCTTTTTGTTGCGGCAAAACGTTCAAACAGGATAATACAGAAAACTTAATAAAGTCAAACTGACACTTAAGGCACATTGACATAATGCTAGTGGACTGGGCCAAGTCTACTATATTGAAAGATGAACTTTATAAAGAATTTTTTTTATTTTTTATTATTAGGAGATGTGCGATATGTGTTAAACAAGGTGGCGGGCAATTTCAACATTTGTTGTAAAGTGTTTTGTTTCTTATAATAATATTTATAATACTTACATTTCAAATGTTTCATGACACATTCGAATATTTATAAATAATGGAAGACAAAGATGAAATTTATAAAGTTTTTTTTTTGCAATAAACGTTTATCAAAAATAAACATGTTATACATCGTTGAATTCAGAAAAAAAAATCCAATCCGAATATAGCCAAAAATATATATGTTGCCATTTAAAATAAAAAACTTGACTGTCGTTTGACATTAATGAAAACAAATAAAACACTGCTATCTTATAGTGTTTTTGATGCTATTAAATTTACTTTTTGTTTAAATGAAACCGGACAATAAATAACGGAATTATGAATGTTGGCGTTTTTTACGGGACAGCCTGTATAGAAGATTGGATTCAGGACATTTATTGGCTTTGCTAACCGTCACAGGTGTGAAAGACAAAACAAGCTGGTGACAATCAGCTTATTGCCTGCCCAGATTTCTAACCCCAATTTTCTTTTGTTATTTTATTAAAAGAATTGACAAACTTCGACTGTCCTTTTCAAAACGGTGAAACACTCATTTACTTATTTTATTTTTTAGTTATTAATATCAAAGTCTACACGAAAAAAACATTTTTAAATCATCGCTTCATGACACATATATATATATATACCGCCATCTATCCGCATATCTCATTAATATCAAAACGAAAACGAAACTTTCTTTTTTTTTGCCAATTTGCCATTGCGATAAAAAAAAACGCTTTATAAAGCTGCAACGCAGGATTGATCATTTTGTTTCAGGCGGCTCTTCGAACGGTTCAGATCACCTAAAAGATCCGGCTGCTGGACATAGCAGTGCGTCCGACAGCGACCTCACGTCAATGGGCCCCAGATCAGCGATGCCCATCGCCACCGGTAACGGAAATGGCTCTTCGAACGGCTCCGATCAGAGTAGTGGAACACAGGTGGCAGCACAATCTAAAGATATTGCCGGTAGTAGACAATCTTTTAAAATAGCTATGGGAAACCCCTGCGAAATGTTTGTTGACGTTATGTAGATATTTTTTTTACATAGATAAAACACATTCACCACTAAACTGGATCGCTACCCCTCACTTCTTAACCTTACTTTTTATATTTTTCTCTATTCTATTTTTTAACTTTTTGCATTCGTATATTCTATAACATTCTTTTATTAGTGGTAGGAGAGATGAAGATTTATGTTTTTTTAATGACGACTTTTACTTATGCCATATTTTTAAATATTTTTATTTATTTTATGAACACTATACAATAATCAAAATAAAATCTTTGACTATATTGACAATTATGAAGTTTGAGGATGCTAGAGATATTTTGCTGAAATGTTTTACTCGTCGTTTTTACGATGCCAATATGTCTACGTGGGACAAACCTTAAATAACACGACTGCACATGATACCCTCCAAATATTCTTTGTCAGTGTTCTTGGGTATGACTCCTCGAGTTCAGAGTCCGTAAGTGAAATGATTTCTCTTCCTCGTCAGACTTTCGATCGTTATAACGGGTAATATCTCGGAACAAAAGAATAAACAATAAAGTAAGTTATTACCGTGAAAAGCTACGAACGAACATATATAAAATAAGACAGGAGTCTTTACTATAGAACAAATGTGAGAGGGATTGTTGGGGAATCCAGCAAAATTAAAATCTGGTATTTTTTAAGTCAGTTCTTTATTTTTTCATACAATATTTCGCATATAAATTCTATGCTTCATCAGGGTTATTTTAGAATAGAAAAACACGTCAACTCTTGGTGAAATTATACAAAGCTACAAAATTATACAAGCAAAAAATACAAATGTGAGTTTTTCTTTATACAAGCAGAAATTACCAATTTATCCATACATAACCCCTACAATACATCACAAATAACAATCTAACTGATAACAATTAGAACCATCTTGATCGATTGTGAAGTTACATTTTAAAATGAAGGACAACACACTTAAAAAAACACGTTTAATAGAGCAAACAAGGAAAATCTCGCAATAACAATCACATGTTGTCGACTACATCGTTGAACATAAAATGTTAAAGACTGACAGTTCTAAGTGATACCAGGCGACAACCGTATTAAAATTCAGGCATGTAACAATACAATACAGTTGTTACACAATCGATCAAGACGATTCTAATTGTCATCAATCAGATTGTTATTTGTGATGTATTGTAGGGGTTATGTATGGATAAATTGGTAATTTCTCCTTGTATAAAGAAAAGTTCACATTTGTAAGTATTTATTGCTTCCCTTTTTGTATAATTTCACTAAGAGTTGACTTGGTTTTCTGTTCTAAAGTGACCTTGATGAAGCATAGAATTTATATGCGAAATATTGAATAACAACATAAAGAACTTTAAAACTAAACCGTTTAAAACATTCATTCATATGAACTTTTATGATCATAATAACTCTAGGAATCAGCCCATAAAATTTGTTGCATTTATTTAGTCACCATCTATATATATATATATCTGTATATCCATTTTGTTTTAGAACATCTTTTGAGCTTTCTTTTTGGCAGAATTATACTTAATTTCTCTCTTCCCCGAATATGTGATTAAGACATCTAATTCTTAGTGACTCACCTTGTTTTAGTATACCATCTATTTCATAATTCATCAGACAGGACAGTTCGTTCGCGTTGAAATTTTATTACAAACATTTTATGTTTTAGTGTTTTTGCAACAAAAAAATTTAATTTCCTTTTAAATACCTCCTGTTTGGTTTAGAGGCTGCATTTTAATATTCTTAAAATGGGTACCGGTTCCTCATGCGCGTTGTTACTCAACGACGTCCTCACTATTAAAATAATATAACGGACATGACCTTGACTGACGTGCCTTGTTAGGGCGAAGAGAGACACTCGTTTCCAATTGAGAATTCTGAATTTTTGTCTCAGGGCCATAGCCATACACCCAACTTTCATCTTCAGTTTTAATTTTTACCTTGAAGTCAGGATTTGCAGCAAGACGATCCCTCAATTCCGTGCAAACTGATACAAGACATCTCTTCTGTTCGTCGGTCAAAATCTGGGGACAAATTTCCCGCTCATTTCCAAATTATCGGTTAAAATCCTTCGCACGAACCCGTACGAGATGTTTAGTTCTTTGGAATGCACTTTTATAGTCAATCGCCTGTTCGAAGAAATAATTTTTGACACTTTTTGCATGTTTTCGTCTGTTTTTTTGAGGACAAAAAATGGCCAGACTGACTGTTTTTTGTTTTCAACCGACTTATTTCCGTTTTTAAATCACTCATATCACTTGTAAACAGTCCTCAGAGTCATCACAGTGTCGCCATACACTGATTTAACATTTTGTGGACTTTTTATCACTTTTTTGCAATTTAAAATAAAACTTAATGATTACGCGTTATTCGAAATCCACGATGTGCAACAGATACGGTAAACACGACCTCACTCTTCCGGCTCTGAAAGCCGACTGACAAGTCACAACTTGTTCTAACGTGGCACTGACTATCTCAACGAATCAAATTATCGAATTTATTATTTCAAATAAATGTAGCCACAACAGTTGCTGCTAGAAGAATTAATTCACCGTATTTTATGATCGTCTATGGTGTGACATTATTTCCTGTAATTGGATTTTTGCCTCTTGGTAATGAAGCATATTCTTTTATATAATCATAACTAGTTTCAATCATTTGCGCGCCATCTGTGTATAAGACACACACAAATCTTGTTTGAAATAAAATAAAATTTATGTTTTAATTTGTTACTCATTTTTAAATACAAAATTTACAAATGAATAAGAATATTAATTTAATTTAATTAAGTCATAAATCTTCACCTTTCCTTTTTTTATAGTTATTACTTGCATTTTCTAACCAAACTTTACGTTAACACATTAAGTACTTCGCCCTTAACATTTGTTCTTGCTTTTTCGTTGATTATTTTCTTCATAAATCATCATTCTAATCCAACATTAAGTAATTGTAAATATAATTCGCTACATCTCGTTTAGATCGGATCATATTAAATTATTTTATCGAGAATTCTTTTCTTTATTTAGTTAATATTATTTATAAAGATTCTGTTATTGTATTCGAGAGAGAATAAAATGGTGTAAAGTCATTTTTTTAAAATAAATTATGTTTTAAGCCTGACTAGATTAGGGTCTGTATATAATATTTTTTTTTTTTTAATTAGCTACTTATATGTTATTATTCATAGCATTTTTCATGTATAGCACCTATATACCTCATGTTAATAGATACAATAAATGGTATCACAATATCTAACATCGATTTATATATCGCGTTTCTCAGTGTATTTGATAGTCTAAATTCCTTTGCTCATTAATTTCTAATTAAATGTTTTACTAATTAAAATAATTCCATTATTGTCTTCATTTATAGTATGTATAATATAGTTTTGTTTTGTTAAATTAAGGAAGTATACAATGTTAAGCGTTAACCGTGGGAGAAAATTCAATTTACTAAAAAAATGCGTAAATGATCAAAACTAAAGATAACACATTATTTAGAATTATAGGGGAAAATCAAAATATTTCCAATTTTATTTTGGCGCCCAAACATGGGGCGCGTTTCTCAGTGTATTTGATAGTCTAAATTCCTTTGCTCATTAATTTCTAATTAAATGTTTTTCTAATTGAAATAATTTCATTATTGTCTTCATTTATAGTATATATAAAATATAGTTTTATTTTGTTAAATTAAGGAAGTATATAATGTTAAGAGTTAACCGTGATAGAAAATCCAAATTATTAAAAAAAAAATTGTAAATGATCAAAACTAAAGATACACATTATTTAGAATTGTATGGGAAATAATTTCAAAAACATTTCTAATTTTATTTTGGCGCCCAAACATGGGGCTTTTTATAAATATGAAGTTTATAATATCTGCTACTGTATTACTGTGTAAATAATCAAAACTAAAGATAACACATTATTTAGAATTATAGGGGAAAATCAAAATATTTCCAATTTCATTTTGGCGCCCAAACATAGGGCGCGTATCTCAGTGTATTTGATAGTCTAAATTCTTTTGCTCATCAATTTCTAATTCAATGTTTTACTAATTGAAATAATTCCATTATTGTCTTCATTTATAATACATATACAATATAGTTTTGTTTTATTAAATTAAGGAAGTATAACATGTTAAGAGTTAGCCGTGGTAGAAAATCCAAATTATTAAAAAAAAAATTGTAAATGATCAAAACTAAAGATACACATTATTTAGAATTGTAGGGAAAATAATTTTAAAAACATTTCTAATGTTATTTTGGCGCCCAAACATGGGGCTTTTTATAAATATGAAATTTATAATATCTGCTACTGTATTACTTAGGGGCTGTTGCTTTCGTTGAATTTGTAATTTTATTCATACGTTTAAACTTTGAACCAATCTCAATGTCTCCTAGTCGTGGAGGAATATTACGTTTAACAAGTTTTTTGGAAAAATGTATGAGAGCCACGTATGTCTCGAAACGTGCATATACCAGTATTTCATTCTCATTAGAAATCGTCAGTACACAATATTCGGTGACAGACATGACTTTCATTTCTATACTGCGTGTATATATACGAAACATGTTGAACTTAATGCACGTGAGAATTCATAATGATTAAAATCTCATCTCACATGCAATTGAAGTATAGAATTTAAGTACATGTCTGTCTCCGAATATCGTATACTGACGATTTCTACTGAGAATGAAATACTTGTCACACTTATCCTCACAACCTGTTTACGCAACAAATTAACGCCATTAATTCTCATATGCATTAACTTCAAGTCTTTTAGAATAATTAATAATTATTTTTGGCGCCCAATGCATGGGGCTTTTTCATAAATGTAAACGTTACATTATCCTACAGTAATACTTAGGAATTGTTGACTATATTAGGTTTGTTATTTTATTTTGTATATTGGATCATTGCCAATTACACTAAGCAATGTGTTTCTTAAGAGAAAAATATATAAACAAATATTATTTATGATAATATTACTTCCTATGATACTAGTCTGTTTTGACTCGAACCCTGGTGGCTCTGCACCTATCGTCTTTTTTTTTTATTCCCAATTTTTTCTTGCCTGCAGATACTCATTTTTTATCAGTCTGCGTCGAGTTGGGACTTAAATACCGTAATTTACTCACAAGATAAACACAGCCTTTCAATGTTGTTATTCAAGAAGTGATTTACATTTTTTCTTAAATATAAAATTAGTGGACAAAGTTGCGTATGATACGTATGTCCAAAAATTGCAATAAGTAGATATATTGATATACAAAATATGGGTTCCTATATTGGAAAATAGCAAAATTTAAGATTACAAACGGTGAAAACAGTGTTAAACATAATTGTTTTAATCAATTCGTTAATAATTTAAATGTTGCCTACTATGTTGAGGTTGATTTCATAATTATATACTATATCCTAGACATCAGTATTTATTCAGTGTTTAACCTCAAGGCCGTTTAAGGAAATTAGTGCAATATATGTTCACAATCTAATTAAGTATATATGAACGTTGACACTTGTTAATAAAGATTTTTGAAAGTTACCCTATTAATTTCAGAAAACTTCTACAGGGACATTTTAGTTTTGGTTATTTTTTCTTCGTAATATATGACAATTTATTAACACTCAGCATCGTGCAAATATAATACTAAACTGTGTGCGTATTTTTGAAAAGATGTCGTCATTTTCACAAGAAACAGATTCGCAACACTGCTGACGATGACAACATCGTTGTTGAAAGGCGTAAATAATTTATACGATGTAGAGTGCTAGTTATTAAAGTTTTTGGTGAAGAGCTCTAATTATTTATTTTTAAGTAAATTTTTAAACTGCCACAGCATCCAATTACGAAATAATCAAGTCTAAAAGTTAATATATTTTCTGAAATACTTCATTTTTTCACGTATAAAAGGTGTCCGTACATGGAAAACGCTATGTGACATTTGTTTAGATTATTGTTTAAAATTTCTTTATTTATATTTTACTCAGTTTTACAAAAAAAAGAGACTATCGGTAGAGAATTATGATAATTATTGTATTATGTATTGTTTGTATTGCATGAACAGCATGTAATAATAAATAATTTACATAACGTATTGATTGAGTTATTTTCTTTTAGTTTTTCATTTGCCACGCAACAAAAAAATGTGTCGCAACTCATTTTGAAAACAAAAATAACTAATATCCAATATCCATTGCGATATTGCCTTCGTAAGATTTACTATCAGCCGCCTATCTACCGACCATCTAGGCTGCTACACACTGCATTCAAGAAGTTCCAAAAACGATCTCTTTACAATCGTAAAAATAGCGCCATCTATATTTCGCCGACGGAACTATTTAGTTTTTAGACTCCATTCCCTTTAATTATTATAAAAATTCAGCAGCGATAATTGAATTGTATTAGTTAGTTGTATCTGTTTTAAGGATACGTGTTTAAATTGCAATAAAGTTATGCTTGAAATATGGAAAAATGCTAACAAAACGTTTTTAATGATATAAATTGTTTTGGGAAACGATTGATTATGTTGTAGTAAGGTATTTGAGTGGTGTTCGCTGTTGTAAAACAGTAGAAGACAGAACTAGAGAAGCACAACTCTCACTTACAATATTGAAAAGAATGTTAAGTGTTTGTATGTTTCTGTGTTTAATTAATCGAAGAATAAGCATCGGTGCAACTAGCTATCGGCGTAGATAAAGTTCGCACCATCCTCCATGATTTTCTGAGATAGAAACGCGTCAAATTTGTACTGCACGCTTTAACTGACGAGTAAAAATGTCACGTGCTAGTTACACACAATGAGGATTTCTTAAAAAACTGTAAGTGAATTAATTAAAGTATTTCCAATACGATTCTGCCATCGATTTCCAATACGATGGCAAAATGGCGTTATTTGAATTAGCTGGCTTTGTAAATTCTTATATTATCCTTCACCATGTTATAAACTTTTAAATATTCTTCTCCATGGCCGGGACTTCAATAAACTTGTCATCGTTTGTGCTCAAATAATAACTTTAAAAATTGCTAAACCACTTATAAACAGTTCTAATTGTTGTAGCAGACAGTTTACTTAGCTTGGCTTTAGTTTTATGGTCCATTTTGCATTTCTAAAGATGTTTGATCACGACACAAAATTCCACTTTATTAATTCATTTCTATCAATGAACAATCAAAACTATGTACCTCACTATACTTACGCTTCAACATAATCTTTATTACTAGCATCTATTTAAAACAAGCAAACTTTATACCGTCTGGAAACGTGGTAAGTTAACGACACTGCTGTGCAAGACGCGTCCCCGACAACTTTACTTCCCCGATATGTTTATTCAATGTATAGTGTAGTATTTTATTGGACAAGCAATAGGGATAGGTCAGAAGTAGGTGTGGTATAGACAATACGTATTGCGTATGTACTCGTATTTCTATCGTATCTGATCAGACAGGGCACAGACACGCCTGGTGCTATAATGCTTGGGGTATCGTTCACGTCTCCACCGTTAACTTACCACGTTTCCAGACGGTATACTCTAACATTGTCGCCACCCTGATATTTTTTTCATCTTTCTCGCCATCTCTCAAACCTACTAATTTTATTATTATTTTGGATTAACCTTGACCTTTGATTAGTCATAACCTCTTTTGTCTCAACTGACTCTGAAACCTCCTATTTTATCTTCATTTTGTATTCCTCCTCACCCTGTATTAACTTAGTATAAGATGGTCTTTCTCTACTTTACCCTAACCTTGAGTTACATATAACCTCCGCCGCCTCAAATAATTTCAAAACCTCTTGGTGGGTTCGTGACATTCTGTAACTTTGATCTTCAAACACCCTTAGTGTGAATTTGACCTTTAAAACGCCCAAGGTGCGACGGTGACTTTCGAATGAACTTGGCCACCATCATCCGATTCTGACACCTCTTCATTGACCTTGAAATCAAGGTCTCTAGGCCGATTCTCTAACATCTCATTGATCTTGATCGCCAATAATACATGCAATCACTGTCAATGAGAAGGTGTCAGAATCGGCTGAGATACTCTACTAATAATATTTTACGCCCCAATTTAGTACGTATGTTCCTGACACCTTGCAGAAAAAGATACCACTAGACTTAGCACAATAAATAATGTAACAAAGGGGTTAAAAATAATGAAAAAGATTTTCGAATTCAAGTGTCGATTGAATCTGTCATAAATCTTAATGTCCACGACTTAATCTTTCAGGGAGGACTATTAGAATTAAATAATAGATTTTTATTTATTTTGTATTTCGTGTCCGTTAGAAAAAATAAATACGGAACTTTTTGAATGTGCGGTGTATGTCAAATCTGTAGTCGGGAATTTTTTGATGATATCACATTGTTATTTACATGAAACATGTTGATTATTCAATTTCCATTTTGTCGGTCTAAAAACACGAATAGAAATGATAGTTCTTATTAAAAAAATGAAGTAAGATTTGGAGATTTGTAGAATTAATGACGAAACGTTGTTAATACGCAAGTAATCAATTAGTTTTGCTTTTGATACTATTTCCGTAAATCAAAATGGCGGTATTGTTGAATAAAATATTTTTTAATCGAAATTATTTATTAGAATCTCAATTAATATACTGAGAAGTAGTCTAAACCTAGAAACCGAGAAGAAAGTTTAAGTTATATTACGCAATTTTTCAATGAGAACACTTGCGACACATTTTTTTGGAGTATCCTGTATATCACGCCATATTTTTTCACTAATTTTTCTATTCGTTTAGTTTCAGTTTTAAGTTACCTATAACTTTAAAAAGTGCAATCAATATTCAATTCTCAATTATTTGCGAAGTTTTTTGCAAAAAGCTTTTCCAATGAGGTAAGTCGCATTATCGCATTTTATTTTATTTAATTTTTTCTTCGTAAGTTTTTACTATCTTTAATAAAATCGTTTCATGTTCTTTCTGTTAGCTTCAAGTGTTTCAGTGTTATATTTATTATTATTATTTTTTTTAATATTAATTTAGAAATATATTAAACTAAATACTTTTTATTATAAAATATCCCGGTAATGATTTATTGCTAGATTTGAGTGTATATATACAGAGTGTTCCATATCGATACGCGAATATTTAAGGGTGTGAATCTACATGAAAAATAAATGATAGTTTGCTTTATAAACAATGGCCCAAAAATGTTCCATTACGAAAATACAGGGTGTTGGAAAATGGTAGGTCTATGAAAAAGATAATCAAACAGATTTGAACAACAGAGACTTACTAACAAATGTCAGATGTAAAAAACAAGATATATATTGCAGGACAACAGATTTGGGTAACGTGGAGCACCAGTCTGCGGACCGCTATTCCCAAAATAAAAATTGGGACGCTTAGAGGGCGGTTAGGAAATCAATTTATCCTAATAAAGTTTTTGGCGCTGAACCACCGGTATTCTAAAAAAAAAATACTTTCAAATTGAACACTTCCACAACCGCTTCTGAAGTGCTCGGACGACCACTTCTTTTAACATCAGCTACACTACCAGTAGCTTTGAACTTTCCTGTAGGTAGCAATCTGCCAACCGTTGTGTGCGACACTGGCTCTCGTTCAGGATGCATCCTATTAAATTCATCTGCAATCCTCTGTTAGAGATTCCTTCTCTTCCACAGCGAAGAATAATCTCTACCCGCTCTTCAGTGGTCAACATTTCTCAATCCTGAAACAATAAGAAAAAAATTAGTGAAATCTCATTGGTGCGGGACTTTTCGGACATCCTGTAGTTTGGTGTGCTATATCAGAAGGCGGAGTTTCAAGACTTTTTATTTGGCATATGAGGGGTGAAACAGTTAGTGCCAACATTTATACCGAAAAATATGTACCCAAATTGTTTCAATTTATTAATAGGACTCATTCACGTGATGAAGTAGCAAGTTAGCAAGTTGTCATAATACAAGAACGACTAAAACATGGTTATAAGCTCAAAACATACATTTTGTACTAGAAGCTGACAATCTGCCAAATGTACCACAGGCTCGACCAATCGAAGATTTTCGAGGAATATTGACCAGAAAAGTATATGATAATGGATGGGAGGCTGTAGAAATAATAAATAAAATATAGGAATTTTATTACACAAGGTGTCCCGTATCGTTATGTTCAAATTTTAGGAGTGTAAAGTAGACTTCATTTCAAGTAACAGAAACGCAAAACTTGTATATCCATTTTTATTTGTTCAATTAATAATATTTTCGAAATGTCCAGCTCCTTGTTAAATGCAGGCTTGTGCCCGTAAGCCAACAGAAGAAGTACATATCCGAATTTCATACTTGTTTTGTCGGATTTGCTCGGCAGCCAGGTGAATACGATACAACAACTCTTCTCTTGTGTTCGCACCTTGCGCGTAGACTAAATTTTTCATGTACCCCCATAAATAAAAGTCAAGGGGATTAAGATCGGGTGATCTAGGTGGCCATGCAACAGGACCACCTCGACCAATCCATCTTGGATAATTGACGTTAACCCAATTTCGGACAGCAATTCCGAAATGTGGTGGTGCCCCATCCATGTGAAACCACATGTCTCGTCGAACATTCAGTGGGACAACCTCTGAAAGACCTGGCAGTTCGTCAATAAGAAATTGAAGGTAATTGCCCGCATTTAACCTCCCAGAAAGAACGACAGGACCAATCAACAAGTCATCGATTAGGGCCGCCCAAACGTTAATAGAAAATTCATGTTGAAATTTAGATGGGCGTATATCTTTGGGATTTTCTGATGACCATCTGTGCAGGTTTCTCAGATTTGTAACACCACTTCTCGTGAACGTAGATTAATCTGTCCAGAGGATTGTTCTGCAGAAATTAAAATAAAGCCGTGACTTTCTTAATGTCCAGGTAGAATAAACTAGACGAGCATAGTGGTCTGCCTCAAGCAAACCGTGTCCCCTGCAATAGTGATATGGATATAAGCCCTCACGTTTTAAAATTCGCCAAACTGTCGTTCGTAGCACTCCTAGTTGTCTAGCGATTCGACGTACACTGAGAGTTGGATCCCTTGTAACAATAGCTATTGCTTCTTTCTCTAAGTCTGCTCGCAAATTTACTCCTCGGTCGAAAAGATAATCACGCAGTCCGCATTCCCGAAATTGTCTGTACTTCCAGAAACGTTCTGTAATGAGGAATGCGCCTATCGGGAAACCGATGTCGGTATTCAATAACTGCTTGACGTGCACTGCCGTTACAGTAGCCATACACAAAATGCATGTCCGCATACTCTTGAGAAGAAAATCGGTATAAAGAAAACGTGTCAACTCACTGATAAGCTGTTGTATGAACTGAAACGTAATATAAATCCTTTATTAAAAAATGCAACGTTAACAGTCATCTGAACATTCGATTATTGTATGATATTCATGGTTCAGCACTTACGAAATAAGTAAGAACCTTCTTTATCATAAATCAATTTCCAGTACTCTTTTATGTAGATCTCCAAGTAATTACTGTATGCACTGCGACACGTGTTTATTTATTTTAGGATAACATTTTATTATACGACGCTAACAATCTCAGGCCTGTTATTGAATCGCATAACTTTTTTTAAATAAAATCAGTTTGTATTGACTTTAGGATTACATTTTTTTTCATGATCTGACAATCGCATTCATAGATCTGTAACTTTGAAACAAATAAAAATGGATATACAAGTTTTGCGTTTTTGTTACTTGAAATGAAGTCTACTTTACACTCCTAAAATTTGAACATAACGATACGGGATACCTTGTATAATAAGTTGCAGTAATGACCTTGTCTTAAAAGCTTAAAATAACTTGCAAACGAAAACGTTAACATTTCATTTAAATATTTAATTTTGTAATTGAAATATTTTAATAACGAAACAAAAAATAGTTTTTAGTAATTTTTTTATTGATAGATTAAGCATTTAAATATTGCATATACAATTTGTTACATAATAAATCAGATTAATACTTTAAAAAATTTCATATTTCAATCCTTTTTGTAACTGTAAAAGTATTTAGTTTAACTAATCTATGATGTAACAAGTATAAATTACATTTTTCGTTTTTCTATTTCTTTTACAGATCAAAGTATAGTAGGATACCAATTTTCTCAAACCTAGATTAACCAAAATCAAGTATACTAAGAAAACATGATAAATTTTTTTAGTAATAATAATTTTATATTGGCTTTTTATATATAAATGTATGTAATTTCTTGTACAGTTATTTTTTAAAAGATTATTTTATTTTTTTCGATTTCAATTTTTCTCTAATCTTTTAAGAATTATAAAGGGTCGATTCCTTTATCGTAGGATGTTTGTTAAATTTATATATTATTAATGAAATGACTCGTTTATTTTTTACATTTATACATTTAGATTTTTATCGTTACGTTCTAAATGAATTTTTTCGAGTCTGTTAGTTTAATTTTCGACAAAAATAAATGTGAAATTAGTATGTAGTAAAAACAAAAATGTTATTTATTATATTTGAATAATTAAGAATGATAATAACAATAATATTAATATAGTATTTTAACAGATACTGCCATATTTTTTTTTAATAATCTAAATTACGATTTTTTTAAATCCGATATATATTTTTTACGTATTTTTTATTAAAATTAAATTTTAAACGGTGCCCTGAAATTTATATTAGAATAATATAAGACTTTCGAAAGTGATTACTAGAGCTGAGGATGTTTGCGGTACGGCAGGACCGTATTTTTATATTATATGATATAATATAAAAAAGCATCTTGAAGATTAGATTTAGGTTTCGCTAAAATTTAGTAAGTAAAATATATAAATGTGTTCTTAAAATATACAGGGTTAGTTAAAAGTATGGAGACGGCGATTTATTGTCATTAATATTCATTTTAGGGAATTATGTTCAATATGAAAGTTTGTTAGGATATTTTGATGTACATTTGAGAATATTTGAATTTTTTTTTCTTCAATTGTTTTTTAACAAATCGGAGACTGTGGCTTATAAGTGAATAAAATAAAATTAAAAAATCCTTACCACAATAGAATTTAATGATTCTAAATACGTATTTCTACAACCACGTTGTCATCTTCAGTAGAAAAAAAAGTGTAACACTTGAACGCACAGAAACACTCACAGAAGGATTGTTCTGAACGTCTTCTAGTTTAACACTAAATTCTTCAATCAATTTAAGAAGCATTTAGTGTTAAACTAGAAGAAGTTCAGAACAATCCTTCTGTGAGTGTTTTTGTGCGTCCAAGTGTTACACTGTTTTTTCTACTGAAGATGACAACGTGGTTGTAGAAATACGTATTTAGAATCATTAAATTCTATTGTGGTAAGGGTTTTTTAATTTAATTTATTCAATTGTTTTTTAGTTACGCCTGTTCGCGCAGTTTTTTTAAATGGGAACTAGTAAATTTTACTCTACCATTCGATAGAGATTTTTTTCTCTTTACAAAATTTTTTTTGTTTTTTTAAAATTCATTATAATAACTTTTTTATAAGAAAAGGCCGGTTCATGTGTTTAACAGATGTTCGGTACATCGCAGATAGACAGAAGCGTAGCGATAAACAAACTTTAGCGACATAATTTTATCAGTGGTTATTGTGTACGTCAAACCTTTGACAGAAATAATTCATTTGTGCAATTTGTTGCCGTTAATATTAACAATGGCGAGTTTAAGTGAACATGAACGAATTGAAATACTTATGATGTTGGGTTATGGAGATAGACGCAGAAGTTTACAAGACGTTTGTAATTTATTTAATGATACGCATCCAAATAGAAATCCAATTTCTAAATCCGTTGTTGCTAAAACTTTAAGACGCTTTGAACAAACGGGTAGCGTTAAAGATTTGCCAAGGAGTGGAAGACCTAGAACAGAAAAAAGCGATGATAACAAACTGGATATTTTATTGGCTGTATCTGAATATCCCCATTTATCAACCAATCATTGGCGGCCAATTTCAATGTTTCAGAGTCATCGATCGTGTCATTTTTTAAAAGTGAAAAGTATAAACCTTATACAGGTACACCTTGTACACGAGTTAACGGAAGATGATTTTGATAGGAGATTACAATTTTCTGAAGAAATGTTAAATATTTGCAATAATAATGAAAATTTTGTCAACAATATTTTTTCTCTGACGAAGCTACTTTTTGCCTTACCGGTGAAGTAAACAGACATAACTGCAGATACTGGTCATCGGAAAATCCCTCATGGTTTTTGGAGCACCATACGCAGTACCCCCAAAAGGTTAGTGTTTGGGTTGGCATTCTAGGCGGTCATACTATCGGTCTCTTTTTCATCAATGGCAATTTAACTTCGGCTCTGTATTTGTAGTTATTGCAAAATGAAATAATACCTGCTTGTGCTACGCTCTATCATCATGAAAACAATGAACACCTGCCCAATGACAGTATCTGGTTCCAGAAGATGGCGCCCCACCACATTATGGTGTAAATGTTCGTCAATATCTGAGCAACGTTTTTCCCCAGAGATGGATTGGAAGACGAGGAACCATTGAATGGCCAGCCCGTTCGCCAGATTTAAGTCCTTTAGATTTTTTTCTTTGGGGATACGTAAAAAACAAAGTTTACAAAGTTAAGCCCGATAATGTCGAAGATTTACAAATCCGAATTACCAGAACGATACAAGAAATTCCCCGAGATTTTTTACAGAACTCTGTTCGGGGTTTTGTAAATCGATTGGGTCATTGTCAAATTACTAATCGACGACAATTTGAACACTACTTTAATTTACTTTGTTATTAATTTGTTTTATTTTTCTTGTAAAAAAGTTATTACAATGAATTTAAAAAATACAAAAATATTATTGTAAAGAGAAAAGAATTCTCTATCGAATGGTAGAGTAAAATTTACTAGTTCCCATTTTAAAAAACTGCGCGAACAGGCGTAACTAAAAAACAATTGAAGAAAAAAAAATATTAAAATATTCTCAAATGTACATCAAAATATCCTAACAAACTCCCTAAATTCCCTAAAATGAATATTAACGACAATAAATCGCCGTCTCCATACTTTTAACTAACCCTGTATATTTTAAGAACACATTTATATATTTTACTTACTAAATTTTAGCGAAACCTAAATCTAATCTTCAAGATGCTTTTTTATATTATATCATATAATATAAAAATACGGTCCTGCCGTACCGCAAACATCCTCAGCTCTAGTGATTACTTAAAAAAACGAATGCGAACTTATTGAGCGAACCTCGTATACCAAATTCTTATTGTTAAATGTAATTTCAAAAGAATGTTATATTTTGAGGCGTTTCCTAAAATTCTAAATCAAAGTGAACGCAAAAACGTACTTAATTTGGTTAAACAATAATGTTTAATTTACTTTGATTCGATGTTAGATTCAAATTACAGTTCTTCGATGCATATAAAACAGCTTTGCAGTATCTCTTCAATATGTTCAGAAAAAAAAATTAAATGCAGTTCAAATTTGAATTAGCTGCCCCATTTAAGAGTGTAATACACTTTGTATCTTTTCTAAGTTTTTCTTCTATTTGAACAGAAATTTTCTCAAAACTAGGACACATTATTGCCTATTGATGGTCGAAAAACTATTTACGAGGGCGGATTGATATTGAAGCTACCTAAGTAGGAAAAAAACATTTTTTTTTTCCAAAAACCATTTATTTCTCAACATAGTCTCCTTTTAGCTCAATACACTTAGTAAGACGATATTCCAACTTTTTTATACCATCTGAATAATACGATTTTGGGAACCCCTCAAAATACGCGTTAGTTTCGGTAATCACTTCTTCGTTTGAGATGAATCTTTTTCCTGCGAGCCATTTTTTGAAGTTTGGAAACAGGAAAAAGTCACTAGGAGCTAAATCTGGACTATAAGGTGGATGATCAACCAATTCGAAGTGTATTTCACGTAATTTTAGCATCGTATCTAATGCTGTGTGAACCGGTGCGTTGTCTTGAAGAAAGAGCACTTTTTTCTTCTTTAAATGTGGTCGTTTTTTCTTGATTGCATCAATCAATTGATCCAATAATGCACGATAATACTTTCCTGTGATTGTGGATCCTTTTTCAAGATAATCGATGAGCAATATTCCGTGTGCATCCCAAAATACAGTGGCCATAACCTTGCCAGCCGATTTCACTGTCTTCGCCTTCTTCGGAGCACTTCCACCAGCTTCCACCCATTGTTTCGATTGATTTTTGGTTTCAGATGTGTAGTGGTGGACCCACGTTTCATCAACAGTTATTAATCGACGCCAAAAATCAACAGGATTACGCTTTATCATGTCCAAACACCGCTGTGAAGTGGTCTGTCGAACTCGTTTTTGTTCGACACTGAGCAAACGCGGCACCCATCTTGCCAATAGCTTTTTCATATGCAAATGTTCATGCAAAATGTTGAACACACGTTCATATGATATGTTTACCATTTCAACAATCTCACGTAACTTGACTCGGCGATCATTCATAACGATATCGAGGATTTTCTTGATATTTTCTTCAGTAACCACCTCTTTTGGCCTTCCTGTTGATGGTATTGTTGCAGTGCTTGTTCGGCCGCGTTTAAATTCAGCAATCCAATATTTTACCATGTAATCTGACGGAGCAGACTCACCGTAATGTTTATCGAGCTTTTCTTTTGTCTCTTTCGCCGTTTTCCCTTTCAAATAATAGTGTTTAATCACTGCACGAAATTCACTTTTTTCCATTTTTCAAGAAACACAAAAGTTGCTTACTTCAAACGACTACAACAAATAAACTAATCGATGAATTTGGGTGAAATTTTAACAGCTGACGTTTGACAGATCGCAATTTCTAAAAAAAAAGTTTTTGTGTTTGTGCTGCCATCTAGCGCCAGGTAGCTTCAATATCAATCCGCCCTCGTACACTCCTTCAAATGCAGACATTTATAGTTCCAAAACAAATGGAAAAAAAATCGAAAACTTGTATTAGTCCTCTATAGTCAAAGTTTTTTCAAATTTTGAAAATTTGCTTAAAATAGTATATTATGCAACAAGCACAAAATGATGCACATTTTGCACGAGTTTCAAAGTTTGCAACACGAGCCGAAGGCGAGTGTTGCAATTGAAACGAGTGCAAAATTGCTATTTTGTGCGCGTTGCATACTATACTTTTTCTACGACAACGACAATGATAAAAATAGATACAAATAAATATGAAAATATTTTATTTATTGCTTTGGATCTATGAAAATACGAAATTACCTATTCATTAGCAGAGCCTGGACAGTGCCCAACCATTTAAGAAGAAGAACTATGAAATAACTTCCTACTTACGTATTTTATTTATTGTTAAAGTTAAATGTGCAATTATTGAAAATCATTTTTGGAGAACTTGTGGAATGCTGGATACTAAAATTTTCTTGATATTGACAATTTTCCATTGTCGAAGTAGATGGCATTTCACGATTTCCTATTCCTGAAGTCGATGGTATATTTGAAATGCTCTGTATTGTATTTACAATTTTATTGGCTGTGTCAAATTTATTTTTCTCCGATTTATTGATATATCCCTCGGCGACTGTCGTGGACTTCCAGCCACCGTGACGCTTCAAACTAGTTATGTCACCACCAGCATCAACAAGAATTGTTGCTGAAGATCGACGAAAGCAGTGTCCGGTGTATAATTCGTAGTTTGGCAAATTTAAATATTTAGCAATCTCTTTTCCCATGCCTCCAAGCTTATTCACGCCTATTCTTTGGACGGTACATTTTCCGTTTTGATAATTAATGAAGAACCATGTACCATTTACATTTGAAGGGCGGAGGTTTGCATATTTTTTGTAAATTTTATAATAAGGACTAGTTACAGTAAAACTTCGTATAGTTTTGTTTTTAGTGTCTGGTATATAGTTATTAAAACAGCTGAACCCAAATCATTGAAATTAGTAATTTTCATTTGATGTAATTCATGTCTTCTACATGCACCCATTATGCCAATAATTAATGCTACCTAAAATATAGATTAAATATATATTTCATTATATGGCTATATAAAACTTACTTTTGTCGCTAAATAGATCTCATCTGGGGCTTCTTTAATAAATTTATTGATGTCATTTGATGTAAAGATCTTCGACTTTTTGGGTTTGTAGCCGTCGGACTGTCGCTTAAGAAATGCTTTCAGTTTGAAGTATTTTGCAATATCTATATTATTATGAATACTGAGAGTCGTTCGAAGCATTGAGTAGTGTGTCCATAATGTGGAACTTTTGAATTTTTTTGCCAAGTCGCCAAAATACGCCATTAAGACGTTCTCGGAAAACGATTTGGCGTTCCGATCTCCTTTCCACTCCAAAAATAGGTTATAAGTCCGTTTGTACATTTTCTTCGATGTTTCCGGCAATAAATTTAGTGTTGTTAAATTTGCTGCTTCTGTTATACTTGGAGGTGTTAATTCCAAGTCACTATCACTATCACTTTCCATATTAATTATCTGGTTTCTTTGAAAAAACTACGAAATTATTTGTAATGCACAAACTGTAACAAACTGATGACATTTGTCGTTCGGCGTTATATCCTCTAAGCCACCTTACTTTTTGTTATCAAAAACAGCAGACCGAACACGAAATATTTCAAATTGCATTTGTTGTCTAGCACTTTGCCTAGCAACCGATGCAAAATGAAATTCAGTACAAAATGTAGCTTCTTATGATTCAATTTACACTCTTGATATGAACATTTTTCGATGTTGTCGTAGAAAAAAATATTTTCGATGCTTGCACTGGTCACTTACCTTCTAGGCAACACATAATACCATATATAACATTATTCTTCGAAAATTTTGGAAATCCTGAAACGTAACGAAAACGGTGCAATAGGCAGTAAGAGGACAAAATATGAGATCCACAAAAAACTTTATTTAACAAAAACGTAAACTAATTGTGATGAAAATAATAAAAACAATTTTCATTTTGATTTATACACAAATACACACCACACTTTTGACAATAATGTACTGGACTTGAACTGCAACCTGGCTTCTTACAACGTCCCCGTTTCTCCTGCACAACAGGCCAGTGACCTATACTATGGTGGCGAATATTTTTCTCTGGAATGCACATTGTTGCGTGCCCTTTGCGTTTTTTGGAAGCATGTTCGTCATCAACCGAAGCACTACTAGGTCGACCAACTTTCCTAGATTCAATGGTTTTTCCCTCTTTCAGCAAACTTTCTGCTATTCGACTCTTAAATTCAAAAAGCGTCATTTCGTTTTTTCTCGGAACGCCAAAATCCCGACAATCGCGCCTATACAGCAGCCAACAGTTGACAATGGTCATGTCCATAAAATGGAACAATAGCCGGTGATAATATTTTTTTGACCGAATTGTATTCTTGTAAATGCCGATCAGGGAGTTCATGAGATCAACACCCCCCTAAGAACTTTGTAAGTGCTTATTGCAGAAGGGCACTGGATGTTTCTGTGTTCTTTTTTTATTTTGTCCCACCTACGGATATGGCCCAAAGGTTTCGCTGAAGAAAAGTTAGTGAGCAGTATTACAGATCGACTGTCAAACCATTTGATTATTCGGCGAACAGTACTGGTCGTTTTCATTTCTAATTCCTGAAAAGAGCCTCGCCCATTGGCTTTCATAACTTTATCCGTTGTTAGGGGACATCCTGGTTAACGGCTGCTTCGTACAGTTCCCAGACAATACACACCTTTTTTTAGCTAATTCATCCACCAGTTGAATAGATGTAAACCAGTTGTCAATATATAAAAGATGATCTGTAGATGGGACACTCCTGCATAGTGTCAAAACAATGTTTCCACTCCTATTTCAGGGCAGCCGGGAGTGGCGGATATTTTCCCTGTGTAAATATCGAAACCATTAACCATACCGCTGGAGCCGGCTAATATATAAATTTTGTAGCCCCATTTATGGGGTTTCTTAGGTAGATACTGCTTGAGTGCTGAGCGACCTTTGAAAGGAACCATTTGCTCGTCGACAACTAACATCTGTTCCTTAGGAATCTCTTGGTATTTCCTTAGCAAATGATCTAAAACAGGTCTTATTTTATAGAGTTTATCTAGATTATCGTGATCAATTTGACTGTTGTCATCACAGTGCAAGTTCTTCTTGATCGCCTCCCATCTGTCCCTACTCATTACATTCGCAACTTCTCGGACAGAAAGATGAGAATTCCAGTAAAGACGTGTTATCGGCATTTTCAAGAGTGACATGAAGAATATGGTTCCCAAAAATTGTTCCAACTCATTTTTGCTCATATTCGGGGGTTTATTACAATTTACTTGTACGCTATATAAATTTGATTGTTTGGTTATTAGGTCTAACAAGCTATCATCAAAGAACGAAGGAAAATATTGTATTTATTATTTGATCGAAGTTGCTTTTGGAATTGTCCCTCTCCATACTGGAATATCTCTGGCCGTAGTTTCATTATCGGTAATATCTTTGTATTGATATGAAAATTTTTGCCGCCTTGTTGAGTCACATCTTCATTACCATCTCGATTACTTACATTTCTCTTTTATTAGTCCCATCCTCTTCTGGCACTTCCGTTTCTATTTCCGTTTCACATTCATCAAAACTCTCCTCTTCCACTTCCTCGACAGTATTGTACTCAAGATCATCCGAATCGCTAGCCAAATTATTGTCGTTATCATCATTTATTTCTCTTGCAATAGCGCGCTTCTTACCATAAAATAAAGCTGGATCCATTTTTTAGTATTGGCACACCCAACTGTCCCAACGCCGAACTAAACAAAATGGTCACGTTTCACAATTGCACTGAAGGACGAAGTCACCGAATTAGACACGTTTGATAGTAAACCAAATTCACGCCACGTCTAGAATAAAGCAACCGGCGGTAGCACCATCTCGCATTGAAGTATCTGAGCTAATAATTATGAATTTTAAACTTTCCAACTGAAAAGGTGTTAATCTATGGTGGTATGCCAGATCACAGCAATCTGTTACTTTCACAAACTCATAAACAACTGGACTAAAATTCTACTAAATACTACTAGAGAGCGCTCTTTTCAGGGATGCAATATGATATGAAATGTACCGAATACGACGTAATAGGTGCCCGTACAATCGGCGTAAGATTTCTTCCATAAGCGGTATTAGAATGAAATGTGACGAAAATGTTACGCTCGTCCTTAAAGAGTTAAGTATATTTCTTATTGAAAAATTTTACTAGAGAAAAATGTTCGAAATCGTCCAAAATATCGAATACAAATTTTTATCAAAATTTCCAGATTTCAAAACAGGCTTCAATAATTGTCGCCCAAGCCGGGGCACTAATAAATTATGTAAAAGTTTTGCGAATTAATAATTTATTCAGGAAAATAGAGAGAAGCAATTTAAAAATAAAGAGTATTTCACTGATAAAACACTGCATCATTCTTTAATAACAAATATTTGTCTGTCATTTTCTTACGAGCGTCATTAAATTGTAATATACCAATTGATATGTTTATAAGCATTCGCAAATGTTAGCAGGGTCTCTAGTCTTATACATTATTGGTTTTGCCCTGAATTGAATTCTCAAGGGTTTTTATTGTGTTTATGGGATCATCTTTTTATGATACAGGGTGGCGCAAAACTACCGTTATGGTTTGAATGTTTAATAACTTTTTTATTTAATGGTTAATTATTATTTTTTTGTTATAAAGTATATTAATGGGGAATATTTTTGGCTCAAAAATGAAAAATTATATCCCGCAAGTGGTGGCCATTTTCGGCTTCGCACATTCGTGCTCTTTCCAGTACATTTTGCATAACTTTTCGTAAAATTTCCGGTGTTATGGCTTGAATTTCATTGCGAATGTTTTGTTTTAGCTGTGGTATGGTAGTTGGCTTATTTACGTATACCCTTTCTTTCAAATAACCCCAAAGAAAACAGTCTGGCGCTGTTAAATCCGGTGAACGTGGGGGCCAATTGAAATCGCTTCTGCGCGAAATAATGCGTTCGCCAAAGAGGTCCCGTAACATAGCCATTGTATCCCTTGCAGTGTGGGCTGTGGCTCCATCTTGTTGGAACCACAACTGTGGATGGTTTTCTACAGCTGGCCTCAAAAATTGTCCAGCATCGTTCGATATTCAGTACCATTAACCGTAACTGAGGCGCCATGTGCATTTTCAAAGAAATATGGACCAATGATCCTTTCGGACGATACACCGCACCAAACAGTACACTTAACTGGGTGTAATTGTTGCTGATGAACTGTTCTCGGATTTTCCGTAGCCCATATCCTGGAATTTTGCTTGTTTACGAAACCATTCAAATGGAAATAGGCTTCATCGCTCATTATCAAATTGTTAATGAAATCGCGATTTTCTTCTGCTTTTTGTCGGAATGAAATGGCATAATCTAGCCGTTGTTGGTAGTCTAACGGCTTCAATTCTTGCACAAGCTGAACCTTATACGGAAACATGTGCAATGCGGCCATAGTCCTCTGAACGGACCTCCGCGATAGCCCCAGTTGTGCCGAACATCTTCTTGTTGATGTTTCTGGACTGTCCTGCACACTATCCACAACACGTTGGATATTTTCTTCCGTGTGGACCGTACGTGGTCTTCCGGTACATGGAAGGTGTCTTACTGTACCATGTTGTCGAAAATTTTCAACCAGGCGGTTTATTGTTGGTGCTGAAGGTCCAGTACGCACATTAAAAAAAACCACGATAAGCACGCTGCGTCAATACAATTGACCGATGATTTTCAAAATAAAATTCAACAAGTTTTGATCGCTGTTCTGTGGTGTATCGTTCCATTTCAAATTCCCCAACTTTTCTTCACAAAATTCTGAAATAAAAATAAAAAATATAAATTTATTAAAAAAGTTATTAAACATTCAAACCATAACGGTAGTTTTGCGCCACCCGGTACAAGTGATCAAAATATGTTAGCGGCATATATTTACAAATTACGAGCGCTTTCTTATTCTAATAAGACAACTACTGTTTAGAGGTTGCATTTTAACTTTTATACTTTCTCAACTTCAGCGTCGCTGTATTCATCTTTTAGGAAGTGCTTCTTCTGTTTTTCTTTTTCATTTAATCTTTGATTTAACTAATCCGCTTACAGCATTACCTGTATCTATTCTTTTCGAGATTCCCAAAATAGTGCAGTTTTAATAAATTTTAAGTTCATAAGACATTTTATTGCGATTTTCAGTTCATGTTTTTTTTTTAGTGCTTAATGTTTTCATTTGGGAATGTATTGATACAAACAGCTTCCACAACTGTGTGCATAGGTATTGAGTAAAACAAAATAGAAATTATGAAAGGTTATAAAACTAAATAAAACAAAACGAAAAAATATAAAACAAATAAATTTTATTAGTTTTTAATGCCGCTGGAGTTTCGGAGTAATCAAAATTTTATTTATTTCAAATTAAATATATCTAAAATAAGATTATTTATGTAATTTTTAAAAGCAAAAATGTATAACATACGTACAAAGATTATGGGAGAAATTTACTACAAATTTAAAAAAAAACAACTCAATCCGGCTCGAAGGACCAATATGTTAGGACACGTTTCAGTCTATTTTTGGAGACTTAAATGCACCTGTATGGATTTAACTCGGCACGATCTTACAACCTATACCTGGTAAAACATACAGAGGTACATCCAAGTTAAAAAACAGTAAGCGCATACCTCAATATATTGGTTCGTCGAGCCGGATTTAACCGAAACACATTTTCAATTTTCATATGTACGCCCTTTTTTTCGCATTTTTTGCAATAATTTAACCAAGTTTTTGGCGTTTATATCATGTCAGTGTTCTTGTAAATATGCCCGTATCTGTTTGATATTTTGCAATTATCAATCTTCGACTTTCTGATCTAGATCCTACAAATACTGGGTAAGAGATAGGTTAGGTATTTCAAGCGACAACAACATTATTTTTAACTAGCCTTCGGTTTCTTTTCGAAGGAGAACTTCTTACATAATCTCGATGAATATTTTTGGGTAATCCATCGTAAAAATATTTTTTTTGTTTCTCTGCAAAATGGTTCTCGTCTTCGTCACAAATTTTTTGGGGGGGGGGGTTGGAAAAAAACATTAGTCACTGGGTGTAAATCTGGACTACAAGGTAGGTGTTCAATTTGTTCAAAGCCACAATCAGCAAGAGTAGCTCTTAAAAGTCTTGACTTTATCGTGGAGCAACGAGACACCTTACATATCTTTTCACTTTAACAGAATCTGTGAGACTATGCATCTAGCTTGTGTAATACTCTCCATTTTCCATACTATCCTTATTCAGATAACACTGGCCAACACAATTTTTACTGACTCTAAGCGAGGCGAGTATTTACACAATAAACATTAAAAAATTACAAGAGTATTTGGGAATAAAGTTTCATTTGTAGCACTTTCTGTTGTGTATTTTGGTTTGGCAGTCTCTTTGAACACTCCATCCCATCTTCCTTGGTACCGAGTTTCCATGATTTTGAAATCTTGATGAAATCTCTTGCCTTGTTCATCGTCTACAGCACCTAAATGTTCGGGAAATCTATCAAGATGACTATGAAAGTAATGCAGCTTTATGCTCATGTTACAACCTAGGCGGTGAAATTTTTAAGCAGTGATTTCACTAGGTCTTTATAATTGCAGGCTTTTTTGTTTCCAAGAAAATTGTTCGTGACCATCGTGAATGAAATCCAGGCTTCTTTCTCAGATTCGTTCATAGAGTTGATGAAATTTGGATCTCTCATTAATGTTCTAATTTGAGGTCCATCAAATACCCCAACTTTAATTTTTTCGTAACTTAGTCGTGGAAACTTTTCACATATATACTGGAAGCAGTTACCTTGCAAATCTAGAGCTTTTAACATATTGCTTCATAAGACCTAATTTGATGTGAAGAGGTGGAAAAATTACTTTTTCTCTGTCCACTAAAGGTTGACTTACAATATTCTTTTCTCCAGCATCTAAGGCTATTCTGGCAGGCCAATGTCTAGTGTTGGTTTCTAGCTCGACTATCCCAGAGGCACAAAAAGCACGGAAATTTTGTATATCCTCTTTGAAAGCCAAGTCAAAAGTTTACCATTTTGAGATCCACAGAGAAGACCCAGTTATGGTCTGTACATTTTAATAACTTGATAACCTTCTCAATGTCGTCATATGTGACTTTAAACTTCTTGGGATGGCTCGAACCCGTAAGATGCCACTGCATCGACTTTTGTTTCGATTCTGGGTTATAATCATGGACCCAAGCTTTATCTGCAGTGGCAAATCGGTCGATAATTAAATCAGGTTCGTTCCTACAAAGCGCTAAGAATTGTTCACACGTCTCAACCCAGACAGGCATTTGCAATGGCGAAAGTATTAGAAGAACCAACTTTGCAATAACTTTCATTTTAAGGGACTCGTATAGAATTTAAATCCGGCTAAAGACCGTGGTATCTGAAGCTGTGGCGGCTCTTTAATGAGAGCAAGTGCGCAATTGCACCCCCTGGAATTATGAAACAAAACAAACCAAGCGGCGACTAACTGTGAAAGTATTTATTTATTATATATATTATGTATTCATAGCTATTGGCGAGGAACGTGGCCCGCTAACAACGTACATATACCGATCGTCGTCACAGATATACTGAGCAAAGCCCAACTGTTGCTCTGTTAAGGCATTAACATTACATTGATGGTGGGGAGAACTGTATTTTGCCGTACTTCAATGTCGTATAATACATAGCGTTGGAGCAACTGAACCAGACTGCTCTCGGGCGTTGTTACAATGAATACGGTATCTTTTTTACAGAACAACGCGTTTTCGCGGTTAACGTATAATGAAAAAATCGCAGTGAAAAATCTTAAACGGCCGATGCCTCAATTATGTTTAGAAAATAAACAATCTGTGAAAGGTAAAGACGTTATAAGAAAATTCAAAATGAATATTTATCAGAAAAATGACTGGATTTGTGGGTGTGAAATTAAAAATACTTTGTTTTGTTTTCCGTGTCTTTTGTTTGGTGGTGAACGGAATAAGAGACTTAATTCATCTTAGTGCTAAAATTAGTAAACATGAAAATTCCGAAGGGCATTTGAAAAATATATTTAGTCTAAGAATGTTAGGAAAAAATAACATTCAGAATGTTTTAGATTCATCATACAAAAAAGCAATTCAACAACACAATGAAAAGGTAACATAAAATAGGCATATGTTAAATTTAATAATAAATTGCATTAGATTTTGTGGCGCGTTTGAACTGGCACTTCGGGGTCATGATGAACAGCAAACGTCGAATAACAAGGGCATTTTTCGGGAATTGATAAATTTTACGGCAGAATTGGATAAATCGCTCAGAGATCACATCGAAGCAGCACCGGTTTTTAAGGGATTATCAAAAACGATACAGAATGAGCTGCTTGATGCAATGTTGAACGTGTATCATGAACAAGTTGCCAGTGAAATTAAAGCAACCGACTTCATATCTGTGATAGCTGATGAAACCACAGATGTGTCCAATCAGTTTCAGTTGGTGGCTGTTTTAAGATATATTGTGAACACGAGACCGGTCGAAAGATTTTGGAAATTTCTTCTGCCTAGTGGACATGATGCTAATTCTTTATCTGCCTCCATCCTTAACGAAATTAGTTTGCTTGTTGATGACCCAGAAAAACTGATTGCACAGAGCTATGATGGGGCAGCAGTCATGAGTGGTGCTATTAACGGGGTGCAAAGACATGTCCAAGACCATTATCCAAGGGCTAATTTTGTACATTGTTATTCACATCAGACAAATCTAATTATGTCACATGCTACATCGAGCAGTAGTAATTGCAGAATTTTTTTGCCAATCTGACGGGATTATGTACATTTTTCTCCACTTCACCACAACGAGCTGCAAGATTGGAAGAATTCCTTCAGAGAAAAAGCTTACCTCGTTCTTCAAAAATAAGATGGAACTTCAATTCTAGGATAGTGAATAGAATATATGAGCACCGAGAAGAAATAATTTAAGCTCTAGAACAAATCGAGGGAGAAGCTAGTTTACAAACTACCATTCATCAAGCTGGTGCCAATTTGCGAATTTTAGAGGAGGAAAATTTTATCTATTGGTTAACTTTCTTTCATAAAATTATGCCACATATGGACATATTGTTTAATCAATTACAAAATGTCAATACAGATGCATTAAAAATCAAGAATAATTTAGATAATTTTGAACGCGCTATTGGAAAAATTCGAACCGAAATCGCTGACACAGATAATCAGTTGGTTAAACAAAATGACCCAGAACTAACTCCTCGACCATCAAAGCGGCGAAGAGTAACTGATGGTAGCCAAAGAAGCAGGGAAACTATTGAAGTGTGCGATATTATTTTGCTAGAAATAAAAACTAGATTTCGGTATACAGGGCACTTAATATTAGCAAACTTAATGTCTTTTAAACAGTTCGCCTCTTTTCAAAAAAAATTTGCGGAAGATTGCCTTAAAGAAGCAGTAAAATTTTATCCATGAATCAATGACAGCAGACTACGAACTGAATTAAGCGTTCTATATTCTAGAGTAGAATTTAGGCAAAATATAGAAGTCGGTGCTGTAGGTCTGCTAGGTCTTCTGCTGGATGGACTAAGCGACACCTTTAATGAAGTTGTTACGCTTTTAAAAATTGTCATTGCAATCCCAATGACAACGTCCGAAGCGGAACGGCAGTTTTCACGGCTGAAGAGAATAAAAACTTTCCTGAGAAATACAATGAAAGAAGAGAGATTAAATGCCCTTACTATGTTATCTTGTGAAAAAGAATATATAAATGATTTCCCAAACTTTAATGAAAAAGTGATAGAACTGTTCTGCAAGTCAAAGACACGTAAAATGAACTTCGTTTATCGTCAGATGTAATTAAACTGTGTAGTGTAATATTTACTATTCCCTCAAAACAAACTCTACAATGAACAGTACCTGTCTGGAACAGTACGTCGGTGAAATTTATAAGGATTGGGTAAGCGTTTTTGTATTACACTTTTTAATTTTGAAATTATGCACTCCCTATGTGAACCACCCCGAGCCGCCACTGATCTGAAGCACCTAGTAAGTCTTCTAATTGTCGCTTCTTTAATCTTGCATCATCCGGTACCAAACACTTACTTTCTTCAGCATCTGAAGTTATGCCATGTTTGAGAAATTTTGATCTCTGGCAAGTTGATTTGGAAGAACAATAATGCCTGTATGCAGCCAACATATCTTCAAGAATAATATTCGGAGCGTCTCCTTGTTTTATAATGGAATTTTATGACAGTTCTATATTCGATTTTGTTTATTTTAATATAAAATCAATGCGCGAAATTAAACTTCTTGTAAATAATTTATTTTAATTTAATTTAAAGATGTAGTACATACGGGGTGCGTTCAATAAGTCATTACAAACTTTTTTCCATTAAATAACGAAAAGATACGTAAAAATAAATTAATCAAAAGTAAAATAATTATATTATTACATTTTATATTACGAAATAACTGTAGATTTTGTATGTACTTGGTATTATGTATTTTTTTCTTTGTTATCCTTAGACTGATATATATATATTATATATATACATAACTTTTTTCCTAATGTAAATTATTTATTTATAATTATATTGTATGATATTGAAGCATTGTTGTAACAATCAGAAAGAAAAAAAAATGATGTAGAATTAAAAAATAAAATAAAGAATGTTATAAGAGGAAAAAATTTTTAAAATAATAACAGAAATATTAACAGGGTAATAAGCATTACGATATACTCGATTTAAAGGAAAATATAATAATATTAAAACAGAAATTATAATAATGACTGGGAAAAAAAAAATTTGCATGGGATGGTGGTTTTTCGGTTTTTCCCCGCTATTTTTCTTCCCCACCCCATTTCAAAAACATAAATAAATAAGAGAAGTAAGTGTACTGTAAAAATGTTTAGTATTTTTCATTTCTTGGATAATACAGGGATGATGTTATGTAACCCTAAACTTTGTGTGAAGAAAAATGTTATTATGGCAATATGTAATAATACATATACGAAATAAAGAAGTATATATGTAAATGTGTTTTTATTTTATATTAATAACATACGATAGTATTAATAGCACAAGTTTACAAATTCCGGTCAACTTTTGGATCAGAGCAGATGAGAACAAATCTTGACGTTATTTGAGGTGCTGAATTCAAATCCGGGTTTCGTTTTTCAAAGTTGGTTCTACTTTGTGAGTTCGCGCATGTTGGCAGCACTGCGCTATCATAATGACAGTCAGCTGTTGGCGTCGCTAGAAACATTATTTAATTTGTATTTTTAAAGTTTTTTTTTTAATCCAAAACGTGTGAAAATGCAAAGACAGAATTGTAAAGTTGATTCAAAGTGTTTTTGTTATGTTTGCGGATGTTATATGATCAGAAAAAGTGGCAAAGTTGTTACTAACGTGATCACAAATGCATATTTTTATTATTTTGGTTTCTCTGTATCAAACACTCACAAGCCGTGGGTACCGAAATTGTTTTGTAACGCGTGTAGCACAATATTATACAAGTGGTCACGCGGTAAAAAAGTATGTTTTTCATTTTCATTGCCAATGTTATGGAGAGAGCCGAAAAATCATGTAGATGATTGTTACTTTTGCTTGATGAATGTCGTCGGTGTAAATGCAAAAAAACTATCAAAATATAAATATCCTGAAGTATCATCAGTGTCCAAGCCAGTTCCCCGTGCGAGCAATGATCCTTTGCCAATTTGTCCAGGTACGAGTGCAAATTACATGGAAACTTGTAGTTCATCACCGACGAACAGTGGAAGCGATTTTAACATGGAGGAAAAACATTTAGTTTCGCAAAGTGAACTCAATGATTTGGTTCGTGATTTAAATTTATCGAAACAAAAATCAGAATTGCTCGCATCACGGATGCAGGAGTGGAAATATCTCGACACTCAAACAAAAGTCACTGTATATAGAACCAGAAATGAGGCGCTTTTACCGTTTTTCAAAAAAGAGGAGAATATATGCTTCTGCTATGACATTAACGGTTTGTTTGATGCGATGAATACACCATACAATGTAAATGAATGGCGTTTGTTCATAGATGGTTCAAAATACAGCCTGAAAGCTGCTCTGATACACAATGGAAATATAAAACCATCAATTCGACGATACAATATGTAAAATTTTTACCAAGATAAAATATAAAGAGCATCAATGGAAAATTTGTGGCGATTTGAAGGTTTGAAAATAAATTTCAATTCAATTTTAAAGAATAAATGATTTATATACTATTCCTACAGGTTATTGGTCTCTTGATGGGGATGCAATCTGGTTTTACCAAATTTTGCTGTTTTTTGTGTCTGTGGGATAGCCGTGCAACTGACCAACATTATGTGAAAAAAGATTGGCCAAGCCGTACTAATTATGAACCAGGAAAACAAAACGTCTCTTCTATACCACTTGTGAACCCACAGAACATTTTCTTGCCACCTCTCCACATAAAGCTTGGCCTTATCAAAAACTTTGTCAAAGCGCTCGACCGTGAAGGACCGGCTTTTGAGTACTTGACCTTATTCTACTACTAGTACTTGAGTTATTTCCCAAGTTGTCGTACGCCAAAATCAAAGAGGGAATATTTGTCGGACCTGATATTCGAAAATTAATGGCCGACACAAACTTTACAAAATGTTTAACGCCCAATGAAGCAGCAGCATGGGTATCATTTCAAGATGTTGTTCACAACTTTCTCGGTAACCGCAAATCCCCGGATTTCAAGCAGATAATCGACAGTTTGTTGCAAAATTATTGCAAGATTGGAGCTCGAATGTCTCTCAAAATACATTTTCTGAATTCTCATCTCGAATTTTTTCCTGAAAACTTGGGTGATACAAGCGACGAGCGAGGAGAGCGACTACACCAAGATTTGGCGAAAATCGAAAAACGATACCAAGGATTTTGGTACGAGGGCATGATGAGCGACTACTGTTGGACTTTAATGCGTGAAACAGATACCAAACAGTACAAGCGACTCAGTTCGACTGCTCTTCATTTCTAATTTAACACTTTTTAATGAATAAAATGGAGATTAATTGTCAAAAATTGTGTTTATTTAATATCTCGAAAACTAGAACCAAAATCAAAAAACGGAATGCAGATTCGGATTCAGCGCCCCAAATAACCATAGAAACAGCTTTTGGTTGCTTAGATCCAAAACCGTGTATACTTGTGTAGTTATTCGCTTTTCGTCGTTTCTTGTGTTACACAGCATGATATCATCGAGGTCATTGGGAAATTGAATAATAAACATACTGCTGGAGACGATAATATTCCTACGTATTTGGTTAAGGACTGCGCCAATGTTTTTGTTCATCCACTCTCCAAACTTTTCAATTTATCCATTCAAACATCTTCATTCCCACAAGCTTGGACAATCGCTAGAATTTGTCCTGTATTTAAAAACGGTGATATATACGAGGGTGGTTTGACAATTAACTTGGTTTGATATGAAAGAAAACAATTTGAGTTTTGCAACGTACTTTATTTTTCGACATAGTTCCCTCGAAGTTCAACGCACTTGCCCCAACGTTTCTCCAGCTTCGCGATTCCTTCACGGAAATGAATTGCTTCGATGCTTTAAAATACTGGTTTACTTTCTGTATGACATCTTCATTAGACTCAAACTTTCGGCCTGCCAGATAAGGTTTTAGTTTCGGGAATAGATAGTAGTCAGAGTAGGAAAAAATTCTGCTCGCGAGCACAATTTTATTTTATTCGTTCGTCATAAAATTTGTATTCGCGAATTTAAAAATAAAATTTGTTAAAATAATTTTGTGCTCGTAAAAACAAACGAATGAAAAAGAATAATTCTTTTAAACATTCAACTTAGGCATGCTAAGTTCTTTTTGTTACATACATACATACATATGTATGTATGGGAGCATATATGTATGTTTGTGCCGATGTGTAGTCATTAAGAGATGTTTATGAAATGTTTTGGATTATGAGTAGAGAACGGACACGCTTACCACCCAGTGCAGTACTGCCGAAAGGCTGTATTTCTAAAATATTTAATTTTATTTATATAATTGGAAAATGAACGGGTGGTGATCTATAAAATTACGAAATACATATTTATTTGTTGAAAAGTTGTATTTATAAAGTCTTTAATTTTATTTATATATGTAATTGGAAAACAACCGGGTGGTGATCTATAAAATTACGAAATACATATGTATTTGTTGAAAAGTTGTATTTTTAAAGTTTTTGATTTTATTTCTATAATTGGAACATGTTCATTTTGTCGTTCAAGTTGTGTAAAGGAGTATTAATATTGACTAGCAATAATTTCTCAAGGTTTTCTTCTGTCAATTTTGTTCTCTTTGAATTAAGTACATCCTTATAAATAGAAAACGTCCTTTCTACATCGCAACTGGTTACAGGTGCATACTGGAAATATTCTTTTATTTCTTCATATTTAGCCATTAGATTTTGTGGAATTGTCTCCATACATAATTGCTGCAATGTAATTAAATCTGGATTTCTATTAAGAATTGCTTCAAACTTTTGCCGAAGGCCACATCCGAAGTCACTTGAAATACTTTTCAAATTATTATCAGCCACATCTAATGTGGTTAATCCGTCATTTAATTTGAGATTTCGATTTTCAAAATAAGTGTTTAGTTTTGGCAATTTTCCAAAGTGTTCGTGAAGAAAGTACAACTGATTTTTTAAATTTGGGATTTGTGTGAGCTCTTTGCACTCACAAATACTTCTAGCATCCTCCTTTAGCAGTGTTACGAAATGTTTTAGACTAGCGAAATTCTCAGCATAATAACTAGTAGCTTCCAGCCATGTTCCCCATCTAGTTATTACTGGAGTGGGAGGCAGTGACAGAGATGGAAATTTTTCCCTGAAAAGAGCTACTCTCAATGGTGCTTTTCTGAAAACTTTTTTAAAAACTGATACAAGTCTATCAACTTCCGGAAAAGTGTCACTGATATATTCACAGATTCTGTGGAGAGCATGTGCTACACAAGTAATATGCAGCATATTAGGATATGTTTTCTTCAATAGTCTGCCTGTTTTTAACATATAAGCAGCACTATCACTGACAACTAAAAGTGTTTTTTCTTTGTACGTGGCGTCCGAATGAAGCATTTTTTGCATATTCTCCTTAATGGTTTCAGCAACTGTTTCCGCATCAACTCCATTTATAACACTTGTTGCTATTACATATGAGTTATAGGGAATAGTTGGATGTAGTACACCAGCTACAACATTTACCACACAGCGCCCTAACATATCCACCGTTTCGTCGGCGCTTATCCATATGTATTGATTTAAAAGATGGCTTCTAATGCGTTCTACTGTTCTCGTATAGCACCTAGAAACATAATATTTGCGTAAAGTTGATTCATCAGGAACATTTCGACCAGTATATTTTTTCAGAAATATTTTTAAAGTGGGATTGCTAAGTTTATTTAATGGAATATTAGCCGCCATAAAAGTTTTACAGAGTTCAGATGTGTTTGCGATCCTAAGTGACGAATTTTTGACTATATTTTACGTATTTTGTAATAAATTTCGGAATCACAATTGGACATACAATCAGTATGACCGTCAATCCAACTCGCCATTGTTTTACAATGCCGTTCACGACATTCTTCCATATCATGTCTGAAAAAGTAACTTAAACAATGCTCTAGATCTAAATAAATGAAAACTAAAAATGTGTGCGTAAGTTATTGAAACTGAACGAAATTCAATGCACACTCTTACGTCGAAATAATTGATAGAAATAGATTCAATCAAACGATATTAAACAGGATCTATCACAAAAATTACGATGCAATTAACAGTTAAAACTATGAAAACAAGAAACTTACTCACAGCACTTTATTTATTTTACGAAATATAAACTAATAAATAAAATACATTATAAAAACCCCGCTTTTATCTACGCTCATGAAAACACTTTAAAAAGCACTATATTCTCACAATAGCTCGCTTGTCCATTGTTATCGCGGCGAGACCAGGTGTCCGAGTAAGTCAAACAAATACTTCATTGAATTACGCCGGGATGTATTCAGTGACGTTATACACAATTCCAATTGCCGATTGCGTTTTATGGAAATTGCGTCCGTTCTCTAATGATGAGTGTGTGTTTATGTATGTATGAATAGGTATATTCAATATTTTTCTTTTTTTTTTTTTTTCCTTTCATATGTATTAATGTCACATGTATACATATTTCCATACACACATATGTATGTATGTATAGCAAGCGCCAATTAGGTTGGCGCGAGGAGGGGGTGCGCAGAAGCCGTTTTTAAAAACGTCCACCCCCACTACCCAAGTAATTGTCAGAATACATTTGTCATTGACGTTTGACGGAACATAACGTCTTTGCTAGGGGATCATAAAGTGATACACGCTCAGAGGTTAGAATTATCTGACATTTGATGTAAAACCAAATACAAATCTCCCCACTACTTTTAATCCTGCGCGAACTTACCCCTCCTCGCGCCAACTTAATTGGCGTTTGCTATACATACATGTTCCTTTCTTGCAAAAAGCTAACACAACTTATACATGCTTACAAGAATAAAATTCGGAATTTTATTTCTATCACGAGTTTTATTTTCTTTTCGTTCGGGAATTTTATTTGTTTTTAATTCGTGTGGAGAATTTTATTTTTCATTCTCAATTTTTTTTTTCGTTCCGAATTTTATTTATAAAATTCGCGAATCAAGAAGAATAATTCTTTACAACATGAAAAATAAAATTCGTTCGAATTAAATTCGTTCGCGAACGAAAACAATTCGAGCATTCTTCTTACTCTGATAGTAGTCCGAAAGAGCTAGATCTGGCGAATACGCAGGATGCGGAAGCAGTTGAAATCGTAGCTCGGCCAATTTTTGTCATGGTGAAACAACACCTTTTTCTTGGCCATTGACCTATACGTGAATCAAATTGAACGCATTCAGGATAAATTTTTAAAGTACTTGAGTTACAAGCCGGACGGTGACAAATATTTTTCATAGTTTGATCATTTTTGACAATTTCAATGTACATTTTCCATAGTTTCAAGCCCTATTTCACGAATAGCTCCATCGATATTGTATTTTCGAAGGGTGTTTAACGGAAGAACGAAACATTAATCAACGTTTACTGAAGGTAATCTATCACCGGATCTTTCCAGAACTGCCAGTTTTATGTGAATACGACTAAATAGTGTTAAGTATATTTTGTAATTTTACTAATAAAGGTTATTAATAAGTTAGTCAAAAACTGTCTTTTCTGTGCCTTTATACCCACGCGGGCCATAAAGTACATTTTACGCAGAGTATACCTACTATTATGTATTTGGTATCTAAGCAATAGAAACACAATAATGAACTAATAAAAAAAAATAATTTTATCGAAATTATACTTAGGAGAACATATACTATGTATGTATACTTTATGTTATCTACCAAGCCATAGAAAAAATAGTTATCACATTAACAATCTTTGATTTTTCTTATCTTTGTTTCAATTACTCCATATCTTTAACGCATTATCTACTGCTTTTAATAAATTATTATTATTGTAATGCTTGCTGTGCCATTTTTATTAATCACATTATTATATCGCAACTATAAATTTTGTTGATAGTACTGTTACTTTGTTAATACATTTTTTGCATAAGAGACCTACTAAAACACTTAAAATGAGTGCATTTATAAATCATTAAAGCATGGAACATTTAGCGGATTCATTTTTAAGTTGGTCACACTATGTCTATAAATCAGTCATAGTGATAATTTAAGTTAATATATTTGATTGAAGTCTCGCTAGGCACTTGGTGAAACATATTAGATGATAAAGGTAAAAGAAAATTCACACTTGGTTATTTGTTTCACTATTTCAGTGAAACAGATAATTTAAGGTTATGATTTAAACCATATATGGGCAACCCCCGGGCCGGATCTGGCCCTCCACCAGTTTCAATCCGGCCCGCGGGAGATTCAGAAAATTGAAATAACGATATCAATTCAAATCGATAAATAATATTATTAAGCGTACGCAGTGGAACGCCACAGATCGAGTCAGAAATAGTCGTTAGAAAGAGATAAACAGATAAACATTCGGGAAGCTGCCCGATGCACTTTCTGAGGGACAGTTTGTTAAAGAGTGACTAGTAGATGTTGCAGAACTTTTGTGTCCAGAAAAGAAGAAAGAGTTTCAGAAAGTGAGCTTATCGCGACGTACTGTTGTTCGACGTATAGATATGATGGCTAGTGATATCAAAAAAACATTAACCTATAGATTGGCTGGTTTCCAAGCATTTTCGATTGCTTTGGATGATAGTACAGATTTATCTGACACAGCCCAGTTAGCTATTTTTATACGAGGTGTTGATGAAGAATTTGCAGTGACAGAGAAATTACTGGCTTTACGGCCGTTACAATGGACCACTACTGGAAAAGATATTTTTGCCGAGGTGCAATGTACTTTTGAGCAATATAGTTTACTGTGGTGTAAATTAGTTGGAGTGTGCACAGATGGTGCGCCTTCAATGGTCGATTCACGAAAAGGTTTTATCGGAATTCTGAAGGAAAGAGCAACCGCTGTGATGTCAGACATGGGCAGGATCGCCATGTGATGTCAGACATGGGCAGGATCGCCATGTGATATCTGATCATCTAACTAAAGGCAGGATCGCCATGTGATGTGACCTGGTCCCGGAGGGCACATCGCTACGTTGTTACGCAGATTCGTCGATATAATAAATAATAAACGGGCAGCGTTTGGATAACAACATATAATTAATTAACACATTATAAAGAATCAACAATAACAATATACATAGTAACAAATAGACACTAGTCTGAAGGAGGTTTCTATAATACACTCTCTCGGACTCTGTGTGTGTGTCTGTATGTCGAGATCTAAAGGGATCTTATATACTTGAGTGTGTCCTCCTTTAGACTAGTGGCCTCAGTATAAGATCAACAAAGTGGTGAAAGAGTGTAACACATATCGAGGTCGTATGTGTATGTAATTTGGACGTACCGAGGTCGTGTTTTGTATACAATAGAAACAAGACCGGGGTCGTACCTTGAATAAGATAAGTAGTTCAATACATGACTCCATTTGGTTATCACACCGCTATGAATGTGCAAGAATGTGATTTAATAATTCTGCATTGCATTATTCACCAACAAAACTTGTGCTCTAAGTCCATTCGACTGAAGAATGTTATGGATGTGGTAGTAAACACCATTAATTTCATTAGATCCCGCGGTCTTAACCATCGTCAGTTTAAAGCATTTTTGGATGAACTCTCTTCAGGACACGATGATGTGACATATTATTGCGAAGTAAGGTGGCTAAGCAAAGGTAAAATGCTAAAAAGGTTTTATGACCTTAGAAAAGAAATAGCTGATTTTATGGAAATGAAAGAGAAAAGATTGCCGCAAATTTCTGATCTAACTTGGGCTTGTGACTTGGCATTCCTGGTAGACCTAAGCAACCTGAACTTGAAGCTTCAAAAACAAGGGCAATTGGTAAATCAGCTGTTCAGTTATCTTTAAGCTTTTCAAAACAAAATTCGCTTGTGGGAAACACAAATGAGAAGTAAAAACTGTTTTCATTTTTTAACATCCAGTCACGAAAACATTGAATACGGTCGCTATGCTGAAGAACTGAAACTACTGTCAGACAGTGGCGGCTCTATAATGAGAGCAAGTAAGCAATTGCACCCCCTGGAATTATGAAACAAAACAAACCAAGCGGCGACTAACTGTGAAAGTATTTATTTATTATGTATATTATGTATTCATTGACGAGGAACGTGGCACGCTAACAACGTACATACAACGATCGTCGTCACAGATATACTGAGCAAAGCCCAACTGTTGCTCTGTTAGGGCATTAACATTACATTGATGGTGGGGAGAACTGTATTTTGCCGTACTTCAATGTCGTATAAAACATTCAGATGCTCCACATGCGTTGGAGCATCTGAACCAGACTGCTCTCGGGCGTTGTTACAATGAATACGGTATCTTTTTTACAGAACAACGCGTTTTCGCGGTTAACGTATAATGAAAAAATCGCAGTGAAAAATCTTAAACGGCCGATGCCTCAATTATGTTTAGAAAATAAACAATCTGTTAAAGGTAAAGACGTTATAAGAAAATTCAAAATGAATATTTATCAGAAAAATGACTGGATTTGTGGGTGTGAAATTAAAAATACTTTGTTTTGTTTTCCGTGTCTTTTGTTTGGTGGTGAACCGTCTTGGTCAAAAAACGGAATAAGAGACTTAATTCATCTTAGTGCTAAAATTAGTAAACATGAAAATTCCGAAGGGCATTTGAAAAATATATTTAGTCTAAGAATGTTAGGAAAAAATAACATTCAGAATGTTTTAGATTCATCATATAGAAAAGCAATTCAACAACACAATGAAAAGATAACAAAAAATAGGCATGTGTTAAATTTAATAATAAATTGCATTAGATTTTGTGGCGCGTTTGAACTGGCACTTCGGTGTCATGATGAACAGCAAACGTCTAATAACAAGGGCATTTTTCGGGAATTGATCAATTTTACGGCAGTATTGGATAAATCGCTCAGAGATCACATCGAAGCAGCACCGGTTTTTAAGGGATTATCAAAAACGATACAGAATGAGCTGCTTGATGCAATGTTGAACGTGTATCATGAACAAGTTGCCAGTGAAATTAAAGCAACCGACTTCATACCTGTGATAGCTGATGAAACCACAGATGTGTCCAATCAGTTTCAGTTGGTGGTTGTTTTAAGATATACTGTGAACGCGAGACCGGTCGAAAGATTTTGGAAATTTCTTCTGCCTAGCGGACATGATGCTAATTCTTTATCTGCCTCCATCCTTAACAAAATTAGTTTGCTTGTTGATGACCCAGAAAAACTGATTGCACAGAGCTATGATGGGGCAGCAGTCATGAGTGGTGCTATTAACGGCGTGCAAAGATATGTCCACCAAGACCAGTGTCCAAAGGCTAATTTTGGATATTGTTATGCACATCAGACAAATTTAATTATGTCACATGCTGCATCGAGCAGTAGTAATTGCAGAATTTTTTTGCCAATCTGACGGGATTATGTACATTTTTCTCCACTTCACCACAACGATCTGCAAGATTGGAAGAATTCCTTCAGAGAAAAAGCTTACCTCGTTCTTCAAAAATAAGATGGAACTTCAATTCTAGGACAGTGAATACAATATATGAGCACTGAGAAGAAATAATTGAAGCTCTAGAACAAATCGAGGGAGAAGCTAGTTTACAAACTACCATTCATCAAGCTGGTGCCAATTTGCGAATTTTAGAGGAGGAAAATTTTATCTATTGGTTAACTTTCTTTCATAAAATTATGCCACATGTGGACATATTGTTTAATCAATTACAAAATGTCAATACAGATGCATTAAAAATCAAGAATAATTTAGATAATTTTGAACGCGCTATTGGAAAAATTCGAACCGAAATCGCTGACACAGATAATCAGTTGGTTAAACAAAATGACCCAGAACTGACTCCTCGACCATCAAAGCGGCGAAGAGTAACTGATGGTAGCCAAAGAAGGAGGGAAACTATTGAAGTGTGCGATATTATTTTGCTAGAAATAAAAACTAGATTTCGGTATACAGGGCACTTAATATTAGCAAACTTAATTTCTTCTAAACAGTTCTCCTCTTTTCAAAAAAAATTTCCGGAAGATTGCCTTAAAGAAGCAGTAAAATTTTATCCATGCCTCAATGAAAGCAGACTACGAACTGAATTAAGCGTTCTATATTCTAGAGAAGAATTTAGGCAAAATATAGAAATCGGTGCTGTAGGTCTGCTAGGTCTTCTGCTGGATGGATTAAGCGACACCTTTAATGAAGTTGTTACGCTTTTAAAAATTGTCATTACAATCCCAATGACAACGTCCGAAGCGGAACGCCAGTTTTCACGGCTGAAGAGAATAAAAACTTTCCTGAGAAATACAATGAAAGAAGAGAGATTAAATGCCCTTACTATGTTATCTTGTGAAAAAGAATGTATAAATGATTTCCCAAACTTTAATGAAAAAGTGATAGAACTGTTCTGCAAGTCAAAGACACGTAAACTGGACTTCGTTTATCGTCAGATGTAATTAAACTGTGTAGTGTAATATTTACTATTCCCTCAAAACAAACTCTACAATGAACAGTACCTGTCTGGAACAGTACGTCGGTGAAATTGATAAGGATTGGGTAAGCGTTTTTGTATTACACTTTTTAATTTTGAAATTATGCACTCCCTATGTTAACCACCCCGAGCCGCCACTGCTGTCAGAGCAATTCACTGATCGATTTTCCGATTTCAAGAATATGGATAGCACTTTCAATATTTTTGCAAATCCTTGTAAGTGTAATGTGGAAGATGCTCCGTTTCACCTACAAATGGAGTTGATCGAGCTTCAAGAAGACTCATATTTGAAGTCTAAACTTGATGATGTGGAACTAAACGAATTTTACAGAACATACCTTTCCGAAGAAAAGTATCCACAGCTGAGAGTTTTCGCACGAAAAATAATTTGCACATTCGGAAGCACGTATAAATGTGAGCAGCTTTCTTCAATCATGAAAATTAATAAAAATAGCCATCGTACTCGTCTTACAGATGTTAATTTAGAAAACAGTTCGCCTATGTACTACCGATATTGACCCCAATATTGATCATCTTGTTTCTCAGCTTCAAACTCAAGTATCTCATTAATTTTCATTTGATTTTTCTATCTTTTTTTTATTAATTCGTATTAATATAATTTTATTTGTTTGATTATGCTATTATAATTAATAAATAAAAAAAGTGTGAATTTTTGTTGCTTCTTTATTCATTACTACCTACTTATTTCTTGCCTACGGCCCCCGAACTGATTAAAGTCCCGAAATTACGCCCTCAGCTAAGCAAAGGTTGCCCATACCTGATTTAAACTGACAATTAATAAACATTTTATTATAGGTACGGTAATTATATTTACAATACAATACAAATATTTTATCATGAAGAGAAACTATCGTTCTTTGATTTTAGAAAATTTAAGTTAACCATAGGCAACTAAATTAAAAAAATTGAATTTTATTCTAAATATACGCGGACGTTGCCAACTGCCATAAAATTTCCCTAAATTTTCAATTATTTTCTCTTAAAAAAATACTCTAATTGCAAAAAATAGCATTAAAAACACGCTTCATAAGACCCTAAAACACTCATTCACTAAAGAACTCGTTTTTTAAACTTGAATTTGTGGTTTAAAACGTGTCTTATGAAACTTGTTTCTTAATATAACGAGCCATCGAAAAAATACATAATTGGAGTAGACTGTGAAATTGGGTTGGTACTTTAGCCACTTCCACATAATGACACATTAGTTGATGCTTGACAGTTTCATTGTAAAAAAAGGTTATGGCATTGAAATGATACTACAACAAAAAAGAAAACAAATAATTTATTTTTCTCCCGACCGAGAATAAAGTGTCATCTTATACATCTGACAATTGACATATATTAGACTACTTTATTCTCTAGGGAATAAAATATTCGATTTTCCCTAGAGAATAAAGTGAATACTGTAGTGAATGACTTTTGGTTCATTTTTTTAAGTCAAAATTAATTTAACTGTCAGATTGACGAAGCATTTAAATATATCAATCAATTTTATTTTGTAATCGTAATAGTAACAGTAGATGAGTTTACAATATTTATATATGGACAATCATCTGATATCTTAACTTGGCGGTTGCTTACAGTAGTGCTTGTGCAAGGTTAGTTCTCATTTACTTGTAAACTCGTTTTACCTTAGTAACCAGAAACTATGCACATTTTCATGACAAACCAACTTAATTGAATGACATCAGATCAATCTATCAATCAACTGTCAAACTAATAATGAAATAAATTATTACATTTTGTATGTTTTGTATGTAATTCGGGAATAAACGTCAATTATCCCTCAACAGAAAATGCCCTCGCTCCCTTCGGTCGCTCAGGCATTACTTACTGTCTCGGGATTAAAATTGTCGTTTATTCCCTTAATACATAAATATCTATAATATCGAAATCATAATCAAAATTTACATATAGCTACAGAAGTTGTTGAAAATGTTGTCCATTTACATCTAAACACACTACTGAAATGGATGTTTTTGGATTTTCATCAATAATATGCTGAAGGGCTTCAATATTATCAGCTGTACGTTTAGATGGCCGTCCACTTCAAGTTTTTCGACCGACGCTACCAGTCTCTCTGAATAACTTTACACAATTTGTCAAAACATTGTAAAAATCATTGTAGTCAAACACTAATTCAGGATGTTCTTCACTAAAATCAGCCATGCATTCCGTAATTGAATACTACCACACGCCATTTACTTTCTCACCTGTACGGAAGTATCATTCGATAATTTTTGCTTTTTGTTCTATGTTGAATACCATTGCTTAAATAAATTTAATTTTCTTAATAAGAGTTTTGAAAAATTTGACACAAACTTATAGTTTCAATGTCAAATAATAAATGTCATTATGTGGAAGTGGCTAAAGTACTACCAACCCAATTTCATAGTCTACTCCAATTATGAATTTTTTCGATGGCTCGTTACTATTATGTAAATTCAAACGTACACATATTTTTAAATGCTTGCTAAAAACACTCGCCGAATAATCCACGATGTGATGGGATTGGTCATAATGTTTACTCATTTACAATTGGCCAGTTATTTCTGTCTTTTTCTGACTAACAATCGTACTGTATAATCTGTATATTCATTCAAACACACTAATTTGTGCGAATTTTAATAATATTTCTGAAGTACTAAATCTTAGATAATACGAAACTAATCATTTACTTAATTTCTGTTGTTGTTATTAATAACATGTTTTTAACGAATATATTTGACGTCTAACGTGTCAGCAACGTAATGATTTTCAACGACAAAATAACAAACAAATTAATTTAGAATGATATTGCTTAGAAACTCTTAATATACATAACGAGCGATCATTAAAATTTTCACTCGTAGCTGGCCGTGTATATAAAAATTATGTCGTAGCTTTAGTCATTAAGATGTTATTTCAAACATCTGTCAGTGTCAAATATATATTTTAAAGTTTCATCAAAAGAAAAAGTAATGGCCTTTAATGATATGCATAAAGCGTTTATGGTAGAATGTTACTTCCTGACATCTCAAAAAATTGATGGTATTTGGCAGCATTCAATAGAAAATTGCCTTGCGGAGTTTGAAGAGAGATATCCAAATACTGTTCCTAGCTATAAAACTTTCCGTGATACGCTAATGCATTGTGTAAATCTTTTTCGTCAAACAGGCAGTATTTTAAGGAAAAAAGGAAGCGGTCCTCCTCTCAAGAGAAGTCGCGGCGTTTTTGAAAATGTCAGAGAAATTATTAACGAATCTCCTCAAACATCTATTCGCAGAGTTTCGCAACAAGTAAGGCTTTCGTATGGAACATGTCAAAAAATTTTAAAAAAGGACTTGCACATGTACCTATCCATATAAATTAACTTCTGTACAAAATCTATTACCTACGGATTATGAAAAAAGAACACAAATTTGCCAATGGTTTATTCAAACAATGACAGACAATATTTTAAATCATACTTTTTTCACCGACGAAGCTTGGTTTTATTTGAAAGGTTATGTTAATTCGCAAAATATGCGTATGTGGTCCAGTGAAAATCCTCATTTCTACAGAGAAGTTCCTCTACATCCAGAAAAAATAGGCGTATGGGTAGGTATGAGTCGTCACCGATTAATAGGACCAATATTCTTTGAGGGCACGATAACATCGGAGAAATATCGTAACGAAATTCTCAGTGTTTTTACTAGGTAATCAATTGACTAATGATGAACTCCAGGTCGGATATTTTCAACAGGATGGGGCTACATCTCACGTTACACTTGAAAATATTCAGTTTTTGCAGCAATTTTATGGCGATTGGATAATAAGTAGAAATACAGCGATTCCATATCCACCACGATCGTGTGATTTAACAGTCATGGATTTTTTTGTGTGGCCATATATAAAGAATATTATTTATGAAACACCAATTAATAATCTACAAGAGTTAAGACATAAAATCATAGAAAAATGTGAACACATCAATAACTCACCGCAAATACTGATCAATGTTTTCAATGCTCTACGAAATAGAGTGCGATTATGCTTGGTGGAGAATGGTCAACATTTTACATATTTTTTATAATATTCTATTACTTTGTATAAAAATTATAAATATATTTAATATAAAAGTCAGCATTTCAAATTATTTTTTAACAATCATGACGTTTGAAATCATAATGACAGATCTCCTCTAATAACTTAAGTTAGGACATACTTTTTGTGTACATGGCTTACTTGAGCGAAGATTTTAATGATCACTCGTTATTTTTGTAGATTGATCTTTTTGGTCATATCATGATCATATGACTCATTTTAGCAAAACGTATAAACAGCATCGTTAATGAGACTTGATAAGGAACAGTGTAATAAAAAAATTGGTATTTGGCAAATGTTAAAAATCTCTGATTCAATTCCATTCCAACAGTACAATAAAGAAATTGTATTTAACGAATGTTAAAAGTCTCAAATTCCATTATCATTATTTATTAATTATAATTTCTTGCTGATATTAGTCATTTCAATACTATATAAGTACCTATTGTTCATCTTATTAGTAATATACCTATTTATTTCAAAAATTTGCAATTTATAGATTATTCTAAATCATGTAACTTTTCTTACTCTTCCTTCAAGATTTGATTAATTTTTTTCATTACTGTCTTTCGTTATACACATCTTCTGTTCAAAAATAAACCTAATTTTTGATACAAAATAAAACAAATCAAGTACTACAATTATTCAAAGAACCTTTTGGAACGGTCAATTAATTTGTTGAATGAATTTTTATTATTATCCTGAGATTCTATTGGTATATACATTAATACAAACATGTAAAAAACATATCTGTATACATGTACGTACACAATGCATTTAAGCAATGGTCACTTCAACATACAGATAGGTGTTTCGATCTTGCGATTTCAACAGTGCAGTTATGAAGTGAAGTAAGTATACAAGTGTATACGTGAACGCCGTGTAATTATTGGTTTGATTAGTGGTTTTACCTACTGATGATGGCAACTTAGTTGTCGAAATACGTATTTAGGATACGATGAGTAATTGTGGTAAGGGGTTATATACCTTTTTTTACGTTTTTACTTAACCACAGTCTCCAAAGAAAGACTTAAATATTTTTTAGTTAATACCACTTAACTCTAGTTCAATTAACTATTTCATGCGAAATCAACTTATTTGACAACTTTGCTGCGTTAGAGTAGTTTTTAAAAAGGCCACTTAGCTATTATTTCTTCAATTAGTAATAGTATTATTACTTCCACTATAATAAAGATTTATAAAAGATAACCATACCAAACCTTATATTTATGAAATCAGAACAAAATAAGCGTTTTAATGAAGTCATGGCCAACTATGATTCCCATTTAAAATAACATAAGTTTATTTTATATCTTGATATCCAAGTGTGCCATGAATATTTAATAAAGATTATTAAATTCTACGTAAAAAAATACTATCAGATGCCATTTTTAGTTTTGCTCTGTCTTCTTAAATGGTTACGAAGATATGTTAGGATTGAACCACAAAAAAGTTTGCCGAGTATGCCATGGATTAAATCAGTTATGTCTTAGATTGATTAAGTGATCTAACCTAGAATTCGTACTATTAGTAATAGGTTAAATCGTAACTTGTCAATTTGTCAAATACTTCTTAAAATTCTGAGTAACTTTGCTAATTTAGCCAACCGGTATCTTCGATATTAAGAGAGTTGCCCTTATACAGAAATAGAAAATGAACGGTCTGTATATACAAGTGTCCCGTATCGTTATGTTCAAATTTTAGGAGTGTAAAGTAGACTTCATTTCAAGTAACAAAAACGCAAAACTTGTATATCCATTTTTATTTGTTTCAAAGTTACAGATCTATGAATGTGATTGTCAGATCATGAAAAAAAATTTAATCCTAAAGTCAATAAAAACTGATTTTATTTAAAACAGTTCAATTAATAATATTTTCGAAATGTCCACCTCCTTGGTGAATGCAGGCTTGTGTCCATAAGCCAACAGGAGAAGTACTTATCCGCATTTAATACTTGTTTTATCGGATTTGCTCGGCAGCCAGGTGAATACGATCCAACAACTCTTCTCTTGTGTTCGAAACTTGCGCGTAGACTAAATTTTTCATGTGCCCCCATAAATAAAAGTCAAGGGGATTAAGATCGGGTGATCTGGGTGGCCATGCAATAGGACCACCTCGACCAATCCATCTTAGATAATTGACGTTAACCCAATTTCGGACAGCAATTCCGAAATGTGGTGGTGCCCCCTACATGTCTCGTCGACCATTCAGAGGGATATCCTCTAAAAGACCTGGCAGTTCGTCAATAAGAAATTGAAGGTAATTGTCAGCATTTAACCTCCCAGGAAGAACGACAGGACCAATCAACAAGTCATCGATTTGGGCCGCCCAAACGTTAATAGAAAATTCGTGTTGAAATTTAGATGGGCGTATAGCTTTGGGATTTTCTGATGACCGCCTGTGCAGGTTTCTCAGATTTGTAACACCACTTCTCGTGAACGTAGATTCATCTGTCCAGAGGACTGTTCTGCAGAAATTAAAATGAAGCCGTGACTGTCTTAATATCCAGGTAGAATAAACTAGACGAGCATAGTGGTCTGCCTCAAGCAAACCGTGTCCCCTGCGATAGTGATATGGATATAAGCCCTCGCGTTTTAAAATTCACCAAACTGTCGTTCGTGGCACTCCTAGTTGTCTAGCGATTCGACGTACACTGAGAGTTGGATCCCTTGTAACAATAGCTACTACTTCTTCCTCTAAGTCTGCTGGCAAATTTACTCCTCGGTCAAAAAGATAATCACGCAGTCCGCATTCCCGAAATTGTGTACTTCCAGAAACGTTCTGTAATGAGGAATGCGCCTATCGGAAAACCGATGTCGGTATTCAATAACTGCTTAACGTGCACTGCCGTTACAGTAGCCATACATAAATTGCATGTCTGCATACTCTTGAGAAGAAAATCGGTAAGGTATTTTGAATAAAGAAAACGTGTCCACTCACTAATAAGCTGTTGTATGAACTGAAACGTAATGTAATCCTTTATTAAAAAATACAACGTTAACAGTCATCTGAACATTTGTTTATTGTATGATATTCGTGGTTCAGCACTTACGAAATAAGTAAGAGCCTTCTTTATCATAAATCAATTTCCAGTACTCTTTTTTGTAGATCTCCAAGAAATTACTGTATGCACTACGACACGTGTTTATTTATTTTAGGATAACATTTTATTATGCGACGTTAACAATCACAGGCCTGTTATTGAATTGTTTAACTTTTTTTTTAAATAAAACCAGTTTGTATTGACTTTAGGATTACATTTTTTTCATGATCTGATAATCACATTCATAGATCTGTAACTTTAAAACAAATAAAAATGGATATACAAGTTTTGCGTTTTTGTTACTTGAAATGAAGTCTACTTTACACTTCTAAAATTTGAACATAACGATATGGGACACTTGCAGGCGCGGCTCGTGAAGACGTATTTTGGTTTGCAGTACAATGATCCGAGTGCTTCGTGTATGCTCGTGTACTAACTGTAACGTTTGCTTAGTAAACACCGAAAACACACGAGGCACTCGTATCATTGTACTGCAAACCAAAATACGTCATCACGAGCCGCGCCTGGACTCACACTTGTATATACTAGATAAAGAATAAGTGTTTCTTAGGAATAGAGGCCGCGTAATTAAAACAATATTTAATTTTGTTTACGTTTCGGTTGTATATATAAAGCCTTTTTCACGACTTTATTTAAATGTTAGAATGGTGAAAGTAGTGTTAAATTAAATGTACTTACTGTTTGGTTACATTTCAACTATGACTGAGTACGTTATACTTATTGTCTAGATTCATTTCAAAATAAAACTAAAGTTCTTGGTGACCGTATTTGGAACGTTAGTTTATTATCGCTTTTAACGGATGGAATCTAGGTAGTGTCACCAGTTTTAGTTTATTTTATTCTCGGACGTGTGTTCTTTTAAATGCATTTTTGTGGGGTTATATTGTTTTAAATCATATCCAAATAACTAAAGTAATTCTTGATTTAGTTGGACGCTACTATTACAGTTTGTACCGTGCTCTTTAGCTGTATGTATAGTTCGCGAAACAATTGTCGTTTTACGATTACGTATTAAAAAAGTGAAGATTTTTAACTATTAGTTTCATTTCTATTATATAATTTTTTGTCTTAACGATCTTTTAATAGAAATAAAAATATTGTATTTTATGAATACATCCAATTATAAATACACAGTTTGAAAAATATTTATAATTAATATAAGTCAGTGATAAACATTCCTCAGCAATAAATTAAACAATGAATCGATGAACAGGATCGCAAGCTAGTCGAATTGTGTTAGAAAAGCGTTGTGACTCGAGAAATTTGGGAATCACTGTACTACTAAACAATGAGAAAAAGGATTCCTTAGTAGGTACTCTTTTAATTACCTATTATTTCATACTAATAAAAGTTACATTTTTTAATTCTTAACACGTTTCCTGCAACTATTATCGTCTAATTATCCTAAGCATTCTTTAAAACGTGTACTAATAACAATAACTATTACATTGGGGATTAACAATCAGCATCGCATAAATCATGTAAACAATTAAAATAAACACTCATAAAATAGTGGCATGTGTCCTCTCTTTTCAATATTAAAAGGTATGTAATACGTTTTTCCCCTTTACGATTTAGCGAGTGCAACACGAAATTTACGCACAAGCACACAATCATACAATGAATTAGTTGCCGCTGAACGGTAAGTGGGAGAAGTTGTTAACAGTTAAGAAAACCTACTATAATGCAGCGTAATATTTTATATCTTCAATCATAGTAATACAAACGCTCTTCATATAAAATAATTTTTCGTATTAGTGATGTGATCTTTTCTGAATTGTTTATTGGAGATACGCGAAAAATACAAGGTATTTATTCCATCTGTTTTGACATTCTATAACAGTTCTTTTAGAGGTTATGCTCGCGAAATTTAATATTAAATAGCTATTATAAGTGTTATCAAATCGATTTGTTCAATAACAAAAAAGACCAGACGGTTTATATTCGCTTGAATAAATATATTAGGTACGTTTATAAAAATTTACTTTTAAATATTCCATTGTGACATTCAAAACAGAGCTTTTTATCGTTAGATATTCTAAGAATGTTATAGTATAGTAGTTACTTTTACATACGACACGAATAAAATGCATTTGAGTGGTATGCAATTAATAATTATGTACGCCTCTTTGCTTGCGATAAGCAATTCCTCTTCATTTTTATTAACTTAGATTTAGTAGTAAAAGAACAAATTTTAAATGTTTTTTACCGTTCGCATTAATATTTAAAGATTTGTACACAAATTTAATTAAATTACAGGGGTTGTTAAGTAAACAAAAACAAAAAAAAAGCAAAATAAAGATTAGGTACAGATAAATCTACACGTGATTTAGCATATTTTCAAGTGCAAATTCGTATAAAATTAGATTAGCACTTTTTCGTAAATATTTGTAAATAGTAGCAGTAATAGTTTTCAAATTCGGCGGTTACACAATGAACTGAAATTTTTAGTACACTTTTTATAAAAGAAATCCGTTAAAAAATCGTTTAAATTTAGTATTACATTATTTTTTTGCCCACAAAAATCTTGTTTATATAGAATTTATTATTTTAAAACTAATTCTTGGCTATATTTCAAAAGGTATTAACAGCCATGAATTTTCGGTTTTCGTAGAAAGAATACGCCATTTAAAATCCTATTTTCGATTATGTTTTAAGTATTTGATCAGAATTTATTTGAAATAGACGGGTCAAAGGATTGGACAAATTAATTAGTCGAAATATAATTGCCCATTAAATTATAAATGTTTTGAAATCAAAGATTAAAATGTCTTTAAATGTTTTTTTCCCATTTTGCATCGTTAATGAAATCAGCATGAAATTAAAAACAGTGTTGAAACATAGTGTTGACATTTCGGTACAATTTTTTTCCTTTTTCGTCCTGAGGAGTAGGTATGTGTTTTATAAGCATGTTATTAATAATAGTTTAATATATATCGTTCTAAATCGCGCTATTAAAACACTGAACACGATGCGTTTATAAGCTATAAATGCAATGTTTTAGTCTAGCGCAATTTCATTTCTCAAGGTGGTCAATTGTAATTCGTAATTTCAAATAGAATTGTCAAACACTCGTAAGCGATTAAACAATAAATAATCACAATTAAAATTTTAAATTGACTCCTAATGTATAAAAACCCGATACCTTACATATAATATTGATTTCATTGCAAGAAAATATGAAACAGTTATCGCAAAAGAAGATCTACAGAGCGAAATATTGAAGACTCATTTTTTCATACTGGAAACATAAAAGTTTCATTTATTTCTAAAATATTTGTAAGCAGTTTCTTATTTATTTCTAATGCAACGATATTTTTTGCATATAATGTATAACTGCCTTTCAGAATAATAGTTTAATTATTATCTAATTAACAATTTCAATTACACCGCTCAAAGAAATACCATTTAGAGTTACTTATTTGTTTAATAAATTAATCTTGTTTGGATTTAGAAGTAAATAATTTCGCTCATCTAATCAAATTCTAGTAAATACTATTGATATTGGGTGTCGTGACCTTAACCTTTTTACTTGCTGAATATGAATATAAAAGTTCCTGATGACAAAGCTTAAAATGTTAATTTCAATTTCTAAATTTAAAAAATTTTTTTATGAATACTTTAAGGTTTAAATTAATAATTGTTATTGTTCGCCTAACATTTATGAAATATTTCTAATACATTTGGAATACATGTAACTTTTTCGTGTTCAATTTGAATAATTTCTTAATAATTATACGAGGTGTCCCGTATCGTTATGTTCAAATTTTAGGAGTGTAAAGTAGACTTCATTTCAAGTAACAAAAACGCAAAACTTGTATATCCATTTTTATTTGTTTCAAAGTTACAGATCTATGAATATGATTGTCAGATCATGAAAATAAAATGTAATCCTAAAGTCAATACAAACTGATTTTATTTAAAAAAAATTATACGATTTAATAACAGGCCTTCGACCGAGGAGTAAATTTGCCAGCAGACTTAGAGGAAGAAGAACAAGTAGCTATTGTTACAAGGGCTCCAACTCTCAGTGTACGTCTAATCGCTAGACAATTAGGAGTACCACGAACGGCAGTTTGGCGAATTTTAAAACGTGAGGGCTTATATCCATATCACTATCGCAGGAGACACGGTTTGCTTGAGGCAGACCACTATGCTCGTCTAGTTTATTCTACCTGGATATTAAGACAGTCACGGCTTCATTTTAATTTCTGCAGAACAGTCCTCTGGACAGATGAATCTACGTTTACGAGAAGTGGCGTTACAAATCTGAGAAACCTGCACAGGAGGTCATCAGAAAATCACAAAGCTATAGGCCCATCTAAATTTCAACATGAATTTTCTATTAACGTTTGGGCGGCCCTAATCGATGACTTGTTGATTGGTCCTGTCGTTCTTCCTGGGAGGTTAAATGCGGACACTTACCTTCAATTTCTTATTGAAGAACTGCCAGGTCTTTTAGAGGATGTCCCTCTGAATGGTCGATGAGACATGTGATGGGGCACCACCACATTTCGGAATTGCTGTCCGAAATTGGGTTAACGTCAATTATCCAAGATGGATTGGTCGAGGTGGTCCTGTTGCATGGCCACCCAGATCACCCGCTCTTAATCCTCTTGACTTTTATTTATGGGGGTACATGAAAAAATTAGTCTACGCGCAAGTTTCGAACACAAGAGAAGAGTTGTTGGATCGTATACACCTGGCTGCCGAGCAAATCCGACAAAACAAGTATGAAATTCGAATAAGTACTTCTTCTGTTGGCTTACGGGCACAAGCCTGCATTCAACAAGGAGGTGGACGTTTCGAGAATATTATTAATTGAACTTTTTTAAATAAAATCAGTTTTTATTGACTTTAGGATTACATTTTTTTTCATGATCTGACAATCACATTCATCTGTAACTTTGAAACAAATAAAAATGGATATACAAGTTTTGCGTTTTTGTTACTTGAAATGAAGTCTACTTTACACTCCTAAAATTTGAACATAACGATACGGAACACTTGTATACATTATTACCAATAACAGAGGCCTTTAAAAGCCGATTTTGCCGCATCAAATTTTCATCTTTTTCGAACTTCCACGGGTTGTCTAGATGTAATTCATTCTATACTCCATCGAAAAAGTTTAGACCAATATTTAATTAGAAAATAATATGGTACAGTGAAAGTCATTTATAACGACGTCGCTTGTAACAACAAGTTGCTTATAACGACCGACCTGTAGAGAATTGGTTGAATTTCTATATGCGACAATGTCTACCATAGTCGTGTATAACGTCGTCGCAATTAGCGACGAAGTCGCTTGTAACGTCTTTCGTGAGCTCTAAGTCAGGCCGGATGTAACGTCGTACGTAGGAGAAAAAAGCCCCGTGCCGAGTGTTGTTCCGATTGGTCCCGTTTCTGTTATTCCCCTAATTCCCGACAGTTTTGATGCAGCAATACATACCAATTATTATATACATACATATTTGTAAGCGACCGGTGTTGTTCAAATTACGTTATTTGTTACATGTACGTATGTGTGTCAAAACAGAATGACACCTGCAAAAAAGAGAAAAGCCTTATCAATAAGTGACAAATTTGCAATAATTACACGCATAAAAAATGGTGAGGCTAATGTGGAGGTTGCAAAAAGCTTTGGTCTATCGCATTCCACTGTACCTACGATTTGGAGAAATCGAACAAAATTTGAAGACGCCTTCAAAAATAATGTTCAAACGAATAAGAAGTTATGATGCTCTCAATATGATGACATAGATAAGACACTCTTGAGATGGTTCAAAGAGAAACGAAGCCAGGGTATTCCAATAACAGAGCCCATCTTACAAGCCAAAGCCAATGATTTCGGCAAACTTTTAGGACTGGAAAACTTTGAATGCTCAGAAAGTTGGATCAAACGATTCCGAAACCGTCACAATATTGTGGGTGGCACTGTCTCTGGTGAATCTGCATTTGTATCCGAAAGTACAACTGATGAATGGTTGAAAAATGTTTTTGCAGAGATACGTAAAAACTTCACGGATGAACAGATATTTAACGCGGATGAAACCGGATTATTTTTCAAAATGACTCCTAACAAGACCCTAAAATTTAAAGGAGAGAAATGCTCTGGGAGTAAAATGTCAAAAGACAGGGTCACGGTATTGGTGGTCGCCAATATGACCGGCACCATTAAAAAAAAGCTGCTTGTGATTGGAAAATCAAACAATCCCAGGTGTTTTAAAAGCATGAAGAGACTTCCTGTCGATTACAGATCCAACAGACGTGCCTGGATGGTGTCCGAAATATTCGAGAAGTTTTTACGAGACTGGGATAAGGAGCTATGTGCGGCAAAGAAGAAAATTTTGTTGTTGGTGGATAATTGCAGCGCTCATCCTAATGTTCAGAATTTGAAGGCCATAAATTTGTGTTTTCTCCCACCAAGTACAACTTCCGTTCTACAGCCTCTTGATCAAGGCATAATAAGGAACCTCAAAGTGCATTTCCGAAAGTCTTTAGTCATGAAAATGATAGAGAATGCAGATGAAAACAATGAAATAAAAATTAATATTCTAGATACCGTCATGATGATATCCACAGCATGGAATGCAGTTTCACAAAATACAATTGTTAATTGTTTTCGACATGCTGGATTTCTCCCCTCAGTGGCTATTCAAGAAGAGGATCATTTTGAAGACGAGGATAACATTCCCTTGGCACAACTGATTCGAGAAGCGTACGTCGTGGACACTGATTCAAAATTTGATGACTTTGTTGACGTTGATAAAGACTTGGCAACATGGGGAGAGCTAAATGATGAAGATTTAGTTATGAATTTAAAAGGTTTACAAACAGAAGAAGAAGCATACGAGATCGATGAAGATCAAGATGACCCTGCGATGGAATTCGAACCACCATCAACATTGGAGGCCATTACAGCTTTGAAAATAGTGCGAAACCACATTTCATTTAATGACAAGTTGAATGAAGTTTACATTAAGAATGTCATAATATTGGAAAGGGCCTTAGAAGTGAACTATTTTTTGCAATCCAGTAATCAAACAAAAATTACTGACTTTTTTGGAAAATAATTTGTTCATGTGTATGTAATTGTTTTTTGTTATTTATAACTATGTGCTATAATACAATTATCTTCATTTATAATAAAATGCATATAACGACGTTCTTATATAACGACGAAAATTGTCGGTCCCTTGGTCGTCGTTATAATCGACTTTTACTTCTATATTCAGCAACCTTCCTTTTGTGAATAATTTTTGGCTCATTAGCTTCTTTTTGTCAGGAACTTTATCACGTTACAAAGTTTTACTTTAATTTCATTCATTTGGTCAACAAATCCATCTCCAAATCCTCATAAAGGCAAATTAAACACAACGACACAAATGCAAGTATTATTCAGAAACTATGTGGCCTAACACAGAGATGGCGCGAATTCGCAGAAATCTTCTTTACCATTCTGTAGAATCATCCTTTATTAAATATGACAGTACAGAGCGATCTGTCAATTAGTCTGTTTTTAACAGTAAGCCAAAGTGAACGTCTCGTGTGATTTTGTAATAATGGAAAAAAACTGAGTTGAGAGCAGTGATTAAAGTACTTTCATTTGAAAGGCTTAATACCAACTGAAATCAAAGCAGAACTGGATTCAACACTATTAGAAGCCGCGCCTTCGTTTCAAATGGTTAAAAAACTGGGTTGTTGAATATAAGTGGACGTCCAAAGAACTGTTACTGTTCCGGATATGATTGAAAAAGTCCACCGTATCGTCTTGGATGATCGTCGAGCAAAAGTGCCCGAGATTGCAGACATTGTAGGTATCTCAAATGACAGTGTGCGCATAATTTTAACTGAAGAATTGAAAATTACAAAATATTCGACGCGGTTATTCACATCGGAGCAGGAACTTTCGTTTGAGTGTTTCTCGCTACCTTTTGGCACGTTTTCGCCGTAATCAGAAGGAGTTTGTACGCCGTTTCATCACCGCCGATGAAACCTGGGTCCACAATTACACTCCCGAACACAAAGAACAATGGACACCAAAGAATGCAAAAACGGTTTCATCAGTAGGATAGGTTATGGCAATTGTTATTTTTTGGGGTTCTCATGGAATTATCTGATCGACTATACTTAGAAAAGGGGACACAATAAATGAGGAGTATTATGCCAATTTGTCGCAACAATTAAGCGACAGAATCAAAGAGAAACGGAGTCATTTGGCAAAGAAGAAAGTGCTTTTCCATCAGGATAACGCACCCGCCCACAAGTCTGCGATTGCATTGGCAAAAATTCATGAATTGGGATTTTAATTAGTGCCTGATTCACCCTATTCCCTAATGGCTCGCGCGGTAAGCGATTTTCGTCTAATTCCGAGGTAATCACTGCTGTAAATAGATATTTCGAGGACTTGTATTTATCGATCTACAATGAAGGGCTTTACTAATTTGGAATATCTTTGGAATAAGTGTGTTGAGCGAGTAGAAGACTATATCGAAAAATAAAATGTTTTTTCTAAAAAAAAACATAGTTTGAGACCATCGCTTTGTTGGTTGGTAGTTAAGAAGATGATACAAAAATGTTTCCTCGTTTAAATATCGAAAATGCTATATATCAGGTCTACATCAATCGACAAACAGAGAATCAAATATCCTTCATAAAGCATTAAATCAGTGGCGGCTCTTTAATGAGAGCAAGTGAGCAATTGCACCTCCTGGAATTATGAAACAAAACAAACTGTGAAAGTATATATTTATTATGTATATTATGTATTCATGGTTATTGACGAGGAACGTGGCACGCTACCAACGTACATACACCAATCGTCGTCACAGATATACTGAGCAAAGCCCAACTGTTGCTCTGTTAAGGCATTAACATTACATTGATGGTGGGGAGAACTGTATTTTGCCGTACTTCAATGTCGTATAATACATAGCGTTGGAGCAACTGAACCAGACTGCTCTCGGGCGTTGTTACAATAATTCCGTGTCTTTTGTAGAGAACAACGCGTTTTCGCATTAACGTATAATGAAAAAATCGCAGTAAAAAATCTTAAACGGCCGATGCCTCAATTATGTTTAGAAAATAAACAATCTGTTAAAGGTAAAGACGTTATAAGAAAATTCAAAATGAATATTTATCAGAAAAAATGACTGGATTTGTGGGTGTGAAATTAAAAATACTTTGTTTTGTTTTCCGTGTCTTTTGTTTGGTGGTGAACCGTCTGGGTCAAAGAACGGAATAAGAGACTTAATTCATCTTAGTGCTAAAATTAGTAAACATGAAAATTCCGAAGGGCATTTGAAAAATATATTTAGTCTAAGAATGTTAGGAAAAAATAACATTCAGAATGTTTTAGATTCATCATATAGAAAAGCAATTCAACAACACAATGAAAAGGTAACAAAAAATAGGCATGTGTTAAATTTAATAATAAATTGCATTAGATTTTGTGGCGCGTTTGAACTGGCACTTCGGGGTCATGATGAACAGCAAACGTCGAATAACAAGGACATTTTTCGGGAATTGATAAATTTTACGGCAGAATTGGATAAATCGCTCAGAGATCACATCGAAGCAGCACCGGTTTTTAAGGGATTATCAAAAACGATACAGAATGAGCTGCTTGATGCAATGTTGAACGTGTATTATGAACAAGTTGCCAGTGAAATTAAAGCAACCGACTTGATATCTGTGATAGCTGATGAAACCACAGATGTGTCCAATCAGTTTCAGTTGGTGGTTGTTTTAAGATATATTGTGAACGCGAGACCGGTCGAAAGATTTTGGAAATTTCTTCTGCCTAGTGGACAAGATGCTAATTCTTTATCTGCCTCCATCCTTAACGAAATTAGTTTGCTTGTTGATGACCCAGAAAAACTGATTGCACAGAGCTATGATGGGGCAGCAGTCATGAGTGGTGCTATTAACGGCGTGCAAAGACATGTCCAAGACCAGTACCCAAGGGCTAATTTTGTACATTGTTATGCACATCAGACAAATCTAATTATGTCACATGCCACATCGAGCAGTAGTAATTGCAGAATTTTTTTTGCCAATCTGACGGGATTATGTACATTTTTCTCCACTTCACCACAACGAGCTGCAAGATTGGAAGAATTCCTTCAGAGAAAACGCTTACTTCGTTCTTCAAAAATAAAATGGAACTTCAATTCTAGGACAGTGAATAAAATATATGAGCACCGAGAAGAAATAATTTAAGCTCTAGAACAAATCGAGGGAGAAGCTAGTTTACAAACTACCATTCATCAAGCTGGTTTGTGAATTTTAGAGGAGGAAAATTTTATCTATTGGTTAACTTTCTTTCATAAAATTATGCCACATGTGGACATATTGTTTAATCAATTACAAAATGTCAATACAGATGCATTAAAAATCAAGAATAATTTAGATAATTTTGAACGCGCTATTGGAAAAATTCGAACCGAAATCGTTGACACAGATAATCAGTTGGTTAAACAAAATGACCCAGAACTGACTTCTCGACCATCGAAGCGGCGAAGAGTAACTGATGGTAGCCAAAGAAGGAGAGAAACTATTGAAGTGTGCGATATTATTTTGCTAGAAATAAAAACTAGATTTCGGTATACAGGGCACTTAATATTAGCAAACTTAATTTCTTTTAAACAGTTTTCCTCTTTTCAAAAAAAATTTCCGGAAGATTGCCTTAAAGAAGCAGTAAAATTTTATCCATGCCTCAATGAAAGCAGACTACGAACTGAATTAAGCGTTCTATATTCTAGAGAAGAATTTAGGCAAAATATAGAAGTCGGTGCTGTAGGTCTGCTAGGTCTTCTGCTGGATGGATTAAGCGACACCTTTAATGAAGTTGTTACGCTTTTAAAAATTGTCATTACAATCCCAATGACAACGTCCGAAGCGGAACGCCAGTTTTCACGGCTGAAGAGAATAAAAACTTTCCTGAGAAATACAATGAAAGAAGAGAGATTAAATGCCCTTACTATGTTATCTTGTGAAAAAGAATGTATAAATGATTTCCCAAACTTTAATGAAAAAGTGATAGAACTGTTCTGCAAGTCAAAGACACGTAAAATGGACTTCGTTTATCGTCAGATGTAATTAAACTGTGTAGTGTAATATTTACTATTCCCTCAAAACAAACTCTACAATGAACAGTACCTGTCTGGAACAGTACGTCGGTGAAATTTATAAGGATTGGGTAAGCGTTTTTGTATTACACTTTTTAATTTTGAAATTATGCACTCCCTATGTGAACCACCCGAGCCGCCACTGCATTAAATACTAATCATTTTTAAAGTAGGTAATAGAGTTTCAGAGGGTGTAAATACTTTCAGGAGTCATTGTATATGTCTCACGATTTAAAAAAGGTGTTTATCACAAATGCGATTTACAAAGAAAATACATACGAACTCATACTCCTTGTTTTCGTTATTCCATTGTTGACATAGCATTTGCGTGACCAGGTCACTTGCTGCGACCTTCGACCAAGTCCCTATTAGTTTAAGGATTACATAAACCACTTATCGCATCACCTGACGTGTAAAACTGCTGAAACACGGTTGCTAATAAATTTTTGGAATTCAACATCCTCCTGTTGCTATTACAATGCAATCAGTGATATAATCATAGATATTAGCAGTAATAATTCCTGAGAATTGTTTATTAAAATTTTTTTCTTTATGGTTGTTACGATTTTTGGCAATTAGATGTGAATTTACTAATTAGAATTATTTTCCAATTTATTTCATTATTTTAGCGCTTTATAATCTGCGGTAGCAATTTACATTGGGTAAACCTTCAAAAATATTTTAAATTTCAGTGAAGTAATTAAAGTATGTACTGAAATATTTTGTGTACTTTTGTCTTTGCTTTTAAAATTTATATCAGGGGAAGCATCTAAATATCCGTTAAATTAAAAGAGATATTGTAATCAAATTTTAGACACGAAAATCAGGGATGAAGAGCCGTCGTTTGGAGTATTTTTTTAAATATACGTTAAAAAAAATGTAACGCACTTAAGTTATCCTTTTTTAAGTTGTACGGCCTGTATTTTTTGACATTTTGGAATTCTCCTCGATCACACGATTTCAGCAAACTGTAAACACTTGTGATCTAAAGTATTTTTTATTTATTAATTGGCACGGAAAAGAAAATAAATTGAGCATACAAACAAAGTTAAACTTAATTTTTGAGATTTTCAAAATGGGTGCCACCTACTTTCTGACAGTAAGCCAATCAGCTGAGAGCGGACTCTAGCAAGTAATGATTAGAGCAGCCCAATTTCCGTGCGCGCCATGAGCGCCGGTATGGGAGTGTAATTCGTAATATATTAGAATATGCAATAGAATAGGGATGCAACATGAGCTTGTTCCGATATAAGTATAGAAGTAGAGACATTTATTCTATCAGAAATAATTAAATATAGTAGTGCCCCGTTATCCGCTGACTCCGTATCCGCGGTTTCAGTCATCCGCGATTTACCTATGATGAGCAGAAAACGCGTTATATCAATAAATATAAAGGTTATAGGAGCATTTGTCGATATATCGTCGTATGTCGTATATATGAGTCATCCCCTGAATTCGGCGCTCTCTTATGATAAGTTAAACAAGTTGGAACGTGCTTGAGGTGCCACTCGCTTTTACTTGTACATATAAACGCTCCTGTTAACTATGAGTTTAGTACTATTCGAATTGTCGGACAAGACAGTGCTTGCAATAGTTTTTAAATAAAGCAAGTAAATTTGAAAATCATTTTAAAATGGCTTCTAAACCAAAAAGGAAACGTGAAATGCTCACTATTAGTGAAAAAATAAAAATCATTAATATGATTGAAATAGAAAAAAAATCTATTGCAACTGTTGCTAAAATATACAATAAAAACGAATCTTCGATACGAGAAGTGTTAAAAAACAAAGATAAGATTCGAGCTAGTTTTTCTAGTGCACCCCAAACTACGAACCATAGGATAGCCCTCCAATTCGACACGAATAAAAAATTTCTGATTTTCTTACCAGAGAATTTTAACACAAACCGCTTTAATTAAAACAAAAGTTGCAACCACAATACGTAATAAAGTGTTACTTAAGGTAGAAAATGCCTTAAATTTATGGGTGGAAGATATGACAAGAAAACATATTCCTATCGATGGCAAAGTGCTACAACAAAAGGCGTTGGTTTTATATGAAGATATGCAGACCCAAGATTATACTGAAGAGGAAGGAAAATCATTCACAGCAAGTAGGGGGTGGCTGCATAGATTTAAAACTCGGTTTAATCTAAAAAATATAAAAATGACAGGGGAATCTGCGTCGGCTGATCATGTAGCTGCTGCCCTGTATCCAGAAAAATTTAACCAAATTATTGCAGAAAAGAATTATCATCCTAAGCAAGTTTTTAACTGCGATGAGACTGGTCTTTTGTGGAAAAAAATGCCTCAACTGACTTATATTCATAAGACTGCAAAGAGTGCACCAGGCTTTAAAGCAATTAAGGATAGACTTACCTTGATATTTTGTACAAATGCAGCTGGTCATATGATTAAACCCGAACTTGTTTACCGATCACAGAATCCACGTGCTCTTAAATACAAAGATAAAGCTTGCCTGTCTGTGTTTTGGCAATCAAATCGAAAGGCGTGGGTTACGACTGTTCTATTTACACAATGGTTTCATCAATACTTTATTGCGGAAGTGAAAAGATATTTGGAAAAGGAAGAATTACCATTTAAAGTGCTGCTGATACTAGACAATGCTCCTGGGCATCCTGTGTCACTAGGCACAGAAGATAAAAATGTTGAAGTGCTTTTTTTACCACCTAGCACGACCTCATTGCTTCAGCCCCTTGATCAAGGTGTCATTAGATGCTTTAAAGCCATATATATTCGACAGGTTTTCGAAATGCTGTATACAATGGCTAACGAATGCTCTGATATCGGGCTCATGGAATGCTGGAAGTCATTTACAATTGCTGACGCAATTCTATTTATCAAAGGAGCGATCGAGGAATTAAAGTCAGAAACGATAATAGCATGTTGGAAAAATCTGTGGAATGACATCGTTCTTAGTTCTGAAGACACACATGATATTAATTCACATCTAACAACGATATTTAACATAGCGCAGAAAATAGATGGAGAAGGATTTAACGATATAACCCAAGAGGAACTCAGTGATTACATAAACGAAGAGGATCAAGTATTCACCAACGAGGAATTGGAAGACCTTGTGAAATCTTCTCCAGAAGCGAGTGACGGTGAGGATGAGGGTCAGCAAGAACCGCCAGCATGGACGCTTGAAAAATTTTCAGCGATATTTCGAACTGCTCAAACATTAAAAGAACAGATAGTAGAATATGATCCAATAATGGAACGCAGTATAAAAATTACTCGGACTATGACAGAAGCCTTGAAACCTTCGGAGGATTTGTTTATTGAAATGAAAAGACAAAAACGACAACTACCAATAACAATGTTCTTTGAAAAAGTCGACAAAACTATCGATAATGCACAGCCATCAACATCGTTTGCTTCGGATCTAAGTAAACAATCGACTGCTAACTTGGACTTGGAGGAAGATGAATGAATATGTAGCTCACGATGATAAAGTTTTTCTTGTTGTATATTTTCTTATTGTGTATGTAAATATGTACTATATGTACATATGTATGAACTTATATATTTATTAAACTTAAATTCTATTTCGTGCCACAGCACAAGAATATTTATTTATTTATTGTTTATTTATTTTAAATAAATATTATATAACTTATTTTTTCTTGTTTCATTATTTTAACTTTGCTTCATATTTCATATTGTACTTGAAAATAAAGCGTTCGCTACTATCCGCGGTTTTCAGTATCCGCGGAAGACCACAGAACCAAACCCCCGCGGATTGTGGGGGTACCACTGTATACATTTGGTTGTCTGCTATTAAAGTAATATGCATAAACACACGAAAAATAAGAATAGTACATATTATTGTTAATTACCTTAGGCCTGGTCAGGTATTACATTTATTCATTGTCTTATTTTCTACAGTCATAAAAACTATTTATTTTATTACAGGCACAACCCTCTGGTTAATCCATCCATTATAAAATGTATTTGAATAAGCATAAATATAATAGAATAAGTTTTATTGTACATATTTCCTGTTATACATTATTATAATAGCTTAAATAATTTGGTTCGAGGCGATTCTGCGAAGTATTAGAGGTTATCTCTGTGCATTGTATATATTACTTTAAGAGGTATTTTATTTTCTATAATTAAGGGTTTCCGGCGTATATTGTTTATTTAATACATTTATGACGTTGGAAACTACAGCATATACTTTTCTTGGAAAGGTAAAAATAATGCTATGGAAATTTCCGTATACTCTATTTCATTGTTTTCTCCCTCTCTTTGACTGGCGGGGACAAGCCGAAAAATAAGGGAATGAAGAAACAGTTCCAAACAAGATCTCTTAGAGCTCACTACAGTTACAAGTACGATCTCTTCGAGTTAAAGCTTAGGTCTCAGTGATCTAAATAACAGTTCCTACTAAGATCTCAGTGATCTAAATAGGAGCAAATATTATTTATTAGCCAGTTTTCTCGGTCTTTAGTATTAAGACCAGATACTGCATTTACATTAAGTTAACGGAACTCCAAATATTAAAGATTAAATTTATAAATATATTAGTGTAATACAAAAACTATTGTATTATTTCACTTCGGTCGATACATACCGAACTTCCTTCAAACCAGGAGGATGAAAATAAACGGTTTGATTTTGGTCACCGGCAGCAACTACTGTTGAAACAAAAGTAATGCTGACAAGCGAATCGCGTATCGAATTTTGAATAAAAATAATTTACAAAGAACAAAATTCAAAACTATGTATTTTCTGTGAAACATTGAAAGTGTAAGACATTACTATGAGCAACTAAAATTTGGTCAAGGTGTTCCTGTGTTAAATACATTTAACGAAATAAAAACCTAGTTTCAGTACATATCTAGTTATTTATTTATTTTTAGTGATTCTTGTATATCTTTGTCTTATTTCTACATGTAGATCAAAATGTCGGGAACAGCTAACGAAGCGTTCAAAGATGATTCCGATAATACTGTTTCGCATACAGAAGACAACAACAAAACACCCAATTACGAACAGCAAACCAGTGAAAATCACCTACTGAAGCATCGCCATCATGACACAGCGTACTTCAGCGATGAAAAAATTACAATACCGGAGGTGAATCGTGTAAGTAACAAGTTGTTTGTAATCATTAAGTTGAAAGAATATATTATATAATAGCGTTGCAATAATAGGTTATAAAATATTAATTAAAATAAGTAATTACCTTCATTTCTACATTATATTTGTAAATCATACAAGCGCTGGCACAAAAATAACCTAAGTAGCTTTGTTTTAACGAAAATTGTAGCGCCATCTGTTGGTGGAAGATTGTTTTATAAAGTATCTTTAGGGACGTTTTGTGTATCAACCTTCCTAAATAATCTGTAGAAGTTTCGTGACATTTTGTTCGATAAAATCCAAGCTACAACACAGTAATTTGTATTTCTCGATCCGATAAATGAATCAAGAATCAAACATAAGTTTACAGTACTGCTTAATAATTCCATACGAAAGGAAAAGTTGATAGACATTTCATATGCACAAATTCAAAATCTCACCGTTTGGGGAGAGTAACATTGACAACTTTTACTACTCCTATTCAAAATAATACAAAAGATCCCTTTCTATTACAGACACGGGAAATCCGGATTAGAATTTAAATAACGTTTTTATAATGTGTAAATAAAATATGTTATACAGTGGTTTAAACTTGAAAATGCACGTCTAATATTTTATTAAATTGGAAATGTTTATGTTCGAATTCTATATCCTAGGTCTACTTTTATATCTAACAATAAAAAAATGTCTGAAATTAAAATATTGCGAAAGGATATTAAATGTATCACCAACAATGACTATTGTTCTTCAAAGTACATACTCGCGTTTGAAATCAATGAAAACAATATTAGTTTACTTATGTGCCAAGTGACAACTGAATTGATAGATAACAGGAATATAAAATAAAGGTGAAGCCTCTGTACCAGATTCAAACTGCTATTTTTATCAACAAGAGTCTTTATTCTGTTTGTCATCATCGCTAAGTTCTTGTAATTTTACATGCCTAGAAAAGTATGGAGTGTAGAGATTTTTTCAAGCTTAATTCCCCTTGAAAATCTTAAAGCCAAAATAATTTGACAGTAAAAACACCATTTAACCCTTTAAGTGGCAGTGTGATAACGCAATGCAGTTTGTGTGTATGCAAACAATCTCAACCAGGTCACAGCCTCGTTCCCGTAACGCAAGTGTAACGTGTGTTACAAATACGTCCTCGCTAACGCGAGTTGTTTGCAAACACAAACTACATGTCAGGGTTGTATAATATTCCCTAAGTAGTACGAGGATGATCTGATGTATATATAACGAGAGTAATGCAAGGGACAGACATTCAGATTCACAGATTCACATTCACATTCACATATTCAGTCTTAAACAAGAGTCAGATTCTTAACCAGAATCATGTCCTCTTTTATACTCTCTTTAGATAGACAGTAATAATATTAATGATAAGTATATCATAATGTATATAATCGTTATCCAGTTTTAAGTGTTAAATATTAATTATACGATGTTACCCAAACTTCGTGAGTGTCTTACTTTACCATAAGTCGCCCTACCTGTTATCCCGTGCGGCTACCCAACGGCTCAACATCACAGCAGAGGTAGCTATAGCTACCACCTGTTATTAAAGTCTAAATTCCAGCATCGGCCCAGCGAATTTGATCTTTACGCCTTCCACTTAATGCATTAAGTTACCCTGGTCTCTATTGCTACTGCGCAGACAATATTTTCGCGCGCATTTTGCCTTATTCGTGATGGCAGGTATCTATAGCTACCAGTGTCACTTAATGCGCCTTATGTTTCGACGTTTACTGGTGTTTTTGGTTTTTTCGGCTTGATTTTTCCTGTCATAGCGCACTTGATTTGATAAGTTTTCCAACAATGTATACTAGCAAATTTAGTTATTTTGCATGTTAAAATTTTCGCATATCTGGGAGAAATAAAGTAAAATCGTTTAAGTAGACCATAACATAACCCTACTTACAAAAGAAAAACATGCTTTTTTCAACTTTTTTCAATAAAATTTTATATATGTTTTTTGAGAATCCTATAGAACACTATATTACCTTTGAAACTATCGTCAAAGTTTTTCTCTAAAATTTTCGGCAAACTTGTTATAAACAAAAAAAACTATTGCAGAATAATGGATAATAATAATTATCGCAAACCATTAAAACAAGCTGAATTGGAACAGTTGGCCAACGAGCTGTATGATGATGAAAACTCGTTTGATGAAGAAAGCTTTTGTTATTTTGACTATGGAGGGGATTCTGATGCGGAAGATAATTTCATATTGTCAAGCGGACCTTCCACGTCAGGCATAAGTGGTACCAGAAATTCCAAGAAGGTTGCTCAAGAAAGTATATCTCACGATAAAACTGTATTGGAGGGCGAAGTTGAAGTAGACAGTACATTTGATGATTCCGACGTCGACCCAACATTTGATCCTGATGATCTCATTCCTAATAAAAAACGCAAAGTATTCCAATTCTCCTCTAGTTCATCTTCAAGCAGTGAAAATGAAGAGGACATAGAAATATCTGACAACATACCCAGTAAGACTCGGTCCCCATCACCTGATGACGGTTTTTCTTGGTCGAAACACGATCAACCTCCTTTGCACATGGCAAGTTTTCAGTTCACCGAAGCAACTAGAGTTCACAGTACTGATGTAGACCCAAATGATATTTCACCACTAACATATTTCAAATTGTTTTTCAATGAGAATCTTTGTGAAGAATTTATCACCCAATCAAACTTATATGCTACTCAAGGAAACACATCACTAGATTTAGGAACAAGTGAATCTTTGTGAAGAATTTATCACCCAATCAAACTTATATGCTACTCAAGGAAACACATCACTAGATTTAGGAACAAGTGAATTTTCGGCCTTTTTGGGAGTGCTCATTATAATGGGTATCCACTGCTTACCCACCATGAAGTCATATTGGTCCAATGATTATAATTTTCGAGTAAGCAGAATAACAGATATATTTACACTCAGGAGATTTTTAAAAATACTTAGGTATTTACATATAAACGATAATTCTAAGATGCCAGTACGCGAAAGTCCAGAATTTGACAAGTTATATAAAATTCGACCGCTTCTAAAGGATTTGAAGGCTAAATTCTTTTCAGCATTTTTCCCATCAAGACATCTTTCAATTGATGAAAGCATGATAGGGTTCAAAGGCAGAACGTCACTAAAACAATATATGCCAATGAAGCCTATCAAGAGAGGATTCAAAGTGTGGGCAATTGCGTGTGCTGAGACGGGTTATCTACTTGACTTTGAAGTTTATGAAGGCAAAACTACCAAGCATCCAAATGCTGATATGTTGGGTGAAAGCTTCGTACTAAACTTAACTGAAAAAATTGCTGGAAAAGGCTACTGTATTTTCTTCGACAATTTTTTTCCACATTGCCATTATTTCAGAAATTGCTGGACAAACAAATTTTTGCATGTGGCACTATTCGGCAAACTAGGAAGCAATTCCCGAAAAAGTTTTTGTGTCTAGATAAAACTTTGAAGATGAGTGATTCAGACTCGATTTTTTCTGGAGATATAACCGTGTATAAATGGAAAGATAGAAGAGTAAAATGTGTCACAGTTGTTAGTAATATGCACGAATTTGAGAAGAAAACGGAAGTATTGCGTACTGATAAAACTGAATCTCGACAAAAAGTACCCTGTCCTCAAGCTATTGCCGACTACAACTCGTACATGGGAGGAGTTGACCATTTCGATCAGCTCCATGCTACTTATACGGTGACTTGGAAGTCACGACGATGGTGGATGAAGATATTTTTTTATTTGTTGGATGCAGCAATTGTTAACAGTTACATATTATATAAGGAAGATATGAAGAAAAAAATTCCCAATCAAAAACCTATGAGTCAGTTGCAATTTAGAAGTTCTCTCGCTAATGCTTTGATTTCCACTTATTCTTGCCGGAAACGCCCAGGACCACAAAAAAATTGAAACAAGTTTGATGATGCAGGACACCTTCCTATAAAGGGAACATACCGTCGTTGTGCAGGTTGCGCTAAACAAAAGAGACAAACACGCTCTAATATTATTTGTAAGAAATGTAATGTCGCCTTGTGCAAGTCATGTTTCGATCCTTTCCATTCGAAGTAGTTTTATTATTATTATATGAACAAAATAAAAATACTTTAAGTTCTTTGTAGTGCCTTAATAAGTTAAAATAAAGCTTGTACAAAAAAAAATATTTCAAATTTGTTGTTTTCCTAAAGGAACCTTGGTAGCTATAGATACCACTATTTTTTAATATTTTTCCCGTGTTACAAGGACTATTTTTAACATGTAGGCATAATCAGAATTACAAAAAACGAAAAAAAAAGTTTTGCCACTTAAAGGGTTAAAGGAATTTTCCCAGTATCCTTCGTTCAATAATTTATTTCTAAACATTTTAGATGAATTAATAGACAATTTGAAATCTCAAAATTGGTTAATAGATGCAACATCAAATATTAAGTTTGCGTTTTTCCTTGTCTATTCAAATCAATATGTTGTTCTTTTCTAACATTACTAAAGTTGTAATTATAGAAGATGCAAATTCAGTGATAAGGTGTTAAAATTACGTAATGAATTTTATATTTTTGTTTAAGCAAATATTTGTGTTTAAAAAAAGCTTCTAAAAGTATTCTTGGAAATACCGCAATTAAACGATACATCATCTTTGTGGTTTTTTTGAAAAGCATTCATAAATCTTTATCACATCACCTACATATACGCAGGTTGCGTCATGATTTTTTCCTTAAAATACGTGTAATTATACTTATCAGCAAGAGCACTTTCAACGTTTCCACAATAGTTTTACATATATAATAACTTCCATTGCCTAACATATTATCAAATAACAAAAGAAAAATACGTTTTACTAAAATATCATTTTACATTAGTGTGGAGTGAAAATGAACAAAAAATTTTTTTTTAAATTTTGAAAACTCCTGTATTGCTAATTGATGACCCTATTAGAAAGCACTATTTATGCAAAATAACAAGACTCTGCGACTTTATTTCGAGGTGGCGCATGAAGGGTGAAGTTTGAAAAATAACCTAATTTACATAAAGGCAGAAAAGTACAATTTAAAAATCTTTTTTATCTACCATTAAATAAAACTGTTGGCAACACTTAAGTTTATTGCTCAAAAACAAAGTTAGGGGATTCCCATGCATAAAATAAAGTATCATTTTAAACAGTTTCTTTCAGTTTCTTCATAGTATTTAGAAGTGCAACGTGTTAAAAAAGTTTATAAAACTTAATCAAACGTAAAATTTTCGTTACCAAAAGTTAAAACGTGATTGCTGAGGAAAGATTTAAAATGAAAAAAGAAAAGAAATAAAATAAATAGAAATGAAATAAAAAGAAAAAACTAGGAAAGATTTGTGTTGCTCTGTATTTGGAAAACCAATTACATTAAGTGCTAATGTGTTGCCTACGCATTGTGATATTATTAAATATTACCTGTGGCTAAAAAAATGATATGCTTGAATTGAACAACCGAAAAGATCCTTCAATTAAGTGCATATGTGAAATAATTGCTACTGATATTGAACAAATATGGAAAAAGGCATCGATTCCTATAATAAGTCATCAACAAATCATAGCAAGATTGATTTCCTATTACAACAAATACAAAAATATGAAGAAACTGCGCAGTGAAGTAAAAGAACAAAATTTCTTAAAGGAATCTCAAAAACAATTATTTAACATCGCAACCTGTAAGTGCGCGTCCAGAAACATATGTAAATGTGTGACGAAAATACCTCCAGCAGAGGAAAAGTTTTTAAAAGACCAACGAAATGAGCGTAGAATGTTGGCTGTGTGGATACGTTGACAACAAAATCTATACGACGCAATGAAGTTCGAAAGAGAAAACATGATCAATTCGTTCAAAAAAACATGACTTCTTCGTCTATGTCAGAATTACATCGGTCATGCAGTAGCACTTCAAGTGAAACATCAGAATTAGAGCAAGATGATTTTTGCTTTAATGAAGGAAAAAGAAAAGTTCACAAAAGAGAAAATCAAAAGGGAAATAAGCAGATGAGACAAAAGTTGCAAACCCTTGCTACAGCTTGTGACAGGACTGGAGTTTCAGATCGATCTGCAGCATTTGTTGTAAACGCAGTAATGGTTGATTTAAACATTATAGATGCGGAAAACTCATCAAGCGTAATAGATCGTAGTAAAATACGTCGAGAAAGGAAAAAAGTTCGAAAGCAGTTGAGCTCTATTAGCAATGAAAAACCTCTGACTTCTATTTATTTTGATGGTCGTAAAGACAAAACTTTAATTATAACTTCAAAAGAAAATAAGTCACAGCGTAAGACTATTACCGAAGAACATATTTCATTGGTATCTGAGCCAAATTCTGAATATATTGGACATTTCACAATAGATTCAGGAAAAGCAGCTAATATTATGAGGAATATTGTCGCCTTATTAGATAAAAAGTATAAATGTAATTCATCTTTGGTGGCAATCGGATGTGATGGAACGGCTGTCAACACAGGGTATAAAAATGGAGTCATTGCCTTATTGGAAACACGTTTAAAAAGACCATTGCAATGGTTTGTGTGCTTATTACACGCAAATGAATTGCCACTGCGCCATTTGTTTTTAAGTCTTGATGGAAACACAGCAGGTCCTAATAGCTTTTCTGGAGCTATAGGTAAAAACCTCCACAATTGCCTTGATTTTAAGTTACAAGCTTTTGAAGCGATCCCTGCAGAATTGCCGGATATTGATATAAAGTTGCTAAGCACTGATCAAAAATATCTTTACGAGATTTGTTCTTCCATTTCTTCTGGTTTAATTTCATCAAGTTTAGCTGAAAGAGACCCTGGGAAATTAGCACACTCTCGCTGGCTAACTTGCGCCAATAGGATTCTTCGCTAATACATTGGAATGGCTACACCACCAGAGCAACACCACTTAAGCAACTAGCACTTTTCATTATGAAAGTATACGCGCCAACATGGTTTGACATAAAGTCAAAGCCATCTTGTAACCATGGTCCAGTTCATGTTTTCAACATGGTCAAGAGAAGTTTATATTTAAGAGATGACCTTAAGAGTATTGTTTTAAAAACTATAAACAGAAATTCATTCTTCGCACACCCAGAAAATATGCTGTTGGCCATGCTTCAAGATGATACTTCAAAAATTAGAGAATTGGCTCTCCGAAGAGTATTAGAAGCAAGAAAAGAAAATGTGTATATTAAAAGCAAGAAAGTTTGCGAGTTCCGCCTTCCACAACTTGAAGTAAATGCGACGAATTACTATGAGTTAATAAATTGGTCGAATGTGAGAATAACTGAACCACCAATGACTATGAAATATTCTAATACAGAAATTTCAAACCTGATTCGTTCGGGAAATAATTTCAGTCAATTTGGGATGTTTCCTTGTCATACCCAAGCAGTAGAGAGGTGTGTCAAGCTCGTCACTGAAGCTTCAATATCTGCTTGTGGATCAGAAGCAAGAGACGGTTTCATTCGCTCTAGAATTAAAGCAAGGCAAGACATACCACTGTTTGAGTCGAAATCTCAATTTTTTCAACAACGAGATCTTTTACAATTTGCTAACGAATGATTTTTGTTTTTGTATTAAATATGCTTTATGTGAGTAAATAAAAGACTGTAACTGTTTGAATTTATTGAATAAAAACAAATTTAAACCACACTGTTTACTTTTTTATAAATGATAAAGTTCCACAAATTAAAGTCTTGTGCGCCACCTCAAGACGTTGACCTAGGAAGATAAGATTTTTTCTCTGCACTTTTAAGTACTTAGAGCATCGATGTTTAATACAGGAAAAACTAAATTTAAAAAAAAATAATTTCGTTATTCACATTGATTGCAATTTAAATTACAATGCATGTTTTTTTAAGTAACTCCGTTTTGACAGTAAAAAAGATAAGACCATTTTTTAACATAATTTCTACTTAACCCTCTATGGTCGGAGTTTTTTCAAATTCTGAAAATTTGCTTAAAAAAATATATTCGATGCTTGCACTGGTCACTTACCTGCTAGGTAACACACAATACCATATATAACATTATTCTTCGAAAATTTTGGAAATCCTGAAACGTAACGAAAACGGTACAATAGGCAATAAGAGGACAAAATATGAGATCCACAAAAAACTTTATTTAACAAAAACGTAAACTAATTGTGATGAAAATAATAAAAACAATTTTCATTTTGATTTATACACAAATACACACCACACTTTTGACAATAATGTACTGGGCTTGAACTGCAACCTGGCTTCTTACAACGTCCCCGTTTCTCCTGCACAACAGGCCAGTGACCTATACTATGGTGGCGAATATTTTTCTCTATAATGCACATTGTTGCGTGCCTTTTGCGTTTTTTGGAAGCATGTTCGTCATCAACCAAAGCACTACTAGGTCGACCAACTTTCCTAAATTCAATGGTTTTTCCCTCTTTCTGTAAACTTTCTGCTATTCGACTCTTAAATTCAAAAAGCGTCATTTCGTTTTTTCTCGGAACACCAAAATCCCGACAATCGCGCCTATACAGCAGCCAACAGTTGACAATGGTCATGTCCATAAAATGGAACAATAGCCGGTGATAATATTTTTTTGACCGAATTGTATTCCTGTAAATGCCAATCAGGGAGTTCATAAGATCAACACCCCCCATGAACTTATTGTAAGTGCTTATTGCAGAAGGGCACTGGATGTTTCTGTGTTCTTTTTTTATTTTGTCCCACCTACGGATATGTCCCAAAGGTTTCGCTGAAGAAAAGTTAGTGAGCAGTATTACAGATCGACTGTCAAACCATTTGATTATTCGGCAAACAGTACTGGTCGTTTTCATTTCTAATTCCTGAAAAGAGCCTCGCCCATTGGCTTTCATAACTTTATCCGTTGTTAGGGGACATCCTGGTAAACGGCTGCTTCGTACAGTTCCCAGACAATACACACCTTTTTTTAGCTAATTCATCCACCAGTTGAGTAGATGTAAACCAATTGTCAATATATAAAAGATGATCTGTAGATGTTTCCACTCGATCCTATATCAGGGCAGCCGGGAGTGGCGGATATTTTCCCTGTGTAAATATCGAAATCATAAACCATACCGCTGGAGCCGGCTAATATATAAATTTTGTAGCCCCATTTATGGGGTGTCTTTGGTAGATACTGCTTGAGTGCTGAGCGACCTTTGAAAGGAACCATTTGCTCGTCGACAACTAACATCTGTTCCTTAGGAATATCTTGGTATTTCCTTAGCAAATGATCTAAAACAGGTCTTATTTTATAGAGTTTATCTAGATTATCGTGATCAATTTGACTGTTGTCACCACAGTGCAAGTTCTTCTTGATCGCCTCCCATCTGTCCCTACTCATTACATTCGCAACTTCTCGGACAGAAAGATGAGAATTCCAGTAAAGACGTGTTTTCGGCATTTTCAAGAGTGACATGAAGAATATGGTTCCCAAAAATTGTTCCAACTCATTTTTGCTCATATTCGGGGGTTTATTACAATTTACTTGTACGCTATATAAATTTGATTGTTTGGTTATTAGGTCTAACAAGCTATCATCAAAGAACGAACGAAAATATTGTATTGATTATTTGATCGAAGTTGCTTTTGGAATTGTCCCTCTCCATACTGGAATATCTCTGGCCGTAATTTCATTATCGGTAATATCTTTGTATTGATATGAAAATTTTTGCCGCGACGTAGGTCCAACTTGTTGAGTCACATCTTCATTACCATCTCGATTACTTACATTTCTCTTTCTATTAGTCCCATCCTCTTCTGGCACTTGTTCTTCTATTTCCGTTTCACCTTCATCAAAACTCTCCTCTTCCACTTCTTCGACAGTAGGATTGTACTCAGGATCATCCGAATCGCTAGCCAAACTAATGTCGCTATCATCATTTATTTCTCTTGCAATAGCGCGCTTCTTACCATAAAATAAAGCCGGATCCATTTTTTAGTATTGGCACACCCAATTGACCCAACGCCGAACTAAACAAAATGGTCACGTTTCACAATTGCACTGAAGGGCGAAGTCACCGAATTAGACACGTTATAATAAACCAAATTTCGCGCCACGTCTAGAATAAAGCAACCGGCGGTAGCACCATCACGGACTGAAGTGTCTGAGCTAATAATTATGAATTTTAAACTTTCCAACTGAAAAGGTGTTATCTATGGTGGTATGCAAGAACACAGCAATCTGTTACCTTCACAAACTCATAAACAACTGGACTAAAATTCTACTAAATACCACTAGAGAGCGCTCTATTCAGGGATGCAATATGAAATGAAATGTATCGAATACGACGTAATAGGTGCCCGTACAATCGGAGTAAGATTTCTTCCATAAGCAGTTTAGAATGAAATGTGACGAAATCGTCACGCTCGTCCTTAAAGGGTTAAGTATTTCTTATTGGAAAATTTTACTAGAAAAAAATGTTCGAAATCGTCCAAAATGTCGAATACAAATTATTATCAACATTTCCAGATTTCAAAACAGGCTTCAATAAATGGCGCCCAAGCCGGGGCACTAATAAATTATGTAAAAGTTTTGCGAATTTATTTATTCAGTAAAATAGACAGAAACAATCCAAAAATAAAAAGTAAAAAACACTGCACCATTCTTTTATAACAAATATTTGTCTGTCATTTTCTTGCGAGCTCCATTAAATCGTAATATACCAATTGAAATTTTTATAAGCATTCGCAAATGTTAGCAAGGTTTCTGGTCTTGTACATTATTAGTTTGGCCCTGAATTGAATTCTCAAGACTTCTTTTTGTGTTTATGGAATCATCTTTTTATGATACAACTGATCAAAATATGTTTGCGGTATATATTTACAAATTACAAGCGCTTTCTTATTCTAATAAGACAACTACTGTTTAGAGGTTGCATTTTAACTTTTATACTTTCTCAACTTCAGCGTCGCTGTATTCACGCTCGTCCTTAAAGGGTTAACGGGTTTTCCAATAGGGGCGTTCAAACTTTAAACAGTATATAGCTGCCATGTTGGTGAAAATACAGTAGTCAAATTTGGAGGTTATGGTAATTAATATTGGGCAAATCACCATGGAAAGATACAATGTTGAGTAACGCGTGCAAATCGTTAAACATTACTATTAAAATGAGTGCTCAATTCGAGCTACGTTCCGTGACTTCTACGGTACACAAAATCGTGCTGAGTCGATCCATTCGTCGTTTGGTGAACATATTCGAATCAACTGGTTCAGTAAACAATCGAACAACATCCGTACGTCGTCGAAATGCGGGGTCTGTAGAAAACATTGCTGTGGTGAACAGGAGTTTGCAGGATAACCCGAAGCTGTCAATTCCGCGTCGTTTTTAAGAACTTGGCCTTTCGCAGACCTCAACTTGGCAAATTTTGCGTCGATACTTAAGCCTGTATCAGTACAACATTCAATTGATCCAGGTGCTGACGATAAACGACCAAAAGCAGCGTCGAGCATTCGCTGACTAGACTCTAGAGCAGTTGGAACTGGACCTCGATTTCGGACGGAAAAAATTGTCACATTTGGGCATACAGCAATCTACATAAGATGCATCAATTGCAAATGCATTGAGAAAAGTCACTGTTTGATGTGGATTTTGGAACGGAGAGGTCATTGGCATGTACTTCTGCCAAAATGAAGCTGGCGCTGCCATAATTGTCAACGACGAGAGGTACTGGTTGATGATATCCAATTTTTTGTGGCCTAAATTGGAGGAGGTGGTTCCAACAAGTCAGCCCTACTTGCCACATAGCGCATGCAATAATGGATCTGCACGACAAATTCGACGGTGTGGATATCTCTCGTTTGGACGACGTCAACTGGCCACCGAGATCGTATGATTTAACGCGGTTAGACTATTTATTGTGGGGCTATGTTAAATCACGGGTCTATGCGAATAAGTCGCAGACGATTGATGCCTAAAAAGTCTACATAACCAATGCCACCAATGATATCGAGCCAGATTTATGCGATCGAATCTACGAAAATTGGATCTTTTGGATATGCGCCGTCCAGCGAAGCCGGGGCGGCCATTTTGACGATGTGATCATAATAATGTAATCGAATACCCTTTTAAGTAAAAAATAAATAAATTTAATTGAATCGGCCGATACTTGCTGGAAATCCATTATATGTAAATGGGATTTAAGTAAAACACTTATACTAATTTCCAGTATATATTACACTTTATTATATATATTAATTAATAGATGACATGTTATAAAACTAATCATTCTTTAGGAAATTTCATAAAAAATAATAAATCCAAGACAAGCAAAAGTAATAAATCCGGAGTATACAAACTAACATGTAAAGAGTGCCCTAAAACATACATAGGCCAAACTGGTAGGAGCTTTGAGAAAAGAATACAGGAACATTTTAAAAGTTTTATTAACAAAAAGACAGATTCCAATTATGCACTTCATTTATTGGAAAATAATCATAGTTTCAATAAAGATTTCAAAATTTTACAGTCACAACAAAAAGGATTAAAGTTAAATTTACTGGAATCCTTAGAAATAAATAAACTTAAACATGCAGATATATTGTTAAATGACCAATTAGACCTTAATAATTCCCCACTTTTAAACTGGTTTCATTAAATATTAAAATAACAATAACTTTAGACGATATATCGGTAAGAGACGATTCTAATGTAGACAAGTGCAACCCATTGAAATAGTTTAGAAAAAAGCCATACATTTGTGAAGAGCGTGTTCAGTAGTAATATAAGATCCGAAGAAGCTACATCGTAGCTCATCTATTAATTAATATATATAATAAAGTGTAATATATACTGGAAATTAGTGTAAGTGTTTTACTTAAATCCCATTTACAAAAAATAAATAAATGTCGCATACATGATGTAATCGAATACCCTTTCAAGTAAAAAATAAATAAATAATGTCAACAACTTGTTTTATTTAAATTTAAAGTGCCGTTAATGGAAAACCCTTTACATTAAAGGTAAGCCCAGTTCCAGCACTAAAAGAAACACCCTGGTATCACCAGTACGACGACGATGATGACATCCAAACAGTCATGCTGCAGTAATTAGCAAATGAGGTAGCAGATTTTTATGAGGACGGAATACAGAAGATGATCGTACAATATCACAAGTGTCTTAATAGTTGTTCCCAGCTATATAACGGCATGACGTCTTCGGCTCGATGGACCACTTGTGGACGAACATTGTCTCGAAGCAAAACTATCCCTTTATTGAACATGCCATGTCTTTTATTTTGGATTGCACAATATAGTTTGTTTAAGGTTTCACAATATGTCTCAGCATTTACTGTGTCTTCCCTATGCAAAAAATCCACAAGCAACACCTCCTCTGCCTATCCCAAAATACAGTGTACATGATTTTTCAGACTAAAATTATTTGCTCGAATTTTCTTAGATGATATTAAATCTCCTTCATCCAATGGACTGTTGTTTTAATGCCGACGTAACGTAAGAAATCCATGTTTCCTCACCAGGTGACAATTAGGCTTAAAAGTACATTCCCGAGCAGTAACGCGCCAAGTATCTTCGGCGCCGTCGTGCGAAATACTGATAGGCGCCTTTACCCTATATGTATTGAGCCAAAATTACCAGCCACTCTCCTACAGTTCAACATTGAAATTTATGACGAACTCTTTAGACTTGTTAGTACTGGTAGGTATTTTTTATTTGAGGCAAACAATAGGTTCACATACAAAAAAATATTATTAAAATTTTTATTGCACACCGATTTAACTTATCACAAGTGGCCGTAGGCGCCTTTAAGGCCTTGGCGCCGTTGTGCGCTGCACGACCTTGCCCATATGGACGGCGCGTCACTGTTCCCGAGTAACGGTTGGATTTGTTCAACTGAATCAAAATTTTTGATACCCAGCGTCCGATAATTTAAGTGTCCTGGCACAATTCCATAGGCAACGCGTCTTGAATCTTGAGTAAACTTATTAGATAATGTTGAAATCGTAAAGAGTCTGTTTCCTCTAACTTTTCCATGAACTTTCTGCACCAGGTCATCATTAATGGCAGTCGGTCGCTCACTTAATCCTTTATCAAGCACGTTTGAGTAGCCATCTTTCAATACTGCACATTTTCTGACCATTCCATCGCTCATAAAGTTTTCTTAATACGCTTGACTAATTTGACGATGAATTTCGAGTACTTTTGCGTCTCTTGCGTTTAAGAAAGATATAGCAGCGCGTGTTTCACACTCAGAGGCATTTTCAATGGTCTGGGGTGTTTCAAATACGCACAAACCAACGTAAATTCGGCGAATGCTTCCGCAACAATACCTGTGGCTATTGAATAGGTAAAAGTACTCAGTGAGCATGTGCATAAGGACAATACTTAAAACAGTTGTATCTATCTCTAAATATGTTAAATTAATTTTTTTTATAGGATGGCTTCAGTTTTAGAAAGTTATGGGCTTTCACAGGTCCAGGATTTTTAATGTCAATAGCTTATTTAGATCCTGGGAATATAGAAAGTGATCTCCAAAGCGGAACTGTGGCGAAATACAGTTTATTATGGGTGCTGTTGAGTGCTACAGTATTAGGACTGTTCATGCAGCGACTAGCTGCTAGATTAGGTAAATATATAATCCCCATATCTTATTTTTACATAGTGCATTGCACACAGATCCTTATCTACTTTATTTCTTACGTAAATTTCTGTATTTAGTCCATAGAAGATGAAATGTGTCATATCATAGACATTACATATCTTTTTTTTACATCTTAAACTTAAGCAAACCTTGCAGACATCAGATTCAGTGTTACAATCAGTATAGAGATTTTAGGAATATTTATATCTTTTTTCTTCACTGATTGTATCAATATTCGTAACTTCACAATTTAAACATATTGAATTCCTCCCCCCAAAAAAAAATTCATTTATATTAACAACAAATTTACTTAAATATACTTTTCAAAATATATTCTCGCCGGCAACAAATAAATATTTGTGTATGTGAGAAGCGTTACAAAAATTTGATTACATTGTTTGCGTCAGATATAGGTATACATAACGTATAAATCGGGCAAGGTATTTTATTTAATTGTATAATTCCAGTACGTCTCCCCCAATAACTTTATTAGGAAAAGTTGTTTCTTTCAAGGTCCTTTAGAGGTTCCAATAATTTTTTTTTCAAAAATTTTTTGTACTCGTATTCTTAACATTAGCCGCACTATTAAACAGAAAACATGCTTGTGTATCTATGAGAAGGAGGAATTCGACTATCGTCTTGACCCAATATATGCAATGAAAGAACTCAAATAGAGTATTTGTATGACATGAAAAGAAAATTTATTTTCTTTTTCAATTTTATGTTCATGTAATCGTGATCTATTGCCAAGTCTAGATAATACAATCTCTTGAATTTACCCTTCATTTAAACTAAAAACTGAACTTGCTTTTCAACTATGTAATGGTCATAAATGATTTTAAATTTTGCGTTATCCACGAAGCTCCGAAACTGGTCCCTTTATGGATGTGAAAGAAGCACTATCTAGATTTCACCAGCAGAACTACGAGGTGGTATTCAAAAATTCTAGAAATTTGAATAAGGCGCGTAAACGGATGCAGTTACAATTAAACGTCGCTGCATGGAGTTGTCCCCATCCTCTCTGAGAAGTGCCAAGTGGCGTTATTGTAAGTGGAAGCGTTTTTCATTGGTGAATAATTATTCATTATTGTGTTACTTTTGTTTGCGATTTTTCAATACTTGATTGGAGGAAAGAACGTATCTGTAGAGTTCTGTTTTAAAGGCTGCCGTAGAAACACAAAATGTTAAAGGAACTTTAAACTTACGACTGGTTTTAACATTTTAAATATATAATTTTCTATTAGCAAATCGAAAAAATACAGTCTTTTAAATTTAGCCTTTTTGCTATAGACAGTTCATTTAAGAACTTCCCTTTATGAAAATACTAGTAGCACCATCTATATTTCGCCTACGGAACTATATAATCTCCTTCTGCAATTGTTACTATATTTGTCAGTACCGATCGCTGTACCATATGTTGTATAATAATTAGAGAACGGACACGCTTACCACATGACGCAAAGCCCAGTGCAGTACTGGCGAAAGGCTGTATTTCTAAAATATTTAATTTTATTTATATAATTGGAAAACGAACGGGTGGTGATCTATAAAATTACGAAATACATACATATTTATTTGTTGAAAAGTTGTATTTATAAAGTTTTTAATTTTATTTATATAATTGGAAAACATACGGGTGGTGATCTATCTATCTAAAATTACGAAATACATATTTATTAATTAATTTTATTTATATAATTGGAAAACAAACGGGTGGTGATCTATAAAATTACGAAATACATATGTATTTGTTGAAAAGTTGTATTTTTAAAGTTTTTAATTTTATTTCTATAATTGGAAAATTTTTATTTGTTCATTTTGTCGTTCAAGTTGAGTAAAGGTGTATTAATATTGACTAGCAATAGTTTCTCAAGGTTTCCTTCTGTCAATTTTGTTCTCTTTGAATTAAGTACATCCTTATAAATAGAAAACGTCCTTTCTACATCGCAACTGGTTATAGGTGCATACTGGAAATATTCTTTTATTTCTTCATATTTAGCCGTTAGATTTTGTGGAATTGTCTCCATACATCATTGCTGCAATGTAATTATATCTGGATTCCTATTAAGAATTGCTTCAAACTTTTGCCGAAGGCCACATCCGAAGTCACTTGGAATACTTTTCAAATTATTAACAACCACATCTAATGTGGTTAATCCGTCATTGAATTTGAGATTTCGATTTTCAAAATAAGTGATTAGTTTTGGCAATTTTCCAAAGTGTTCGTGAAGAAAGTACAACTGATTTTTTTTAATTTGGGATTTGTGTGAGCTCCTTGCACTCACCAATACTTCTAGCATCCTCCTTTAGCAGTGTTACGAAATGTTTTAGACTATCGAAATTCTCAGCATAATAACTAGTAGCTTCCAGCCATGTTCCCCATCTAGTTATTACTGGAGTGGGAGGCAGTGACAGAGATGGAAATTTTTCCCTGAAAAGAGCTACTCTCAATGGTGCTTTTCTGAAAACTTTTTTAAAAGCTGATCCAAGTCTATCAACTTCCGGAAAGTGTCTCTGATATATTCACAGATTCTGTGGAGAGCATGTGCTGCACAAGTAATATGCAGCATATTAGGATATGTTTTCTTCAATAGTCTGCCTGTTTTTAACATATACGCAGCACTATCACTGACAAATAAAAGTATTTTTTCTTTGTACGTGGCGTCCGAATGAAGCATTTTTTACATATTCTCCTTAATGGTTTCAGCAACTGTTTCCGCATCAACTCTATTTATAACTTTTGTTGCTATTACATATGCGTTATATGGGATAGTTAGATGTAGTACACCAGCTACAACATTTACCACACAGCGTCCTAACATATCCACCGTTTCGTCGGCGCTTATCCATATGTATTGATTTAAAAGTTGGCTTCTAATGCGTTCTACTGTTCTCGTATAGCACCTAGAGACATAATATTTGCGTAAAGTTGATTCATCAGGCACATTTCGACCAGTATATTTTTTCAGAAATGTCTTCAAAATTGGATTGTTCAATTTAAATAATGGAATATTAGCTGCCATAAAAGTTTCACAGAGTTCTTCGTTAAAATTGTCAGATTCCAACGGGTTCAATTTTTTTTCGTGCTTTAACGATCCTACGTGACGTTTTACGGTTGATTTATTGCAATTTTTCAATAACGTTTCACACACTTCACAATAAATTTCGGAATCACTGGCAATGTACATACAATCAGTATGGCCCCCAATCCAACTCGCCATTGTTTCACGATGCCATTCTCGACGCTCTTCCATTGTCTGAAAAAGTAAGAATATTCTAGATCCAAATAAACGAAATTTTATGCACGCTTACGTGAAAATAATTGGAAGATGTTGCTTAAATAAAAAGAAAAGGAATGTACGTGCTATTTCTGCGAGACCAGGTGGCCGAGTAAGTCAAACAAATACTTCATTAAATTACGCCGGGATGTACAGAGCGACGTTATACACAATTCCAATTGCCGATTGCGTTTTATGGAAATTGCATCCGTTCTGTAATAATAATTGTTTGAAGGTATAGCTGCGTTTATAGTGTAGCCTCAACTATGCTTCATCAAACATTCTGAAGAAGGGTTTGCATCCGGACGACTGAATCGGTCAATCCATCGTCACAATGTTCTTTCTATTTTTACACGTAGCGCTTTGTCTTGTTACCTTCCTGTAATGGCCAATTGTGCATTTAGTCGCCGAGGCACTTACGTATCGAGGCTGGCAGGCCTTTTTTGATACAATTTAATCTGTGTGTTTAAATTTTGAGTCTGTTTTATGGATGCGCAATATGAAATATTATTAAAATTCGTTGTATTATTTCCTTGTTTTTAAAGGTGTTGTAACTGGACTACATCTTGCCGAAATGTGCTATAGACAATATAGAAAAGTCCCCAGAATTCTCCTGTGGATTATGGTAGAAATAGCGATTATAGGTTCAGACATGCAAGAAGTTATAGGGACAGCCATCGCAATATATCTGCTCTCCAATAAGACGTATGTAATATATATTTACACGAGCAAATACATTGAGTAATCCTGCTTTTATCCACATTTTAGTATTCCTCTTTGGGGTGGGGTACTTATAACCATTGTAGATACATTCACTTTCTTATTTCTCGACAAATACGGATTGAGGAAGCTAGAATTGTTTTTCGCAGTTCTAATCACGACTATGGGAATAACTTTCGGCTATGAATATATCATAGCAAAACCTGACCAATTAGCAGTGTTAGAAGGAATGTTCGTGCCAATTTGTAAAGGCTGTGATTCTAAAGCGTTGCTGCAAGCTGTTGGAATCGTCGGTAAGTATTGATATAAACATAGATTAAGTAACCAAATTACATTCGTCTCTATAACAATCTATTGTAATATTTTCTTCTATTAATTTATTATTAGAATATTTACTACAACCTTTGAGTAAACATATAATAGTTAACATTTATTAATAAACATTTTTCGCAAGGTACACACGAGGAATATTAATATATTCTTAGCCTACTATTGAAACAATTTAAAGTTGGGACATAGAAAATTTTATTATTCAATATAGTCTCCTCTTAAATTAACCCAGATACTCCCAAATTAATTTTTTCTTGAAAAAATACATTTGTTGTCTATTTCTACATTAACTGGAACCCAATCAACAACTTTTCATTTTAACTTTTTTTATTTTTTTTAGTAGTTTTTTAGATAAGGGCCGACCTTTTTAATGGACAGTGGCATTATAAGGTGTAATCAGAACTAACTTTAAAAAACTTAAGTTTATTTAAATACAATCTTCAATTTGATATTGGAACATAATAAACATAAAAAAATATTATTGCGTGTGATATTCAACAAAACATTGTTTAGGATGTAACCCCACTTTGCATTTGGCACACCTAAATTGGACTTTCTTGTGGCACCGTCCACATCTGATTTGATTTTCTTGGTAAACAATCAAATGATCTTTACCATCAAATCGCGAAATTTCGTTTTCATTGACACGTGTTCGTATATGTCCTCTCTTAGTGTTTTTCTTATGGGTTTCTAAAATACCTTTACAAAGAGATCGACGGAAGCCATACTGGTCCATTTTCCCTCCACCGTGGCGGTGAAGTTGCCAGGCGTTATGAATAGCCATATCCAAGCCATGACAAATTATAGGAAAGTACCACTTTTTTCCTCTGATACTAACGCGATAAAGACTGATATTCTGCTCTGCCCTGTCTACTCCACCCATATTCTGATTGTATTATTTTACCAACTTGGGCTGAGGCACAGATATTTTCTTCTTCTCTTTTTGAGAATATCGAATCACATTAGTCGTTGGTAGTACAGATTTACAATTGGAAGCAATGGTAACAATATTATTATCATTCCATCGGCAGACTATTATATTCTCCTCCCGTTCTAAAGCATATTCAAATGTCTCTCTTTCTGTTTTTCTCAATTCTTTACCAGACCTTATAATTGATACTGGAATTCTGTTCTCTCTCACCGTACCAGTAGCTTTTATATTTCTGTCTCTAAGCACCAAAAGTACCTCCCACGACGTAAAAAAATTATCGAAGTAGACATGAAAAGGCAGCTGACCTTTTGCTGCGACTATTTTGTCAACGAATGATAAGACCACACTTGCGCCCAAACCCAAGTCTTTGTATCTTTCTGAAAGATTTATGGTGGATCCTTGATATGGTTCAAAACATTCTATGTAGCCGTTTATAGTTGTGGCCATCAAAAATTTAAAACCCCATCTAATGGGCTTGCCCCTGATATAAATTGTTTCGAACCATGCCGTCCAAAATACGGAATCATGGACTCGTCTACACTATGGTTTTCTTGTATAGGGGCAAAAGAAAGAAATTTCTGGTTTAATCTTTCTAACAGTGGACTAACTTTTGCAAATTTGTCACCAACTTTTAGATTTGTATTGTCACAACAGTGTAGGTTTTGCATTATAAAATTAAAACGATTCCGTGAAATTGCGGTGTACACAATTTGATGATTAGCATCAGAGCTGTTTTCCCAATACAAAGATCTTCTTGAGACACTTGTATAACCGCTGTAAATAAGTACTCCAAAAAAACATTTTATTTCATCTAGTGTAATATCTCCATTTCTATTATGTTGCACTGCATAAAGATTACTATAATTTAGTATCTTTGCCAATGTTTCTCGTCGAAAAAGAGACTGAACAAGTCCATTATTATTTGCCGTACTTTCATCTTGCCATTTTGGTAAATTATTTGTAATGTCTTCCCTAACCCAATGATTACTTTTCTGTCTTTTTTTATATTTTTTAAAATGTGACAATGGGATATCATCATCACTATCGTGATCGGTATCAAAAATAGCTTCAGCTTGAGTATTCAATATTCTACCTGGAAGATTGTTCATAGTAGTAACAATTTCATCATCTCCGGAGTCTTCATCGGTAACCTCTTCATTAGCGTTAACAGGAGGAAACACTGCTATAGCGTCTGGTATACTGTGAACATCATCAATGTATTCTACTTCTTCTAATAGCTCATGGAGTGTAAGAGGTCTTTTCAAATAACTGAAAACAAAATAGTACGTGTTTTAACCATTGTCCTTTTAAAAGGACGGTTGTGTTTGTAAGGTTATGTTGCAAAAATGAAGCAAAAAACAAAGATGTCTAAGTGTAAAACCATAAAGTTATGAGTATGACTATACCAACTCATCAGTGTAAAGAAATAGTAATGTTATGTTTGTAATTACGTAATTATTCTTACCTCCAATTGTCCATGACAGAACGTAAAAAAATGTTTCTCACACAATTTACAATATCTGCAAGTCTTCAAAACTTACACTGCTGCAAATCTTGGAAAGACGTTGTACATGCTCTGTTTAATGATAGACTGGAGCACCATCTTTCGGAAAGTAGTTTAAGTTGTTAAAAAAAAAAAGATTTCTGTACCGACCTTTTAAAGGGACGTTGGTAGTAATTGGGTTAATACACTTAACACTTTACCCCTTCTAAAAAAAAGATTCTTCTTTGTTTGCAAACCAGCCCTCCACAGCTTCTATTACCTCTTCGTTACACAAAAGTTAACATACTTTTAATTTTTTTTTCAATCGAGGGAACAGATAATTGTGTAAGGGTGCTAAGTCTGGGAAATAGAGCAGGTGTTCCAGTAATTCGAACCCTAGATCCCGAATTGTATTTATGGTATGCGCGATTTGTGTGCAGAGGCATTGTCCTGCAAAAACAAACCACCTTTCCCTAACATCCCACGCTTTGTTTGCTTAATTTTCTCTCTCAGGTGGTTAGTAATTTAGAATAAGAATCTCCAGTGATGGCTGACCCATTTTTAGTTAATCTTTTCCAGCGAATTTTTGAACTCGAAACTTCTTAGGCCTTGGAGAGAACCATGACGCCTCCACTCCATCGATTGCTGTTTTGTTTCTGGGTCGTAATATTGGTCCCATGTTTCATCCATAGTCACAAGACGCTTCAAAAAATCTGGATCTCCTTTCAAGACGGGCGCCGATTGACCTTGATGCTTTCACTCTTGCTCATTTATGTTCGGCGTTCAAGCATTTAGGACAGTGGCGGCTCGGGGTGGTTAACATAGGGAGTGCAGAATTTCAAAATTAAAAAGTGTAATACAAAAACGCTTACCCAATCCTTATAAATTTCACCGACGTACTGTTCCAGACAGGTACTGTTCATTGTAGAGTTTGTTTTGACACAGTTTAATTACATCTGACGATAAACAAAGTCCATTTTACGTGTCTTTGACTTGCAGAACAGTTCTATCACTTTTTCATTAAAGTTTGGGAAATCATTTATACATTCTTTTTCACAAGATAACATAGTAAGGGCATTTATTCTCTCTTCTTTCATTGTATTTCTCAGGAAAGTTTTTATTCTCTTCAGCCGTGAAAACTGGCGTTCCGCTTCGGACGTTGTCACAGGGATTGTAATGACAATTTTTAAAAGCGTAACAACTTCATTAAAGGTGTCGCTTAATCCATCCAGCAGAAGACCTAGCAGACCTACAGCACCGACTTCTATATTTTGCCTAAATTCTTCTCTAGAATATAGAACGCTTAATTCAGTTCGTAGTCTGCTTTCATTGAGGCATGAATAAAATTTTACTGCTTCTTTAAGGCAATCTTCCGGAAATTTTTTTTGAAAAGAGGAGAACTGTTTAAAAGAAATTAAGTTTGCTAATATTCAGTGCCCTGTATACCGAAATCTAGTTTTTATTTCTAGCAAAATAATATCGCACACTTCAATAGTTTCCCTCCTTCTTTGGCTACCATCAGTTAATCTTCGCCGCTTTGATGGTCGAGGAGTCAGTTCTGGGTCATTTTGTTTAACCAACTGATTATCTGTGTCAGCGATTTCGGTTCGAATTTTTCCAATAGCGCGTTCAAAATTATCTAAATTATACTTGATTTTTAATGCATCTGTAGTGACATTTTGTAATTGATTAAACAATATGTCCACATGTGGCATAATTTTATGAAAGAAAGTTAACCAATAGATAAAATTTTCCTACTCTAAAATTCGCAAATTGGCACCAGCTTGATGAATGGTAGTTTGTAAACTAGCTTCTCCCTCGATTTGTTCTAGAGCTCCAATTATTTCTTCTCGGTGCTCATATATTGTATTCACTGTCCTAGAATTTAAGTTCCATCTTATTTTTGAAGAACGAGGTAAACTTTTACTCTAAAGGAATTCTTCCAATCTTGCAGCTCGTTGTGGTGAAGTGGAGAAAAATGTACATAATCCCGTCAGATCGGCAAAAAAATTCTGCAATTACTACTGCTCGATGTAGCATGTGACATAATTAGATTTGTCTGATGTGCATAACAATGTACAAAATTAGCCCTTGGATATGTCTTTGCACGCCGTTAATAGCACCACTCATGACTGATGCCCCATCATAGCTCTGTGCAATCAGTTTTTCTGGGTCATTAACAAGCAAACTAATTTCGTTATGGATGGAGGCAGATAAAGAATTAGCATCATGTCCACTAGGCAGAAGAAATTTCCAAAATCTTTCGACCGTTCTCGCGTTCACAATATATCTTAAAACAACCACCAACTGAAACTGATTGGACACATCTGTGGTTTCATCAGCAATCACAGATATGAAGTCGGTTGCTTTAATTTCACTGGCAACTTGTTCATGATACACGTTCAACATTGCATCAAGCAGCTCATTCTGTATCGTTTTTGATAATCCCTTAAAAACCGTAATATGTAACAAGTTAGGACAATATTTTCTAAGAGACCGGCCTACAGAACACATGGTTGCGGTACCATCGATCATAAACATTAATACTTGGTCTTTCGAAAGTTTAAATTTTTCCAAAGTATCTAATAGCACCTCTGAAATTTTTTCGGCATTACATTGTTCTAGTCGTCTGGATGCTAATAAAATTGAAGACGTTGGTTGATGTGGTTCCATATTACGCGCCATCACATTAACTACAGATGTTTTTTGCTGTCAGTTGTTGCGTCCACACATAACCACAGTTTTTTATTTTTCAGTTCGGCTTTGATTTTATTTTCAACCTGTTTACGCACCTATGGTAAATTCCTTCGTAACGTTGTCGTACTCGGTAATGTTTGATTCTCGTATTTATTCCAAAATGAGATATATGAATCATTACTTAACAAGGTAAACGGCAATGTACACGCAATCATAGTTACACATAGTTCATGTATAAACTGTTGTCGATTAATTTTGTTATTATTGTGCTTCGAACTGCTTACGTGTTCTTTACAATGTGTTTTTGACCAACACATTAGATTATGTATTGCACACTAAACATTTAATTTTTGAGCCATCATAATTAAGTCCGGGAAATCCATAATAAAGTTATTCACTTCGTCTGACAACGGTCGTTTTCTCGATTTATGTGTCGACAACATTTTATTACGTATGTTTACACTTACATGCAGTCTAAGCAAGTACCAAACACATACTGAATGCTTTTTATTAGTTCTGATGCAATACAATTATCCTCACATCGGCGCACAATGGCGCGCACGGAAATTGATCTGCTCTATACAACAGTTATTTGATAACCACAATAATAATAAAGGCAATGTTAACAAGAAGGATAAAAAAGAAGTCTTAAAGATGCTTCACGCTGGTAGTAGAAGTGTTTGTGGGGTTCCAGTTAGCAATACTTTGTATAAATTCTTTATTTAAATCCTTTATTCCCATCGTATCTAGGTGCTGTGATAATGCCGCATAACCTATACCTTCATTCAGCCTTGGTGAAGTCTCGTCACGTTGATAGGTCGAATTCTCATAAAATAAAAGAAGCAAACATGTATTTCTTCATCGAGGCGGCTATTGCCCTTTTTGTTAGTTTTATTATCAACGTTTTTGTCGTCGCCGTCTTTGCCGATGGCTTGCACCACGTCACCAATAACGAAGTCGTACGTAATAGTCAAAATAACAACTTTCTTTTTTGTTTACATTCAAAGATACTTTTTAGATAGCGAAGTGCATCCATTACCCATCTATAAATAGCTCAGTTTTCCCAGTAAGTAAAAAATAAATTGTAAATTGCGTTTTATTGTGTTATTATTGTCATCTTTTTTTTAGAGTAACGATGCATATGTTGAAGCTGATCTTTACAAAGGCGGTATTTTCTTGGGTTGCACTTTTGGAGTGGCGGCCATGTATATTTGGGCTGTTGGGATCTTAGCTGCCGGTCAGAGTTCAACTATGACAGGTTTGTTATAATTTTTTGCTAAATCAGAATTTTATTAAACCTAGAGTAGCTATTTATGTATTCAGAACTGATAATATTAGTGTTGCTAGGCGCCATCTTACAGATCTATCGTAAAGTTTGACATTTTTTATGCTATACGTACTCAGAACGTTTTGTGATACGGATGCTATTTGTTATTTCCAATTACTTGAAAAATGGAATTAACTCGTGAAAATTTTACGCTTGCGTGAGAATTTAAAGTCCAAAATTGGTTGTTCTGCCTGAAAATATCGATGCTCTGCGCGAACTGATAATGCACGATCATGATGTGACATACTGTGAGATTGAGTCATCCCTGAACATTCGTATGACAAGCATACAGTTCATAAAGTATAAGTTTTCAGTTCGTACTGCCCACGTGGGAACCGCAAATTGTACTTTATCTCTTTCTAACACACATGAATACGCGCTGTAATACTACAGACGTTTGTCATTTTAAGTTAAGACGTACGTCTTTGAAATATTATATTAAATAAAAAGGGATAGGTTGTCTAGGAGATAGTCTTATGATATTCGGATTGCTGTGAAATTATTTTAATACTGTTGTTTATTGACTTTGTTTCCGGTATTCTGACTTCTTGGTTAAGTAATCTAATTTGAATATCTCGTTTGTCATCAAAAAATTACAAAATCTGTTCTTTTGAGAACAATACTGGTAATAAATAATAATATCAATTAGTGGAAATAAGTACGAAATTGTTTGATTATCACTTTGACATTTCTAACCTATTTATTTGACAGAATATTTCTTAGATGCCTGGTAAGCCTCTTGGTTCTCAAGCTCAACAGCTTGTATTAAATCTTACAGCCTATTTTGAACGAGAAAAAGAGAATGGTGGGCCAGTTATGCCCATCGATCGTGTTCATGAGGTAATTCACATAATCACATAAGGCAGTTATAAAATTAGTTCTATTTTAGAGGGTAGCACAAGCCCTTAATATTTCTAGTAGAACGGTCTACACTATTAAACATCGTAGCGTTCAGAATCCAGTCTTATCATCTCCTGGCAAAAACAGGTCTTGTAGGAAGCCAAAAACTAAGGATTTACCAGAAGCAACGAAAATGGAAATTCGAAATACTGTTTATGACATGTATAAAGAAAGTAAAGATTTGGGATTGTATTATTATACCATTATTTTCTTAAGAAACAATAAAATATTAAATGTAGACTATATAAATGTTTCTTTTATTAATTTGACAACATATTGTAAAGTTTGTCTTTTCGGGTCCTTAAATAAAACTAACAATAACTTTAGACACACACACTATATTAATATTAAAACGTATAACAATATAAAACTAACTATTAACAACAATAAGTACATTTATGTATTCTATATTTATGTAACTATATTTATGTTTACTTCGCGAGACTGTAGGATTCAATGAATGTCCATCCCTTCTTCGACGTGGCTTATATATCGTCGTTCATATGTTCCCGCTGCATGGAGAATACTGTAGAAAATCCCGGGTCAGTGTCACGCGCTTCGCGTTCTCGGCGTATGTGGAACGCTCCAGATAACACGAGACTAATATGACGCGCGTTGTAGGATGAGTCATCACAATATATTTAACAATTTTCAAAAGGTTTTAATTCTTTTTCAAAGAGTTACGAACATAACTTTTACATTCTATTCCAATATATTTAAATTTATTTAAAATATAAACAATATATAAGTTAAGTAGAAATCTAAATTATTCATCAAATTAATACATTCCCAATCTTGTTAACCCAGATATAGTGCAAGAAAATGTTTATGATGATTTCGGTAGGTATGTCATTCTTAATAATGCAAACATTTTTAACACCCCTATATTCACTAAGGCTCGTAATATGATATAACGTACCATTATGCTATAACGAAGACTTATATACACGTTTTTGTATCTGTAGGAATACGTTTGAAGAAAAAAAATATATTACCTGTTATAGTAGCGTGCGCGATATTACATAATATTACTATTGGTTTAAATGATGATGTACCAGACATGGATCATTCCATTGAAATACCCCAAGAAGCATATGAAATGGTTCCCATACATAATCACCATAATGACAACACAAGAGTTCGTCAAGCTGTGATAAATGAAGTTTTTACTGTATAATTTTGTTAATTTAAAAAAAAAAAAAACAGTAATTTCTTTAGTAGCACTGTAATACAAGTTTCAAAAAAGGAACATATAAAATAAATAAATTCATATTCATGATGACAATTTACACAGTTCTATTTCTTTAAGTTTTTATTTGTTGGCTTGCATCTTTTCTTCTATAATGGCACACCTTAATTTTGCTTGAAGAATATTTTCATCCACTTGTGCATTTCGAAGTTGTTGTTCTTGAACTTCAATGGCCAATTCGTACTTTCTTTTTAAATAAATTTGTTCTTCATTTGATTTTTTTTCTATTATGAACAATGTCATTTATATTGGCAAATATATATTCACTATTAACACAATTTGGATTATTTTCTTTACTAATACTGGTTAATTCGCTTAACTCAATGATAGCATCGTTGTCAGCTTCTACTACAATATATAGAGGATCTACAATGACAACTAGTTGAATACACCGTAAATATAAACATATAACTTTACCAGACTCTATATTTTTTGATAGCATGATTCACTGTCAAAGTTATTGGCATCACATTCGAAATGCTTCTTCAACATGCTTTGGAGACGTTCTCCATTTTCTCCTAGAGTCTTTCTAAACGTCCCTCTACCTGTGAGGTACAGATTAGCCTACATTAAATTTATTAAGTAATGAAAATTCACCTTATCATCCGCCTGTTCTTTCCTACTTCTTCGTTTAAAATTATCATAGAACACTTTCTATGTGGACCGCTATTAGAGCTATTTAAATTACGTGTGATTTCTTCGAATGCTGTTGTTTTACCCTTCGATGTGATGGCATCGGTCCTTTTATTCTCAATAACACCGATATGTGATTCTACAATATCCAGCAAGAGACAAATCTCTCTGTCCGAAAAGTGTTTACCTTTTACACGTTTTGACATCTCCATTTTTGCGATTTGCTGTGATTTGATTACAGTGAAGTATGTTTTTCCCAAATAATTTCGTTAAAATTCCCTAGATCGATAATTTCGTAATGATCTGTTAAAAATTCTTTCTAACGTTTATGAATGTGCTATTTCATTTAATGACCATTATAATTAAAACGACCATTTCATAATGAACCATTATTCCGTTTTCTGTGTATACGGGCCTAAAGATCTTTTCAATACCTATGCATTTCACAATTGATATCTGACTTGAAATATTTCTTTTTAAATAAATTTTTGATCGAATATTATCGTCAGTTTATAATTATAAATAACATTTAAAAAAATTTGTTCGAATATTGAAGTAATAATTTCCGCACAGTTTTCTTGTGTTGAAAATATTTATACAAAACTAGAAAAGAAACAATACTTTTGAACTATTCATGTTCCCACTTTACTCATTATTTTGACATGTAGGTTATGTATTTGCTTTCTTTGGTTATATTGCAAGTATAACTGAAATTTTGACAATGTTTGCGAAACATGACATTTATATTTTATGATGACAGACGGTTGTTTCCGCGACTGAATACATGACTTCATTTGACTCCGCAGTACTGATTTGAATCATATGCTTCGAATTTGACCTTGAACTGAAAACTTATACTTTATGAACTATATACCATGAACATTTAATCGTGAAAAAGATTGTTCGCGTTGGATCCCGCATAATAACAATCACTCAAAAACCGTTCGTGTCGATTGGTGCAAAGAAATGCATACGTCAAAAGCCGTGTATAACATCTATTCAGGGACGAATCCTGAATCCATGCTTACGAGTCCGAAAGCAAACAGCAGTTGACAGGTGGGTGTTCCATGAGATGAGCCTAACAAAAGTTTTTCGCGCAAGAAGCTCTTCGATGCTAATGGTGGCTACAGATTAGAGATCGTAGAAATAAGCAAAAATAACCAGCGACGCCGAATCATTCTCTTCACCATGCCATTGCGAGCGCTGGACACATCGGCACAAATAACTCAATATTTGACTGGTCAAAATATCTTCACATAAACCTGATTTGGGTTCCAATGATTTACGTCAAGAATAATTTACGTCGTTAACGATTTTCAACGCTCCAGATGGAGTGTAATAAAACGTAAATCTATTTAGAAAGTCCGTATTTAATTTTTGTTTTATTAAGACTTTTATTTTAGATCATCTCGTTTTTCTTGTATTTTAATTTCATTCATAATTTGGTTAGATTTTGAACCGCGCGATAAAAATATTCCACTCCTCTTTTTTTCAAATTTATGTAAATATAACTTTAATAATACGTAGTTCCTATTGGCGAGAGGGAGTTAAAGATACACAAAACGCAAGGCATTTTTTTTAAGCATAGACCAATAAAAAGTCGCAATATACAACAATGAACTATTCGCCGATAAATTTAGCGTGACAAACCGGATATCAGTAACCAACTTCGAGCATATAAGAAAAGTTAATATGTAAATTGAATGTCGCCTAAAAATTCAAGTATTTAGAATCGACCCTCGCATATGGTCTATTGTGTAAACCGTAACAAAATAGGGGTCGAGTGTCCGTAAAGAAATAATTACTTCAATGTCCCGAGAACTGACCTAATGTGTAAAGGCCACACACACAGGTCGGTAGAACTCTTTTATTTGAACGTACATCGTACTAATCAAACACTGAAAAGTTGACATACAGTACATGTTATAATTTGAAATATATAGGTCAAACGTAACGCTCAATAATAACCCGTTTTAAAGAACACATACTAAATTTAATAGACCAGAAAAATCGAACGTCGCAAAACATGCATTGGTCACGGACCACAACGTTTCGGTTAAAGGGTTAAAACTTGTCAAAAACATCAACAACCCCAGAGATCTGAACACATACCCAAAACATTCATATCGTTAAAAACACATTTAATACGTTTAACTTTGACAGAGAGCGTTAAGAATAAACACACGGTGTTACTGTTTTCTTAAGAAGGATAACTTGACGTAATTTTCGCTCGCGTCTTCACTTTAAAGTCAGTGTATAGTGTATAAAGTCAGTGTAAAGTTTAGTGCTATATGGGTAACACTTTTATTAGTGGATTTACCTACTGATGACGACTTAGTTGTCGAAACACGTATTTAGGATACGATTGTTAATTATGGTAAGGAGTTTAATGTCTTTTTTGAGTTTTTACTTAACAACAGTCGCAAAAGAAAGACTGTTTACACCGTCTAAAACGTGTAACGCCTTTAGATACAGAAAATTCACACAATTAATTGACTTATATTTATAATAGTGAATTGTTCTCGCTTATTTTTATTCGTTAGTACCTTGCTGTTGGTTTCTATCTCATGTCGTTTTGTATATGATTACAACTTTCATTTAATACCCACCTGGGTAGATTATGAAATTTTATACTCATAAAAAAAAACGTGTGCAAAAGTACGAGGTGCATTCAAGTTCTAAGGCCTCCGATTTTATTTCTAACTAACTACTCACCCGAAAACTATGAAACTGGTGTTACTTCTCGACGTAATCTCCCTGCAGACGTACACATTTTTCACAACGTCGATGCCATGATTCCATGGCCGCGGCGAAGGCTTCTTTATGAGTCTGTTTCGACCACTGGAAAATCGCTGAAGCAATAGCAGCACGGCTGGTGAATGTGCGGCCACGGACAGTGTCTTTCATTGTTGGAAACAGCCAAAAGTCACTAGGAGCCAGGTCAGGTGAGTAGGGAGCATGAGAAATCACTTCAAAGTTGTTTTCACGAAGAAACTATTGCGTAACGTTAGCCCGATGTGCGGGTGCGTTGTCTTGGTGAAACAGCACACGCGCAGCCTTTCCCGGACGTTTTTGTTGCAGTGCAGGGAGGAACTTGTTCTTCAAAACATTTTCGTAGGATGCATCTGTCACCGTACTGCCCTTTGGAACACAATGGGTAAGGATTACGCCCTCACTGTCCCAGAACATGGACACCATCATTTTTTCAGCACTGGCGGTTACCCGAAATTTTTTTGGCGGCGCTGAATCTGTGTGCTTCCATTGAGCTGACTGGCGCTTTGTTTCTGGATTGAAAAATGGCATCCACGAAAGTCCCATTCATGCCTTGGTTGCGCGTCAATATTGCTTGGCAACATGCCACACGAGCAGCCTTGTGGTCGTCCGTCAGCATTCGTGGCACCCACCTGGAGGACACTTTTCGCATTTTCAGGTCGTCATGCAGGATTGTGTGCACAGAACTCACGGAAATGCTAACACTGGAGGCGATCTGTTCAACTGTCATTCGGCGATCCCCCAAAACAAGTCTCTCCTATTTTCTCGATCATGTCGTCAGACCGGCTTGTGCGAGCCCGAGGTTGTTTCGGTTTGTTGTCACACGATGTTCTGCCTTCATTAAACTGTCGCACCCACGAACGCACTTTCGACATATCCATAACTCCGTCACCACATGTCTCCTTCAACTGTCGATGAATTTCAATTGGTGTCACACCACGCAAAATCAGAAAACGAATGATTGCACGCTGTTCAAGTAAGGAAAACGTAGCCATTTTAAGTATCTAAAACAGTTCTCATTCTCGACGCAGCCGCTACAATTCCATCTGCCGTACAGTGCTGCAATCTCTGTGACGTATTGACAACGAACGCACGCTCATTTTAAAACAATGCACATGCTTCTATCTCTTTCCAGTCTGGAGAAAGAAAATCGGAGGCCTTAGAACTTGAATGCACCTCGTACATCCAATCATCACGGAAAATATACTTTATATTCCGAATACATAAATAGCAACTCTAGTAATACAAATGTTCAAATCTTAACACACTTTTGGAGTGTACTTCATATATTTAATTTAACTTTAATGTAAATCTTTATTAGCATTAGCTTATTATAAGAAAATTTTTAAATATTAACTTACTTAGGTACTTACGCCGGTCAGTTCTCGATGGAAGGATTCCTCAACTTACAGTGGGCTCGTTGGCGAAGAGTCCTCCTAACTAGAACCATAGCCATTATACCAACCTTTTGTTTAGCATTTTTCACGAGAATCGAAGATCTAACGGGGATGAACGATATTTTAAACGCCGTTATGAGCTTACAATTGCCATTCGCCACGATTCCCACCATAGCTTTCACCAGCAATCCACAAATAATGGGCGAATTCGTTAATGGATGGTATTTATAGAAAATTATAGCCCAGATTATTCCAAAATGCATAAATATTCTTTTCTTCTAGGAAAAACAAACTTATAGCTACCTTACTAAGCGTGTTAGTTATTGCAATCAATACATATTTTGTAGTAGATACCGTAAGTGGTTTTAAAGAAGATTTGAACTGGGTCGCTGTAGCTTTGATAGTAATGATCGGCATAGTGTATTTGATATTCTGCATATATCTAGCGATACATATGGCGGTGTCAATGGGGAACGTATCCTTGTTGAGATTCCATTTCGTTCATAGATACGTTTTGAGTCCATCATTACACGAAACGACAACAGTTTCACCTTTGGGATACTCTCGGTAAGATCGAGTAAATTGTTAAGGTTGATTGTAAGCAATATAATGTAACGTATATGTACTTAAACCTCTTTGTTCTTCTTCTATATCTTACTGTTTACTATTGTATATGTTTACTATTATTTTTACAGTTGGTCAGACGGCAATGTGAATAGCTAGGCAATGTCTAAAGCATCTTGAACACACGTTTGTGTCTTTCTTTAATTAATTTTTTACTGCTTTTTTTAATGGCTGGTGTTTAGAAGCTTTGGTTTGCTTTCGTTTAATACATAGCATTTGATAATGACGAGATTAGTTTTGGTAAAATATTTTTCCTACAATCGTTTAACAAATTCAACATTCCCACACGCAAGAACGGGAAATGACCAATTCCCGCACTAGTGCAGGAATGTTAAAAAATTAAAAAATACAGATTGTACCTACTCACATATTTATAATTATACAGGGTGTTTTATCACTACTAATTTGGAAGGCAGAAAGTTCCCAAAGTTTATAATGTTTTACCAAAAAATCGCATAGAAAAAGTTTTGAAATAAGCGCGAAAAAAAAAAGAAGAAAATATAGGAAAATGTTTTTGAGACGGTCTGAATACATAGTGAATGTGCGCGTGTGCCATCTATGTAAGTTTTATGCCATCGACTGTTATTGAAAGGAAAAATGCTGACCTGTGAGCAATAGACTTACGGTGTCATATTTAGATATTTGCCGATGAAATTTTAATGTTCGTATTTGTACCAGCGCGAGTTCAATTTTGTGTATTTTATTATGACAATGCTCAAATGTGGCAAATGCGAAACCCCCGGGCGATTAAACCTGCTCACCATCAACACCGATTTTTTTTAAATGTATGGTTCGGTATAATAAATAATTACATTGTTGTGCCATTTTTCTTACCGCCGCGTTTGAACGGATAAGTTTATTTGGATTTTTTTACGGAATATCCTGCCGGGATTACTAGAATATATTCCTTTGAATATTCGCGTGTCGATGTGGTATCAGCATAATAGGTCACCTGTACATTTTGTCCGCATAGTGCGAATTAGAAAACGTTAACTCGCTTTCAAAATTTAAAAAAAAATAATTTAATGTGTTGTAACCGAATATCTTAATAAGTAGGTGATTTGTTAATTTTTTATCGTAAACGAATGTGTTTACATAAACCTTTAAATCGACCTTTAAATCTTTGGGTATTTATTTACTACGTTGTATTTTTGTAAAGATCACTGAACTTACTAAAAAGCGACTTCTTCTACTTTACCACTTACCCACCTCAACACAATGTGTACTGTCTAACATAAAAACGTTGACTTTTTCTCAAAAATCAACACTATTAAAAAAATTTTTTGGCGGATAATGGAATGCTTAACGTTCATATACATACTGTTTATATTACGTCAACGAGTGAACAAACACCCTGTATATGTTGATACTGTGATGTCCCCTAGTCCTCGTTACAACTTCATTTCCGAGCCGAGCTCATTAGAGGCTGGTTTTATTGGTGTAATAAATAATACACTCGGAAACAATATAAAACATTTAATAAGTACTTAACGACAACATTACATGATGCGGTGTTCATATGTACAAGATTGATTCGATTAAATTTACCAGACTGACTCGTTCTCTTCTGTCTTCAGTTTATACAAGGTGACCCGTATCGTTATGTTCAAATTTTAGGAGTGTAAAGTAGACTCCATTTCAAGTAACAAAAACTCAAAACTTGTATATCCATTTTTATTTGTTTCAAAGTTACAGATCTATGAATGTGATTGTCAGATCATGAAAAAAAATGTAATCCTAAAGTCAATAAAAACTGATTTTATATAAAAAAGTTCAATTAATAATATTTTCGAGATGTCCACCTCCTTGTTGAATGCAGGCTTATGCCCGTAAGCCATCAGAAGAAGTACTTATCCGAATTGCATACTTGTTTTGTCGGATTTGCTCGGCAGCCAGGTGAATACGATCCAACAACTCTTCTCTTGTGTTCGAAACTTGCGCGTAAACTAAATTTTTCATGTACCCCCATAAATAAAAGTCAAGGGGATTAAGATCGGGTGATCTGGGTGCCCATGCAACAGGACCACCTCTACCAATCCATCTTGGTTAATTGACGTTAACCCAATTTCGGACAGCAATTCCGAAATGTGGTGGTGCCCCATCCATGTGAAGCTACATGTCTCGTCGAACATTCAGTGGGACATCCTCTAAAAGACCTGGCAGTTCGTCAATTAGAAATTGAAGGTAATTGTCCGCATTTAACCTCCCAGGAAAAACGACAGGACCAATCAACAAGTCATTGATTAGGGCCGCCCAAACGTTAATAGAAAATTCATGTTTAAATTTAGATGGGCGTATAGCTTTGGAATTTTCTGATGACCACCTATACAGGTTTCTCAGATTTGTAACACCACTTCTCGTAAATGTAGATTCATCTGTCCAGAGGACTGTTCTGCAGAAATTAAAATGAAGCCGTGGCTGTCTTAATATCCAGGTAGAATAAACTAGACGAGCATAGTGGTCTGCCTCAAGCAAACCGTGTCCCTTGAGATAGTGATATGGATATAAGCCCTCACGTTTTAAAATTCGCCAAACTGTCGTTCGTGGCACTGCTAGCTGTTTAGCGATTCGATGTACACTGAGAGTTGGATCCCTTGTAACAATAGCTACTGCTTCTTCCTCTAAGTCTGCTGGCAAATTCACTCCTTGGTTGAAAAGATAATCACGCAGTCCGCATTCCCGACATTGTCTGTGTACTTCCAGAAACGTTCTGTAATGAGGAATGCGCCTATCGGGAAACCGATGTCGGTATTCAATAACTGCTTGACGTGCACTGCCGTTACAGTAGCCATACATAAATTGCATGTCCGCATACTCTTGAGAAGAAAATCGGTAAGGCATTTTGAATAAAGAAAACGTGTCCACTCACTAATAAGCTGTTGTATGAACTGAAACGTAATGTAATCCTTTATTAAAAAATGCAACGTTAACAGTCATCTGAACATTTGTTTATTGTATGATATTCATGGTTCAGCACTAACGAAATATGTAAGAACCTTCTTTATCATAAATCATTTTCCAGTACTCTTTTTTGTAGATCTCCAAGAAATTACTGTATGCACTACGACACGTGTTTATTTATTTTAAGATAACATTTTATTATGCGACGTTAACAATCACAGGCCTGTTATTGAATCAAATAACTTTTTTTAAATAAAATCAGTTTGTATTGACTTTAGGATTACATGTTTTTTTCATGATCTGACAATCACATTCATAGATCTGTAACTTTGAAACAAATAAAAATGGATATACAAGTTTTGCGATTTTGTTACTTGAAATGAAGTCTACTTTACACTCTTAAAATTTGAACATAACGATACGGGACACTTGTATAACACTTACTTATTTAATGTTATATTAACCTAGTTATTCAATTAAACAATAATGCGAAATATGTAACAATTAATGAGGACGTGTTTCGTCAAACCAGTGCTACATTGAATATGTAACAATAGGTGCCCTACTTTAATTATTACAATACAACAGTTATTTAGTTTAGATAAACTTTCGAGTATAGAAATTGAAGAGGAAGAAAAACGTAATCTTTCGACGGCACCATTTCATAAATTTTTCGTCTCTTCTCGATTTTTCTGGCAGTAAGTTGGGTATTGCCGAGTCAGCAGCTACTTGAATATATCGTCGGGAATCTAACAAGCGTTCAATTAATGTTTACGTCCTGGGCAGTCATGGATTTGTAAACGCATGTCTGTGCTTAAATTATTAATATAACATATTAACTGTAACCTATTAAGTGACACACAGAAAATAGGTAATGTATGTTTTGACTTAAGTCAAACTTCTGTCAAGTAAGTAGTAATTCACATTTATAAATTAGTAACGACATGCGTTTTACAATACATACCCGGACGTAAAGACTAATTGAACTATCGTTAATTCTCATCCATTGATTCGCAAATATTTATAATTTTTCTCGCCACAATTCACAAATGCCGCAATTTTTCACAAAACTATTGCTTGTTTGACATATTTGTGTTATAGCAACTTACCAAAAAACTACCACTATTCTAAGCAATTGTAGGAAAAACGTTGTTCGTTATCAAAATAATTATTGTCTAATTATTTTAGAATTTTCGTTAGTATCGTAATGACAGTTTTTACGGCACTAGTGCGGTAAAGAGATTAAATGGTTCAACAATGTTTAAAAGTATTTATTAACATAAATTGCAGCGTTTGGAGCATTTTCAAAATTAACTCCTGATGCTATTCCCAACTTACTTCTGCGTTCTTACACTATGACGTTACTTGCTGGACCCGCAATACATGAAGAGTCCATTAGTTTCTATTGACGTATGCCTTTGCAACACTGACTTTCAGCCTCAATGATCGTTGAGAGTATTCATACATACTCTTAAGGCATGCAGTATAGCAGTTAAATTCTGAATACTGAAAATTCTGGAGTTTTGCTTATTAATGAATCCGTTAATATAAAAGTGAACCTCATCTGGCATGATCAAATTGTGGATTAATTCATTTTCTTCTCCGACCAATTGGAATCGTACTGCATAAGCTAATTCCATCTAATAATCAGCTGGTTTCAGTGCGTGTTCCAATTGAATTTTATACGAAAAAGGTGAAAATATTGTAAAACGCCCTGAAGTGTTGTGCATTTTAAGCCCAATTGATGAGATTATCTGCCAGTCGATGTTCGTGCATCATCGACACCGAACGTTTGTTTCTGTCGTAGCAAAACGTGGTCAGCGAGCACGTGAAAGGTGCTTACTGCTACACCCTGTTGTCTTAAACGACGAATCGTTGAAACTGAAGGAGTTTCTGATGAGTAATTGATGATTTTCAAAATAACTCTCAATGACTTGGTTTGCTTCTTCATTGTCAACTTTTCCATGACAAATCTCCTTAATGTTGACTACAATTCCTTAAAAAAAATATTATCAGACCTAAAAATTATTAGAAGTTCCAATCCTGGCGTAACTTACGGACTAGCCTGCACAACTAGGCAATGAGTCGCTGTTAAATTTTGTTCAAAAAATCGAGAAAAATTGTAATTTACTTCTTTCAGTAAATACAGAAAGTAAATATCAAAGACTTATAACAGTTTAGGTGAATATCCTAATGCAGTAATGCATTTGTTTTAAAATTAAACTAGGCAAGAGTTTACTGTTAAATTTTGTTTAAAATCTGGACAAATTCTAATTTACTATTTTTAGTAAATACTTTGTCCGTACATTGTCCGTACATTGTCCGTAGATTTGATTGTCTTGCTTGTATGGTCTAATCTCGTTACTTATCAGATAAGGTTGCAAGGATCAGTTAAAATGACGTAAACAATTAATGTTTATTTTTATGCACACGTAATTTAATAACCGGGAAGTATTGTAAAATATTTATCTTTCTAGGTTCGTTTAAATAAAACTAACGGTAATTTAAAACACATTAAATACACTTAATAATTAATACATCACCGGCAAAATAATCGATCCACTCAAAAAATTGATGAAGTTTGTTCGTTAATAAGTTTGTTATTTTAAATTCGATTTGATTCATTTTTTTTGCATATTGTAGGTAAATTTAAATGTAATCTATCAGATCTTTGGAATTTTAAGAAAATTTGGCGTACATCATTTTATACAGGGTGACACAAAGTCTGTTTTTTTAAATCAACTTTAAAACCACATATGGATTGTCAAAGTTGCTCCACCTTGTATTTTCTTATTTTGTTAACAAGACACTTCATTTCTTTACAATTTCTTTTTTTATTTATTACAATAGCTTAATTTTTGTAAAAGATACAAGAGTTTAAGAAAAATCTTACATTTTTACATTTTTCCTATGGTACTAACAATAAGTTTACGAATTTAACTTAACACCGAATTTAATGAAAAGGAATTGAAAAGAAAATGAAAAACATAAAAGACTTAATACGAAGTGTTTCCTCCACGTGCACGGATAACAGCTGCAATTCGTCTTGGCATGCTCTCAATTAAGTTTTGAATGTAAGCCTGGTTGATTTGATTCCATTCTTCAGTTAGAACGTCACTAAGCTGCTGTAAATTTGCAGGCGTTGGTACACGAGATCGTATTTTCCTCCCAAGTGCATCCCAAACATGCTCAATTGGGTTTAGGTCTGGGCTTAGAGCAGGCCAATTTACTACTGAAATTTCAACCTCGGCTAAATACTCGCGTACAATTCTGGCAACATGCGGTCGGGCATTATCATGCATCAGCATGAAATCATTTCCGATGAACGGTGCAAAAGGAACAATATGTGGCTCTAAAACTTCTCTTATGTATCTATCGGCTGTCATGGCTCCCCCGTTAATTATAACCAAGTCCGTCCGAGCTTCAAAATTTATGCCACCCCACACCATTATCGAACCGCCTCCATAACTTACTCTAGGAAAAAAATGGTTTTGAAAGAAACGTTCACCAGTTCTCCGGTAAATTCTTTCACGTCCATCTGGTGTTCTAAGACAAAATCTGGACTCATCCGTGAATAGGATGTTGCTCCATTCTTCGTTACCCCAATTTACATGTTCCCTAGCAAATCTAAGGCGTTCAACTCGATGTTGTCTCAATAACTCTAGACCAGTTGCAGGTCTCCTAGAACGCAGTCCAATATCATACAGCCGCCTTCTTATTGTTCTATCACTTACTTGAACTTGCCTTACGTCCTCTAATCTGTTTTTCATTTGCACAGAAGTAACTTTTCTGTCCCTCAAAACATTTAACGTTATAAAGCGATTATCTCGCTCACTAGTAGATTTCTTTCGACCACAATGATTTCTTCTTGTGTATACACCAAATATACACCATTAAACCGTTTAACAGCTCTTTGAACTTTACATCTTGAAACTCCCAACACTCTGGCCACATAATACTGTGACCTACCATCCTGAATCAAAGCAACAGCTCTCGCTGCGTCGGTTACAGAAAGATCCATATTTTAAATTACTATTCGACAAGAAACACGTTCAAAAACGTAATTGACAAGTTTTAGATTTCACAACTGACAGTATTTCAATAGCCCTCTATGCAAAAACGATAAATTCGTAAACTTATTGTTAGTACCATAGGAAAAATGTAAAAATGTAAGATTTTTCTTAAACCCTTGTATCTTTTACAAAAATTAAGCTATTGTAATAAATAAAAAAAGAAATTGTAAAGAAATGATGTGTCTTGTTAACAAAATAAGAAAATACAAGGTGGAGCAACTTTGACAATCCATATGTGATTTTAAAGTTGATTTAAAAAAACAGACTTTGTGTCACCCTGTATAAAATGATGTACGCCAAATTTTCTTAAAATTCCAAAGATGTGATAGATTACATTTAAATTTACCTACAATAAGCAAAAAAATGAATCAAATCGAATTTAAAATAACAAACTTATTAACGAACAAACTTCATCAATTTTTTGAGTGGATCGATTATTTTGCCGGTGAGTGTAATAACAGTATTTATTTAAGTATTTATTTCACATTTATATTACAATATCACCCGATGGCGATTACTCGTTGAATGAATCGTCTCTCCATTTCGAGTTCTCATATAGTGTATAGCTCATTCGAGAGCCTTCAAGAAGCTCTCTTCTAGGAGGTCCGAGAGACTTGATGACGTATTCGGCACATCACAGTATTTTTTATTTCTTTTGTATAAAATATAATTCTATTTGCTTTGACATGTAGGTAATATCCACAAATAAGCCCAACCTAATTGAAACTTTTTTTATTAACCTTTTCATCTTTCTAATGGCGCTGTAGCCCAAATTAAGTCTGGGCCTGCTTGGTTTTCGGCCTCTAACTGCCGGTTTAAAGCTGATCTTTACCAGACTCTAACACTAATTAGTTTTACCGCATCGCTTCCGTAGAATCCTTTTTGGTCTTTTGTCCTGCATCCCGCGATCTACGGCTCTTTTTGACAATCTATCCTTCTCTATCCTTACCACACAACCAACCCAGCGCAATCTCTGCAGTTGAACATATTCTGATATAAAGGCTTCTTTCAATAGTTCATGATCCATCTTCTCCATGTTTAATCTTCATTTATTAGGTCAAAAATTTCCCTGAATATTTGCCTCTTAAACACCTCCAATCTGTTCTTAGAGTTCTCAATCATAACCTATGTCTCGCATCCATAACATGTTATCGGTCTACCGATAGTTTTATAGACTTCGATTCTTTTATTGTTGGTGTACTCCGAATTGATGGACACTGGCGTCAATCTGAAACAGACAGAAACAAGAAAAATCCTAATCACATTATAAATCAATAAACTCTAAATACGTATTTCCGCAACTAAGTTGCCATCTTCAGTAGAATAAACTGGTAAAGAATACTGCTAAACGTAGCGTCTTAACACTGTTATCCTACTGGCGATTTGGTGAAAAGCATACCTCAAAGATTTTACCTTAGCCATAGACGCTGTTTAGCAGTATTTTTCTTCAGTTCTACTGAAGATGGCAACTTATTTGCTGAAACCCGTATTTAAAGTTTATTGATAGATATTGTAGTTATTTTTCTTGTTTGTATTTGTTTTTGTACCATTTGGCGCGGAAAATATGTGACAGAGCGTAAGATGCCCTATTTGCCGATATTGGTTGGTATTTCTGGCTCTTCTATTCCTTCCATGTTGAGTCCGACCTCTGAGTAAATTAACTTTCAGACAGCTTGAACATTATCCTCGACTCTAATGCAGTTTTCGCTTCTTCTGGCCCTTGACTGTGTCTGTCTTTTTCATATCTCAGTTTATTTTGTTATATCAAAGAATGTAGTATACATGTTTCTAGCTTAGAAGTGAATTTAAGTATCTTTAGATAACGAAATGCAAACGATTTCTTGATATTTAGTTCGGTCAGCCTTGTGTTGTTTTCCACTAAGACAGACAACACGTCATCATCAACATTGAAACACCGTCCAGAGCATTGTCGATCATCGAGATTAAAATCTCCATATCCAAGTGTACCAAAACACTTAACTGTACGAAGAGCAAAAGTATGGTGCGAATAATCGTAACGAATACTTTTTATTGCGGTTCCAACACTAACTCTATTGAAACTCATACAAGACAAGTTGGCGAAAATTTATCTTTATTATTCCTATATTACTTACAAATCGACAAGACTCAACGACTTATGATTCTAAAATGATTCACTTCTCATTGTTTATAGGTATTACATATACAGGTAAAATTGACAACAGCGCCGTCACGCGGTGTTGCTACAGAACATATCGGGCAGCAAATTTTAGAATCATAGAATAATTCATTTATGCTAACTCTTATATTAAACAAACTTTAAACTATGTTCTTGCAAATACACTAAGTCTGTCAATTTAAGACATCTTGTACAATAAATATTTTTAATTGTTCACGTCATTTTGAATCATCCTGTGGACAAAATGATTTTTACATTTCTTTTATTAATTTTTTTTAAAATCTGCCTTACTAACTCTTCCACAGCTTGGCAAAGACTTGAGTTTTGACTAACACGTAATGATGGATGGTGGTAAGTTCTTCAACAACATGAAATAATAATTTTATCTTATTTCATAGCTATAAATTGATCGAAAGAAAGTAATAAATATTGTATAAAATACTGACAATTACAAAGTAACATTTATTTATGGCTTGGGGATAAGCTTATTGGAAATGGGGAGCTAAAACAGTATAACACAGGAAGTTATTTGCATTGGTTATCTTAAAAGCATCGTGCACCAGCTGATCTGTGACGGCATTTTACAACGTTGTCAAACTTGTATATTAAAATTAACTCCTTGCTTTGTAATTTGTTTCAGTGATATTTTAAAATTCAGCTTATTATACGAAAATGTTTTGATTTTGCGTAATTAATTTTGTTCATTTATAGCGACAATTTACTTAATTAGTTCTGAAATTAATGTTTCCCAACAGCATATTGGAGATAAATTCAAAGAATTTTAACTTTTTATCATTGACATTGATTACAGAAACTTAAATATATAACGTGCCTTCAGAAACTTTCTTCATTAGAGATGCACATGCTTTTTTTTTTAATGGTTGGTATTCTGTCACAAACGTATAATTTTGATAGTTTGGCTACGTCATGTAAATGTGTGTAATAATTAGTAGGGACCAGACACGAGAGACCGATGACTCATCGCCCACGGGCGTACTATTGAGAATTTGTATTTTGAAAGAGTTTTTAATTTTATTTATATAATTGGAAAACAAACTGGTGATGATCTATAAAATACGAAATACATTTTTATTTGATCATTTTGTAGTTCAAGCTGAGTAAAGGAGTATTAATATTAACTAGCAATACTTTCTCAAGATTCTCTTCTGTAAAATTTGTTCTCTTTGAATGAAATACATCCTTGTAGATAGAAAACGTCCTTTCTACATCGCAACTGGTTATAGGTGCATACTGGAAATATTCTTTTATTTCAGCGTATTTAGCAGTTAGATTTTGAGGCACTGTCCCCATACACAACTTCCACAAAGTTATTAAATCTGGATTTTTATTAAAAACTGCGTCTAACTTTTACCGAAAGCCACATCCGAAGTCACTTGGAATATTCTTCAAATAATTAATCGCCACATTTAATGTGGCTAATCCACCATTTAATTTGAGATTTTGATTTTCAAAATAAGTGATTAGTTTTGGCAAATTTCCAAAGTGTTCCTGAAGAAAGTACAGGGTGGCCCAAAATGACCGAAGGGGTTTGAATTCATTATAACTTCTTATTTAAGACATAATTATTAAATTTTTTTAATTTTAAATACAGTATATTAATGGAGAATATTTTTAATTTAATTATGAAAAATTATATCTCGCAAGTGGTGGCCACTTTCTGCTTCGCATATTCGTGCTCTTTCCAAAACATTTTCCATAACCTTTCGCAAAACTTCAGGTGTTATGTTGTTGATTTCGTCGCGTATATTATTTTTTAATTGCTGTATGGTTCGAGGCTTATTAATATAGACTTTTCCTTTCAAATAACCCCAAAGGAAACAGTCTGAAGCGGTTAAATCCGGTGAACGCGGAGGCCAATTAAAATCGCTTCTACTGGAAATAATTCGTTCACCAAAGATGTCGCGTAAAAGAGCCATTGTGTCCCTCGCAGTGTGCGCTGTGGCTCCATCCTGTTGGAATCATACTTGCGGATGGTTTTCCACGGCTGGCCTTAAAAAATTTTCAAACATTGTCCGATATCTAACACCAGTGATGGAAACGGCGACACCGTGTTCATTTTCAAAAAAATATGGGCCAATTATCCTTTCCGACGAAACACCGCACCAAACGGTACACTTAAGTGGGTGTAATTCTCGCTGTTGAACTACTCTTGGATTTTACGTAGCCCATATCCTGCAGTTTTGCCTATTAACGAACCCATTTAATTGGAAATGGGCTTCGTCGCTCATAATTAAATTATGAATAAAATCATGATTTTCTTCTGCTTTTTGACGAAAATAAATTGCAAAATCAAGTCGTTGCTGGTAATCTGTCGGTTTCAATTGTTGGACAAGCTGAATTTTGTATGGAAACATTCTTATTGTATGCAAAATTCTCTGCAGCGACCCTCTTGAGAGGCCAAGTTGTGTCGAACGTCTCCTGGTTGATGTTTCTCCATCTTCCTGAATACTCTCCTGTACCCGTTCAATATTGTCATCCGTGTGCACCGTTCGTCTGCCGGCACCAGGAAGGTTCCTTACTGCCCCATGTTCTCGAAAATTTGCAACCAGACGGTTTATTGTTGACTCTGAGGGTCCAACCCGCACATTAAAATGACGATATGCAAAACAATGGATCGTTGATTTGAGAAAAAAAGTTCAACGATTTTGGCACGTTGTTCAATTGTGTACTGTTCCATTTTAAATTCCTCAAGTCTTCTTTACAAAATACTGAAAACAAAAAAAAAATTATAATAAAAAAGTTATAAGGAATTAAAACCCCTTCGGTCATTTTGGGCCAGCCTGTACAACTCATTTTTTTTAGTTTTGGAATTTGTATTAGTCCTTGCACTCAGAAATACTTCGAGCATCGTCATGTAAACATGCAACGAAATTTTGTTAACTATCGAAATTCTCTGCATAAAAACTAGTACCTTCCATCCACGTTCCCCGTCTAGTTATTACTGGTGGAGTAGGCAGTGACAAAGACGGCATTTTTTCACTGTAAAGATCTATTTCAATAGTGCTTTTCTGAAAACTTTTTAAAAAGCGGATACAAGTCTATCAATTTCTGGAAAGATGTCTCTGATATATTCACAGATTCTGTGAGCATGTGCTACACAAGTAATATGCAGCATATTTGGATATGTTTCCTTTAATAGTCTGCCTGTTTTTAACATATATGCATCACTGTCACTGACAAATAAAAGTTTTTTTTTTGTACCTATCGTCCGAATGACGAAGCATTTGGTGCATATTCTCGTAAATGGTTTTAGCTACTGTTTCCGCATCGACTGTATTTATAACTTTTGTTGCTATTACATATGCGTTATATGGAATAGTTGGATGTAGTACACCAGCTACAACATTTACCACACAGCGTCCTAATATATCGACAGTTTCGTTCTACGACGTTCTTCGACGCGACTTCGTCATGCGTCATGATTCATGATTGCTCCCCCTTGCCCCTCCCCGCTCCCCGCTGTGGATAAAAACCAAAGGTTTTAGATACTTACCTTTTTCTCGCTTCGAATGCAAATTAGTTGGAAAGGTCACCCACAGCGGCTTATTTTTTTATTAAAAGCGCGTGTTGTTATGTAAGTATTTAAATGTCATTTCATTATCCTTGGCATAAGTATTTAGGTCTGGGAAATAAATTAACAGAAGGTGTGCCGATTGACTTTGACGGCTATCTTGCATATTGGCATGATATTGAATATGAGAAAAATAATATACACGGTAGTGATAAACATTTTGCAAGTGACTTTTTAACTGATTTTTTAAATCAAAATAATCCACACTCTTTATTTGGTTTTCTGGGTTTAAGTGGAAAATATTTGTTTGAAGAAAAGTTTGAGCAAGTGTATCCAATGCCCCCCCAAAAAAATAGATACGGAAAAACAACAGGAGAATTAACTAGAGGTCAAAGACAATACGCAGATAGACAAAGGCAATTAGGAAGAGATTATCAATTAGCAAGCCAACGAGGATTTACTGGTAATTGGCATGATTGGTTAAGATCACAAGGAAATAGAACAACAGGTGTTCCACCTATTGAAGCAGTAACACCAAGTAGACCTACTTCTAATCAAGTTCGTAGACCACTCAGAGCTGGAACATCAAGAGACGACTTTGGAGATTTTGAAGGAGAGGAAACTGCACAAGAAGATCCTTCAGATATTATACAAAATATTGGTAACATTTTTGACGAAAGTATGCATATGGAACAAGATGTCATTGATCCAACATCAGATCCTCATAGTAGTAGTGGTGGTGGGGGTGTTAGTAATGCTATCGGTAATATTGAAACTGCTACAAAATATTTAAATATACCAAGATCTGTTGGAATGAAAGATGTAACTTTAACATTCAAAAAATCTAGAATATTCTATACTTATGGTTATGCATTTCAACAAATAACAACTAAAAAAACTGTAAATTCTGTAGATGCGTTCTACTGCTTTCGTGTAGCACTTAGAAACATAATATTTACGCAAGGTGGATTCATCAGGAACATTTCGACCAGTATTTTGGAGAAATATTTTGAAGGTGGGCTTGTTAAGTTTATTTAATGGAATATTTGCCGCCATTAAAGTTTCAGTTCTTCGTTAAAATTGTCAGATTCCAACGGATCTAATTTCTGTGTATGTGTTTGCGATCCTAAGGAACGTTTTACGTGCGATTTCTTGGAATTTTTTAACGATATTTTACAGACTGCAATAAATTTCGGAATCACTGGCAATGGACATACAATCAGTTTGACCCTTAATCCAACTCGCCATTGTTTCACGATGCCATTCTCGACGTTGTTCCATATCATATCTAAAAAAGTAACTTAAACAATGTTCTAGATTGTAAATATTCTTTCTACACTTTACGACGCTATTTTATTCGAATTTTTCATAGAAAAAATACGCCCTCAAGTAGGAATCGAACCCACGACCTCTGGCTTGCCGGACCATTGCTCGACCACTGAGCTGTTGAGGCGTGAATTACAAACTTTTATGGGGATGCTTTGAGTTACATCAAAGGAACAGATGAATATATCTTGTCCGTAGTACGGCAGTTGTACAAATTAATTCGCGAAGTAATGTAGTTGTAAATATTCTTTCTACACTTTACGTTGCTATTTTATTCGAATTTTTCATAGAAAAAAATGTTCTAGATCTAAATAAATGAAAATTAAAAATGTATGCGTAAGTTATTGAAACTTAACGAAATTCACTGGACACTTCGTATTTGCATTTACAGTTAAAACAATGAAAAAAAGAAACTAACCGTACTTTATTTATCATACGAAATATAAACTAATAAATAAAATGAATTTAAGTAAGGTTATGTGTCTTTGTTTTGTTTACAAAAACTAGTGTAATGTTGCCATGTGTTTCGTCTTTGTGACGACACACTAATCGAGTCATTTAAAACACTTTTCACTTACGCTGCTGAAGATGACAATTTAGTACTTACAATATTGCGAAAAGTACCTCTGAATACAATCTACCAAGGCTACAAATTATATTTTAAACAAGACATTATTCCTATAATAATTTTAATTTATTACTTTTTTCGATCAATTTCTCACACATAAATTAAAATTATAAATAGCACACCTTTTTTTATAAATTTTTTAGGGATACCTCGGAATTTGCTGTCAACCAAAACCACTATTACGATTCCACAACTCAGCTTCATTCAAAATTTTAGCAACCGCATCAAATCTAGGTGTTCAAGAACAATGTAATAATTCTGAAAAGAACAAAACCTACAACATACATGTGATACACCTCCCCGTTATGATATTTTTATTTATTTCTAGTGGTAACTTATCGAATATTGTTTTCAAAGAATTTGTTTGCCTTTGTTTTCTATTTTAAATGTTAATCATAAGGTAAATGATATTTTCAAATTATGGACTTTTTGATGTGAAGCAAATTATTTGTTGTTATCATTAGTGTTATCGTCTCTTTTTTTCAGTATTGTATTGACATATGACAGTTAAAACGTAAGCTAAATTTTAATTAGAGAAATTAGATTTTATTAAATATATATATTTCACTACTGAATATTGCCATCTTAAGCAAGCCTATACAATCAAGATTTTATTTATATTTTACACACACATACATAATTACATAAAATTAATCATGCAAAGCTTGTATATATTTAATATTATATTAGAAGACCGTTCGATTAAATTTTTGCGTAACTTCCATTTTGACTTTTCGATTATCAAAAAGTCCTTAATAATTTAGTTATAATCTTACTAGTCGCTATATAAATATTGTTTTAAAAAAATTCATTTGCATTGGGTGATTATTTTTTGTAAACTAACATTTGAATATCTACAAAATCAATATATCGTATATAGTTGTTAATTTGGAATTATATGAGCGAAAATGCACACGTAAAATATTTTTGAAACATAGTACCAATAATTACATAAGTTTATTACATCTTCGATAACAATCCACAAAATGTATATTATATTGTAAATATTTCTATTTCGGTCTAGTCAAAAATTTAATGTAATTTGACGTAAACCAAATTATTAGTAAATCAATTTTGTTTATTAATATAGAGGTTAGATCTTCTAACCTATTTATATTGAGTTTGTTCCTATAAAAAAAAACAACATAATTAGTATATAAATAAGGTAAGGTCTAAAATATATTTGATAAAAAGTAAATTACGTACAAAAGCAAGATTAAGAAATTTAATTTTTTTACTTTTATTACAGCCTTCTTAACCCTAGGAGTTCATTTCTTTGTAGCCTCTCAGAAGATCAATTTTTCAATCAATCCATAATTTTAAAGTTGCTATAAGTAATATTTTAGTTCGAAAATTTAATTACACAGTTTAGTTTGAAGTTATAATATAACTTAGATTCTAGATATCCACTACATTGGATTGTTCACATCTTTGTTGCATCATATAATTAGATTCTGTTTATATTTATTACCATTTTGAATTTTTAGTAAAGTCGTTTCAAATTCATGGTTTCTATTCGTATAATTTGAAATCTTAAGGATAAACAGCTTAAAACTGCGAATACTAACCTAGAAAAGCCATTTTTTGTACATTTCTTAATTTACTTTAATACCATTTATTTTATATTTAGTTAATATTAACAGGCAACTTACTTTGCATATGTGTAAATTCAACGTATTTATACTTAATTTAATGGTTATATCTGTGTAGTATTTTGTGGCTGCTGCCCATGATGCTTTTTAAACCATAGAAAAGTGCTATAAACAGAACTCGTTATATTTTAATATAATATATTAGAATGTTGATTGTATAACACATTAAAGATTAAAGTAATCAGTGCAAATAGAATTCCATTTTGTAGTTTCTTTGTTATAGAAAACTTGTGAAACATCTGTTTATACACAATGTGTATTGCCAAATATATTAATAGAATTAAATTTAATATTTTTTAGATAAACTAATCCGAGTGCATTAAGTTACTACCAAACGTGAAAATAAAATGCCCACACACTAACAGATATGCTGTCATACATAAAATTGTTTTGCAATAGATAATTTTCTTTAAAAATCCACATGTGTTGTGCCACAGACAAGTGAAGTTGTTTTTATCTCTATTATATTTGACTTACAATCTTTCAGATTGGTATCTATATAGGTTCTTTAGATATTCATTTGTTTTATTAAAAGAAAGGGTATACATATTTAATACATAAACGATACACGTTTGTAAGATATATTGGTTTCCCTAAAAGCAAGCACAGGATCTATTGATAGTTTTTAAAAGGATGGCTAACTTTTAGACGTTTCGATAAAGTCTTGCTCACCTTCGGGAGATTCCCTAATTTCTTTAGAAAATTAACAACTACACATAATGCTTGACCAGTAAAACTAGTGTTATTTTTATGTAAACCATCTCAAATATTCGGATAGTAAGTTTAAATTCATAAATTGATCCTGCTAGAAGTGCTTCACTGGAGAAAGTAATGTATCTTTTACATGGAAATCATCAAAGACATTCGGATAATTAAGTAAACTGTTTAATCGGCCTTACCGAAAATCTCATTCCTTATAAAGACCACTAGAAGATTCAGTATACTTTTCAAATCATTTATATCTTACACTTGCGATATTGTAATATATCAACATTCCAAGTCATGTATATCAATGTATTTTAATACAATTTATACATATCAATGCAGATAAGTTTAAAAAATAAATGTTATTTATATATGGAAATGTGTTTTATTTACTTTCCTTTCCACTTAATGTAAATTCAATGATTAATCTTCAATTAATAAAAGTATATTTAACATCAATAACACAAGTCTGCAAAAAAAATATTCTTTTTCAGCTGCATAGGATGTGTTTGGTAAATATGTTTTCTAATCTGCTGAATTAAAAAAATCATTTCCCGCCATTACGTATCGGTTTTTTTTTGCATAATACAAGAATTATGACCATTATGCAACCAGACATGAGATAATAAATAATTACCTATTACCTCATGTTTTTCTTCTAAACACATTATTTGTAACTGTAGATAATTGGTAAGTAATTTTATTTTTATAACAAACAGATCTGTCAAATATCTTTAACAGAAAACTAACTCGCACAAACTACTTAGCAGAATCTAGTAGCATGTGATTTTCTGAGAACATTTTGAAATAACGGGTGTTCAGAAACATTCGAAGTCAAGTGGGCTCTGAACAAAAAATCGTATATATTTACTTGTATCGTAATGGTATATCTTTACTTGTATTAAGTAAATGTATCAATCTATATCAGACATGACTTCATATTTTCAAGGACTACTTTGTCTTCGAATGTTTCTGAACACCCGTTATGTCGTAAATTAAAATTTACTACTTAACCTACGAAGTCGTATATTTTGACAGTTTGATACATACAAATAAATAACAAATGTGATTGACTTTATATATTGAATTATACCGCGATATCATAAAGTTTCTGGGTCAACGGTGGCCATGGGGTGAAAAACGTCTGTCTTAATTTATATCATCCTTTTGAGAAAAATCTGATAAAATTTTCAGGTTATGTGTCATACTGACATTAAGATTAATGTATTGACAAATTTTAACGTCAGCATGACACTTAACCTGAAAATTTTATCAAATTTTTCTCAAAAGGATGATATAAATTAAGACAGACGTTTTTCACCCAATGGCCACCGTTGACCCGTTCATAAAGTATAAGTTTTCAGTTCGTACTGCCCAAGTGTGAACCGCAAATTGTACTTTATCTCTTTCTAACACACATGAACACGCGCTGTAATACTACAGACGTTTGTCATTTTGAGTTAAGACGTACGTCTTTGAAATATTATATTAAATAAAAAGGATAGGTTCTCTAGGAGATAGTCTTATGATATTCGACTTGTCAAATTATTTCAATATTGTTGTTTATTGACTTTGTTTCCGGTATTCTGACTTCTAGGTTAAGCATTCTTCCAATTTGAATATTTAGTTTATCAAAAATTACAAAATCTGGTTTTTTGAGAACAATACTGATAATAAATAGTAATATCAATTAATGGCAATAAGTACGAAATTGTTTGATTATTACTTTGACATTTCTAACCTATTTATTTTACAGAATATTTCTTAGATGCCAAGTAAACCTCTTGGTTCTCAAGCGAAACAGCTTGTATTAAATCTTACAACCTATTAACGGGTAAAGGAGAATGGTGGACCATTTATGTCCATAGACCGCGTTCATGAGGTAATTCACATAATCAGTTAGATAAGGCGGTATTATGAAATAAGTTTTATTTTAGAGGGTAGCTTAATATTTCTAGTAGAACGGTCTACACTATTAAACATCGTAACATTCAGAATCCAGTCTTATCGTCTCCTAGCAAAAAAAGGTCTTGTAAGAAGCCAAAAACTAAGGACTTAGCAGAAGCAACTAAAATGGAAGTTCGAAATACTGTTTATGACATGTATAAAGAAAGTATGTTTTTAATATATTGTAAATATTTATTACATGTTAAAATTTTTCAGAAAAACATCTTACCTTAAAAAATTTAAGCAGTTTTGGCTATGAAAGAATTTGTTCATACATGTACAACTACTTTAGCAATATTGCTTAAAGATATTGGTTATAAATATAAGAAAGAGTGTAACAGGAGAGCGCTCACAGAGAAATTAAATATAGTCTGAATGAGAAATGTATTTTTAAGGGAATATATGAATAACTTAAATTCAACTTTACGTCAGGTTATGTTCCTTGATGAAATTTGAATCTTTTCGAAAGAGAATAGAATGAAATGCTGGCAAAATGATAATATAAAAAGTGTTAGGAAACCCAAAGACTATGATGGTAAACGGTTTATTATTATACATATTGGCACAGAAAATGGCTTCATTAAAGGAGTTAGTCTGATTTTTCCATCAAAAACAATCACTGGTGATTACCATGGAGAAATGAATGGTGACCCCTTTAAGCAATGGGTAAATGATCAGCTTATACCAAATCTTGAGGTACCATCACTTATAATAATAGATAATGCTCCTTATCATAGTGCTAGTCAAAATAAACAACCAAGTACCTCCTCAAAAAAACAGAAATTATGGAAAGGTTGAGAAAAAAAGATAGAAGCTATTCACCTGCAATGACTAAGAATGAATTAATTCAATTAGTAAAATATCATAAAGAAGAGAAGATATTTATTATAGGTGAAATAATGTGAGAGTGGACATGAAGTTTTAAGATTACCTCTGTACCATTGTGACTTGAACGCAATTGAAATGATTTGGACTAAGGTTAAAAACTATTATAATTCAAATATTGGAAGAAATGGTTATTCAGATGAAAGAGTTAAAGAAATGTGGAATGAAGCTTTGCAACAGTGTGATGAAATTACTTGGTATAATTGTGCTAGGCATACGGAAAATTTATTAAAAAATTGCATGAGCGAGAGCAATTTCTTGATAGGGCAGAGATTGCTCCAATAATAATGTAAATGACTCAAGTTTTGAGTCAGAATCAAAAACTGACTAGTTTTCATTCATTTTTGTAATATATACTCCATTCACATTAAAAATAACATACCTATTGCAAATAATACAAGTAATATTTTTGAGGTTTTATTTGGATGAAACAGGGAAGTTTACTTCTATAAAAATTCACTAAACATTAATAAGCAGGTAACTATCTTATTTTGACAAAATATTTTTAGATTTATATTTTGTAGAAGTTTAATATGGTTACATTAATACTGCCATAAAAACCATCAATGTGTATCATTTGCATGCACATAATATAAAGCAGCGAAGAAATTACTGCCACTGGTTCAACGAAACATTACATGATAAAGATCTCGTGGCAAAGTTTTATATGAATGAAGTTTGTTTTTTTCTTATTGGTGGTGTAGTTTGTTTTTTTTTTGTATTGGTAGTGTACTAACCTGCAAAATTATCAAATGTAGTTATCAGAAAATCCTCATGTGTTTGTTAAATATTATCTTGATCTAATAAAGGATAATATGGATTTGGATTGTATTATTATACCATTATTTTCTTAAGAAACAATAAAATATTAAATGTAGACTATATAAATGTTTCTTTTATTTTATAAATGTAATTTGACAACATATATTTACAACTTTCAAAAGGTTTTAATTCTTTTTCAAAGAGTTACGAACATAACTTTTACATTCTTTTCCAATATATTTAAATTTATTTAAAATATAAACAATATATAAGTTAAGTAGAAATCTAAATTATTCATCAAATTAATACATTCCCAATCTTCTTAACCCAGATATAGTGCAAGAAAATTATTTTGGTAGGTATTTCATTCTTAATAATGCAAACATTTTTAACACTAAAGATCTTTTCAATACCTATGCATTTCACTATTGATATCTGACTTGAAATATTTCTTTTTAAATAAATTTTTGATCGAATATTTTCCCGAGTTTATAATTATAAATAACATTTAAAATAATTTGTTCAAATATTAAAGTAATAATTTCGGCATAGTTTTCTTGGATAGAATATATTTATACAGAACTAGAAAAGAAACAATACTTTTGTACTATTAATATTCCCACTTTACTCATTATTATTATTTTGACATGTAGGTTATGTATATGCTCTCTTTGGTTATATTGCAAGTAACATAGTAAAATTTTGACAATATTGAAACATGACGTTTATATTTTATGATGACAAACGGTTGTTTCCGTGATTGAATACTGCTTCATTTGACTCTGCAGTACTGATTTGAATCATGCTTCGAATTTGACCTTGAACTGAAAACTTATACTTTATGAACTGTATATGTTGAGCACTTATGAAATTATTACACTATTAAACTTAAATAATACACCTTATATTTTCACAAACAATACAATTATTGTTTGTGAAAATATAAGGTGTATTATTTAAGTTAAATAAATGAACACACGTTCTAATAATCCTCTTGGGCATTTGGAAATTTAAAACTAGTTTCTTGTAATTTGCCTAACCTATCAGTTGTATTACGTTAAACGTTAAATTTAAAAACATCAACAATATTTTTTTATATTATTTTCAACATGGCGATATGAAAACAATGGAATCAAGCCCCACCTCCCCCCAAACGACACTACATCGATAACAATAGAAAAATCAGTTGTCCATTCTGGTTATTCTGACTAAACACAAATTCGTGTCGAAAAGCAAAATTTGTGCTTTGATACATAAACTACTATTATCTTTAATTATAAAAAATGTTTGGCAATTTATTGATTTAAACAAATACAACAAAGGCCAAACTTGCAAAAATTAGTTATTCCCAAAAGATAACTTTGGGGATTCATGTCATAGATAGTGTCACATTTACTCCCTCTGAATATTTCACAATATTTATTGAATTATTGTATAGTACTATGTGCGTCGCCATCTATAGAAGCGAGGTGTGAAGCTAAATAAGTATAGTACTAGAACACTGTAATGGCCGGTTTGTAACTTTTCCTAAACATGCCAACAAATGTAGCAACCACAGAACGTACTAAAGAAGCGACATCCAAGCTATTATTGTTGTACTGTTTTCTAAACTCTATGAATGGTGAAATGTACTATTTCTGTGTGGGCGGCTTAAACGCGCTATCTTCAAATTATGAAGTACTATATTATTCGCTTTATTTAATATTTTGGAAACAGGTATAATAAAATGTAAAAAAACATTGTTAGGTAATAAACATAATATATTTACAAACAATATACAAAATTCATTTTTTCCTATATACATGTTTTGCATGTTCTTTTATATACTTATCTATTAATTCATTAGGCCGTTTATCTTTCAGATTTAATTTTGTATTAATCATCGTAATTGTATATTTGAACATAACATGTAAAATACATTTTTTTACATTTATTACATTTTCACAGTCATGTTCCATACAGCATGCAATGTTAATTGACAAATTATCTCCAACTGCACTAAATATATTATCTGCATTAATATTATCAAAAAATGTAATAAATATTTCTCTTTTAACTGAAGATATTGTATTAATAAATGTAGTAGAAGGATAAAATAATTTGCCATATTTTTTTATCTTAATTAGTGCATGGCTATCAGTGCATTCTTCTGGAAAAAATATGCACAACATACAGCACAATTTAATTTTAGACAATTCTTACAGATAAATCCTGCAATGTATGAAGAAGCATTAAACTTCATTTCATCCATTAGTGTGGCATTGTGCAGAGAGTATGAATAAACAAGAGATGTCAAGTCCATGTTAAAACGTGGAGACATTCGCCCTCTACAGTTGCGGATTTTAATTAAATTGCTTGCGCGGAAAATTTAAATGTATATGTATTTACTCGTATTAGAAGTATTCAAGTTTTTATACTTTATCTAGTGACTAAATGCAGATAAAATCTTCATTTTGTCGCTAGATAAAGTAAAAAAAAATATTTCAATTAATATAATTAATATTTAATCTGCAATTAAACAATACTTACGCATCTTTTGCTAATGTTTGTTCCACATAACATCAAGAATAGTATGTGCCAGTAACAACAATATTCACTTCATACAGTAAATAATAAAGAATAAATTAAAACACTTGGCTTGTTTCACTATGAGATTTATTTAAATTCTCTAACATCTGTTTCGGCTGTTATCCCATTCTCAAAGAGATCTATAAATCTAGAGATTTATCTTTAGATTTATAGATCTCTTTGAGAATGGTATAACAGCCGAAACAGATGTTAGAGAATTTAAATAAATCTCATAGTGAAACAAGCCAAGTGTTTTAATTTATTCTTTATTATTTACTGTATGAAGTTAAAATCAGTTTCTAATGATAAATGTACAGTAGGTATTGTACCACGATTTAATTTTAATTTTTCTTCAGTTTGAAACTGATTATCTTGAAAATGCCTTTGACAAACATTATATGAATGTAGCACTTTTTTCTGAGGCATTTCTAACAGTGCACTATTATTTACCGCTACTAACCAATTATTGTTTAAAGTATCGTCTCTTGGAAACGTAAAGTACCGTATTTGTGGATCATCGACAAATCTCTTCCCCGGTACACAACATTTTTTTCGGTACTGGTACGATTGCTCCTACAAGTAATTTGATAAATCTATAGAATTTATTTCTGGTATTTATATAACAAAACAGTATACTTACCATTTCAAAAGTATTTTCGTATAAATATATACATATTCCATAAAATAATATGTTTATTGTTCTATAATCAACTTTAACCCTATTTTTTTCTGGCAACTATTTAGGGAATTACCAAAACTATCATATATTTCAAGAGGTTCGCACGATAATACAGTTCTCTACTGCCTCACTTTCCGATTTTATTGCCATCTCTTATTGCGGATTCTAAACAAAAATATGTCCCGCATACTTCCATAAACATGCCTACCCACTGGCATTGTGTAATGATCTTCCTACTACAGACTTATCATTACCCAAACGTAACTGTGGTATGTTTGTTTCATTAGTAGAACGGACACGCTTACCACTCAGTGCAGTACTGGCGAAAGGCTGTATTTCTAAAATATTTAATTTTATTTATATAATTGGAAAACGAACGGGTGGTGATCTATAAAATTACGAAATACATATGTATTTGTTGAAAAGTTGTATTTTTAAAGTTTTTGATTTTATTTCTATAATTGGAACATTTTTATTTGTTCATTTTGTCGTTCAAGTTGAGTAAAGGAGTATTAATATTGACTAGCAATAGTTTCTCAAGGTTTTCTTCTGTCAATTTTGTTCTCTTTGAATTAAGTACATCCTTATAAATAGAAAACGTCCTTTCTACATCGCAACTGTTTATAGGTGCATACTGGAAATATTCTTTTATTTCTTCATATTTAGCCGTTAGATTTTGTGGGATTGTCTCCATACATAATTGCTGCAATGTAATTAAATCTGGATTTCTATTAAGAATTGCTTCAAACTTTTGCCGAAGGCCACATCCGAAGTCACTTGAAATACTTTTCAAATTATTATCAGCCACATCTAATGTGGTTAATTCGTCATTTAATTTGAGATTTCGATTTTCAAAATAAGTGATTAGTTTTGGCAATTTTCCAAAGTGTTCGTGAAGAAAGTACAACTGATTTTTTTAATTTGGGATTTGTGTGAGCTCCTTGCACCCACCAATACTTCTAGCATCCTCCTTTAGCAGTGTTACGAAATGTTTTAGACTATCGAAATTCTCAGCATAATAACTAGTAGCTTCCAGCCATGTTCCCCATCTAGTTATTACTGGAGTGGGAGGCAGTGACAGAGATGGAAATTTTTCCCTGAAAAGAGCTACTCTCAATGGTGCTTTTCTGAAAACTTTTTTAAAAGCTGATAGAAGTCTATCAACTTCCGGAAAAGTGTCTCTGATATATTCACAGATTCTGTGGAGAGCATGTGCTACACAAGTAACATGCAGCATATTAGGATATGTTTTCTTCAATAGTCTGCCTGTTTTTGACATATACGCAGCACTATAACTGACAAATAAAAGTATTTTTTCTTTGTACGTGGCGTCCGAATGAAGCATTTTTTGCATATTCTCCTTAATGGTTTCAGCAACTGTTTCCGCATCAACTTTACTTATAACACTTGTTGCTATTACATATGAGTTATAGGGAATAGTTGGATGTAGTACACCAGCTACAACATTTACCACACAGCGTTCTAACATATCCACCGTTTCGTCGGCTCTCATCCATATGTATTGATTAAAGAAGGCTTCTAATGCATTCTACTGTTCTCGTAAGCACCTAGAAACATAATATTTGCGTAAAGTTGATTCATCAGGAACATTTCGACCAGTATATTTTTTCAGAAATATTTTTAAAGTGGGATTGCTAAGTTTATTTAATGGAATATTAGCCGCCATAAAAGTTTTACAGAGTTCAGATGTGTTTGCGATCCTAAGTGACGAATTTTTGACGATATTTTACGGATTTTGTAATAAATTTCGGAATCACTGACAATGGACATACAATCAGTATGACCGTCAATCCAACTCGCCATTGTTTTACGATCCCGTTCTCGACGTTCTTCCATATCATATCTGAAAAAGTAACTTAAACAATGCTCTAGATCTAAATAAATGAAAACTAAAAATGTGTGCGTAAGTTATTGAAACTGAACAAAATTCAATACACTTACGTCGAAATAATTGGTAGAAATAGATTCAATCAAACGATATTAAACAGGATCTATCACAAAGATTACGATTTAAATAACAGTTAGAACTACGAAAACAAGAAACTAACTCACAGCACTTTATTTATCTGACGAAATATAAACTAATAAATAAAACACATTATAAAAACCCAGCTTCTATCTACGCTCATGAAATCACTTTAAAAAGCACTATATTCTCCTAATACAATAGCTGGCTTGTTCATTGTTCTCGCTGGGAGTCCAGGTGTCCGAGTAAGTCAAACAAATACTTCATTGAATTACGCCGGGATGTACTCAGCGACGTTATACACAATTCCAATTCCGGATTGCGTTTTGATGGAAATTGCGTCCGTTCTCTATAATCATTACTAAAAAAAACACACTAATAATTCAGTGCCATCATGTTCACAATTTGTGGAATTTGAATTTGAAATTAAATTATTTATAATAGAAGTTTTGTATGCCGCTATAAATTCAGAACAAGTTGGCCTGAAATTATAGCCACACAAGCCTCTAATTGTACCAAAAATTTTTTTTATAGGATCCTGGTTTAAACACCTTGTAGTAAGGTATTTAAATCCGAATCCCTTCATATAATTCCAAAGGCTTTGGATATTTCTTATAGTAGCAATGAAATGGGGAATTGATGGCGAGGGGTTAACATGTTGACCGTTAATTTGAAATTCAAGCTCACTAAGGAAGCGCTTTGCATCAGCCCAGAAAGTAAAGTGTGGTGAGTTATCAGTGAGTGGTCTGTTTAAGGGTTTTGCAGATTTCTTTACACTGTTAATCGAATCAAACAATTGATCCATAAATAAAATTAATTCTGCTGTGCCTTGGCTTTCCATGTGACCACATTTTTGGGCAAATGTAAGGGCAGCATATACTTCACGACTAAAAATTTGAGTTGCCAACTTCACTTTCATTTTTAATTTCCCTTCTGGACGAATATGGTTCTCTGTTAATTTCCTGCATACTTTACTATCAGGATCGGTCCCATCCAGATAATATAAGGTTTCTAAATCATTCCACTTTGCAACTTTACTTTGAAAATTTTTAGTCATAAAATTATATCTGAAACACTTAATTAAATGGGGAGGATCAAATAAATGGAATATTTTATGATTATTTACAGTATACATGAAATATACAGCAGTGGGTAGGCATGTTTATGGAAGTATGCGGGACATATTTTTGTTTAGAATTCGCAATAAGAGATGGCAATAAAATCGGAAAGTGAGGCAGTAGAGAACTGTATTATCGTGCGAACCTCCTGAAATATATGATAGTTTTGGTAATTCCCTAAATAGTTGCCAGAAAAAAATAGGGTTAAAGTTGATTATAGAACAATAAACATATTATTTTATGGAATATGTATATATTTATACGAAAATACTTTTGAAATGGTAAGTATACTGTTTTGTTATATAAATACCAGAAATAAATTCTTAATAGATTTATCAAATTACTTGTAGGAGCAATCGTACCAGTACCGAAAAAAATGTTGTGTACCGGGGAAGAGATTTGTCGATGATCCACAAATACGGTACTTTACGTTTCCAAGAGACGATACTTTAAACAATAATTGGTTAGCAGCGGTAAATAATAGTGCACTGTTAGAAATGCCTCAGAAAAAAGTGCTACATTCATATAATGTTTGTCAAAGGCATTTTCAAGATAATCAGTTTCAAACTGAAGAAAAATTAAAATTAAATCGTGGTACAATACCTACTGTACATTTATCATTAGAAACTGATTCACAATGTACATTAGCTATAAGTTGCTCAAGCACTTCAGGTTTACAAATTGGCACACCACAAAGAAGAAATATATCAGTTGACGCAAGTTGTCTGAATACATCAACTTCTATATCAGTTTCACCAGTATATCACAGTAAAATATTACACCCCAAAGACGTAAGTTACATGTAGATGCTGTTTTAGTTAAGTTCCATATTCATTCACAACATATGCAATTACTACTTATTTACTAAAGGCTTTGTAGATATAAGATAATTTATTATTTAACTTACTATAACTAGTAACATTTCACATTAAGTATATGTATATATTTTCTTGATTATGTCTGTATTGTTTGTAATAATTTTTCTCTGATTCCAAGAAAAATTGAATTTTTGGGGAGAATGAAATGATTGGATACAAGAATTATATGTCTATAATAAATTAAAATTCTTGTATTTTTAAAATGTCAACACCGAGAAGAAATAAGTATGTGTTATTCCTTAACAGTTGTTATGGCAAATCATTTTATAAAACTCGTGAATAAAAAATTGTCTAAACAAGACGCTAGACCCAATACGGTTGTTAATGCCTATTTACAACAACATGCATCAAAAGTGTTGTAATATATGATTTATCTAATGAACATATTTAATAAAATATTGCTTTTTTAAAAAATAGCGTTTACTTTATTAAAACTTTCAATTTAAACCCTGCAAAAAGATGTGCCAAAACAAGTGAATATTCTCGGCTGTTGTTGCAGATACTTCTTGGTGAAAGATTTTAACTTCATACAGTAAATAATAAAGAATAAATTAAAACACTTGGCTTGTTTCACTATGAGATTTATTTAAATTCTCTAACATCTGTTTCGGCTGTTATACCATTCTCAAAGAGATCTATAAATCTAAAGATAAATCTCTAGATTTATAGATCTCTTTGAGAATGGGATAGCAGCCGAAACAGATGTTAGAGAATTTAAATAAATCTCATAGTGAAACAAGCCAACTGTTTTAATTTATTCTTTATTATTTACTGTATGAAGTGAATATTGTTGTTACTGGCACATACTATTCTATTCTTGATGTTATGTGGAACAAACATTAGCAAAAGATGCGTAAGTATTGTTTAATTGCAGATTAAATATTAATTATATTAATTGAAATATTTTTTTTACTTTATCTAGCGACAAAATGAAGATTTTATCTGCATTTAGTCACTAGATAAAGTATAAAAACTTGAATACTTCTAATACGAGTAAATACATATACATTTAAATTTTCCGCGCAAGCAATTTAATTAAAATCCGCAACTGTAGAGGGCGAATGTCTCCACGTTTTAACATGGACTTGACATCTCTTGTTTATTCATACTCTCTGATATACAGTACACAGTACACAAGTCTGTGACACATGTGTTTTGCTCCGTAATAAAACTCAAAAAAGGGATATTACGAGCAGGAAAATTGATAAAAGTGAGATAGTGAAAGTTAAGAACATTTAGAAACTGGGAAAATTGAAAAAACTTACCGAAGTAAATCAAATTGCAAGAATTTGTGAGTAAACGAACTTAAGCACAAATAGGTTAAGTGATATAGTGGTACAGCGGTAGTATAGGCAACATACATAACAGAAACGGCCAAGATGGTTGTATAATATCTGAAGAGTTGATCTGTGGAGAACGCCTTGCGTTCAGCGCAAATAAAAGATAGGCAACACATTTAACAACTTAAAGAATACAAAATAGTATAACGGTTAATAGCTACAACATTTAAATAAAATATATAATACACCAGAAGAAGATGGACTCGGACGATTATGTGACAGACGAGGGGAAAAGGAAGAAGGAAGATATTGATGCTTTATTTAAAAAATCCAGAAAGACGCGCAGAACCCCGACTAAAGGGGTTGATTCGCAGGATAGCCTGAAAGAACAGATGAATGAAATGATGAATTTAATGAGAAATTTGGCAGGCGATATAATAGAAATAAAAACAGATCAACATATTAACAACGAGACAAAAAATCTGCAGGAAGAAATAAGAAAATTAAGGGAGGAGCAAAAAGAGTATAATAAAGAGATAAAACAACTGAAAGCTAGTAACGAAAAGGCTATAAAAGAAATTGATATCTTGAAACAAGAAGTGATGAAATCAAATGAGAAAATAGAGAAACTTGAAGGAGAGAAGAGAAGGAAAAATATAGTGCTCCAAGGGGTAAAAATGGAAACAAGTATCCCCAAAGTACAAAAAGAGGGAATGAAAAATTTTATAGAAAGGAAAATAGGGGTAACAATAAAAGTAGAATCGGTAACGAAACTAGGAGATAAAACCTGGTTGGGCGAACTAAACTGCAATGGAGATAAGAGTATGGTAATGAGTAATAAAAGCAAACTACGAAACTGTGGAGAGGAGGTTTATATAAACGATGCCTTGACAAGAGAAGAAAGAAAGGTACAAGCAATAATTAGGAAGGTTGCTAAAGAGGAAAGAGCTAAAGGTAAAACAGCTAAAACAGGCTTCCAAAACATAATAATTGATGCCGAAGTTTCGAATTGGAATAAAGAGACTCAACAATTGGAGAAGTACGATAAGGAGAGAAATAAACAAATTCAAAGGAGCCCAAAAAAACTGATAATAGGGAAAAGCAAAGGACAGGAAAATGAAGAAATGATCCAATCAAAGAAACTGGTAATGAATAAGTCAATCAAAGTTAATAATAAAAAGACAAAAAATACAAATCAAATAAAGTTAGATCATAAGAGAGAGCTAGACATGAAAAAGGAACAAACAGAGAAACAAGATAGAAATAGGGGGAACTCCGATAAGGAAAAATTACGTATAGAAAGACAAAAGCAAAAGGTGATGACGAATGAAATAAAAATGGACAAGAGTGAGCATAAAGGAAAAAGAATATTTAAACTGGCAACATGGAATATTAAAAGCATAGGTGGCAAAGAAAATGAACTGCTACAAGAATTTGAGAACCTCTATTTAGACATATTAGCGATTACAGAAACAAAAAAGAAAGGGTAGCAGAATATTGAATTGGATGGTGGACACTTAATGATATTGAGTGGAGTAAAGGAGGAAGAAAGGGCTAAAGGAGGAGTTGGCTGCATAATTAAGAACCAATGGAGCAAATACGTAACTAGATGGGACTGTATTTCACATAGAATTTTGAAATTAGAACTCAAAATAGGAAAAGATGAAACAAATCACATCTTGATAGTATACGGCCCAAATGAGGACGAAGTAGCGGCAAGGAAAGATAAATTCTGGGAAGAAGTTACAGAAATAGTAGAGGATATAACAGGGAAAATATATGTCCTTGGAGATTTAAACGGCAGAGTGGGCTTACGAGATGGACGATCGAGGGATGTTGTAGGAAACTACGAAGAGGCGGTCCGAAATAACAATGGGATGAGGATAATAGATTTCTGTATCCAGAACAGTTTTCTGGTTATGAATGGATTCTTTCAACATAAGGATGTCCATAAGTATACAAGAGAAGTTAAAAGCATACGAGAAAGATCAATCATAGACTACTTACTAATCCAGAGAAACAACATGAGAGAAGTAAAGGACGTGAGAGTGAGAAGAGGGGCGAGGATTGGTAGTGATCACTACTTGGTAGAGAGTAAAATAAGTATGACGTCAAAACTATTAGAAAATAATAAAGCAAATGAAACAGATGTACAAACTAACACACAAGAAGCAATTAAATCATACATGCTAGCTGATAAGGAAATAGCACGAGAGTACAAAGAAAAAGTAGAAACAATTATGTCAATGGCTCAGAATCATATACAGGGAAAAGATGTGGAACATACTTGGAACTGGTATAAAATACTTTAGTAGACATAGCCAGGGAGGTATGTGGTGCAACTAGAATAAATAGAAATAGGCATACAAAGCGAACAGCATGGTGGACAGAGAAAATTAGATATGAGGTAAAACTCAAAAAGAACAAATGGAAACAATACATAAAAGAAGGAACTCAAATTAGATATGAAGAATACAAGGAACAAAGAAAGAAAGTCAAAAATATGATAAGTACAGTCAAGGAAAAATCTTTGGAAGAATTCGGCATTAGAATGGAAAAAGACTTTCATACAAACCAAAAGCTATTCTACAGAATTCTCAAGAATGCAAGAGTGGGAAACCAACATGTTGTGATCAAGCAAATCAAAGATAAAGGTGGTAATGTACTTAACGAAGGGAATCAAATAATGGATGGATGGAAACAGTATTTCGAAGAACTATTATTCACGGACGAGGTTGAGGACATTGACAGTGGAAGAGGAGATGACCACACAGGATATCTAATAGCAGAAGAAATAGAGATGGATGATGTTGTAAAAGCAATAAGAGCGCTCAAAAAAGGGAAATCGGCAGGGCACGACCGAATAACCGGTGAAATGCTAAAAAATGTGGGCCCTAAAGGAATCGAGATGCTAACAGCAATATATAACCAAGCTTGGAAGGAAGGAAAAGTACCATTAGACTGGAAAACTGGCATCATAGTACCAATTTTTAAGAAAGGGGATAAGGAGTGCAAAAATTACAGAGGCATAACATTACTGAGTATACCGGCCAAGGACTACGAACGAATTCTCACAAAGAAATTAGTAATTCAAACAGATCAACAACTAGAGCAGACGCAGAGTGGGTTTAGAAAGGGGCATAGTATAAACGACCATATTTTTACACTCAAACAAATCGCAGAAAAGTCCATAGAAAGAAATATTGAAATGTATCAGGCTTTTATAGACCTGGAAAAAGCCTTCGATCGAATTCCGAGATCTAAAGTGCGAACAACCCTGGAAAAGAGAAATGTGGAGAAGAATCTAGTAGTGGCAATAATGAGCTTACATGAAGAGAACAGGAATTATGTAAGAACGGATAACAGGCAATCTCAAGAATTCCTAGTAAATAGTGGTTTAAGACAAGGAGGAGTACTAAGCCCGATGCTTTTCAATCTAGTCCTAGACGACACGATGAAAGAAACAAGGGAAAAAACAGTAAAGATGTACATCGGACACCGACATATGAAGCCAGTATATTTGAGTGAATGTGCCTTTGCAGATGACCTGGTAATATTTGGCAAGAGCGAAAGAGACCTACAGAGAAACCTAGAAGCCTGGAATACATCATTGAAATCTAGCAACATGAAAATTAACGAGGAAAAAACAAAAATAATGGTAATAGGCAGAGGCAGTTCGCAAGCAGATATCACGTTAAATGGGAAGAAATTAGAGCAAGTTGAGACGTTTAAATACTTAGGGGTAAATATCAACAACAAAGGCTACCACGATATAGAAATAAATGTAAGATTGGAAAATACTTCTAAACTGTACCACAGCCTAAGCAAATCTTTCATATGAAAAAGAGAGATCTCAGAGAAGACCAAACTAACAGTATATAAAACTGTGTTTGTACCAATACTAACTTTTGGCTGTGAAACCTGGGTCCTAACGCCGACCATGAAGAGCAAAATACAGGCCATGGAGATGAAATATCTCCGCAAAGTAGCTGGTGTTACTAGGATTGATAAAATAAGAAATACAGAAATAAGAAAACAACTGAATGTGGAACCTGTATTGAAAATAATCGAAGATTGTCAACTCAAATGGTTTGGACATTTAACTAGGATGGGAAATGAAAGACCAGCTAAACAAACATGGGAAGCAAGAAGACATGAGAAGAGACTCCAAGGAAAACATGGGACGACAGTGTAGGACAAATATTGATAGAAAGAGGGATGAATCTGTCACAGGCAAGAAATATGGCGAGAAATAAAAAGGAGTGGAGTAAATTTATTCATGATTAATAGGATGCAATTTCACACCCTACACCTTCGGGTAAATAGGGTTAGATTATATATATATATATGAAATTTTTTTCGAAGCCACTGTCTCTACTCAAAGACGATACTGCCGCTACATTTGCAGAACCCTGATCACTCACGGACGCCAAAATACGAAACAGAGTTCGTTCATGAATTACTGTTATCAATTCTTTTATAATTGATTTTAGAGTATATGATTTTGTTGCAGATTTAACAAAATAGTACGCTATGGGCTGTTTCCATTTTTGGTTAAGACCACGAAGCATAAACACAAGTGCATGAGCTGCAACATTTTTTGTGTTTTCATTGCCAAGACATTCTAAACCCATAACTTGTTTCGTAGAAACATTTAAACTTAAATTGGGTTGCAGATATATTTCGTCAAACAAAAGTACACATTTTTTTAAGAACTTGTTAATTTTGGGCAAACAAAGCATTTTTGAGTAAAACAATATGGCGTGGCGTATGATGAAATTTCTTGTAAATCTAACTTACTTTTTCAACAGCAATAAAAACACTATACCTAGTCCAGATAAAAACTGATCTGGTCAATACTTGGTTGTATAACAAATATTTCAATAACTCAATTCAAATTCCGATATTGTATTATAATTCAGAACGATATAGAACATATTGTAAGTATCGGGTGATCGAGAAAGATTGACTCTCTATGAAAAAGTGAACCTAGAAAAATGCCACTTACTTGAAATTGTTTTCAGTGGCGTACCGATGTTATAATATAAATAGGCAACTTAGTAATCACTTGTGTCAGGGAATTACAAACACCAACATATATGTTAATATAAATTTAAAAAAAAATTAATTATGTAAAAAGATTGTTTATTATAGAAAAGAAATATTTAATAATTGAATGTATTTTGTATAAAGTAACAGTGCTGTTTATAAAAATCAAAAACGTTTTCGTTCTAGAAGTCGTATAAATAGAACAAAATTCAGTTTTTACATTTTGGTTTATTTTATAATCAACAAATATACTTTAAGAAATCAAAAAATTTACAAATTATGATCTATGTGTCCACCGTTGTTTTGTAGGCATGTGTCAATCCTTCTCTTCATACCTTCAAAAACATTCTCCAAGACTTCTGGCGTAATTCGATCTATTGCAGTTCTTATGGCTTCTTTCATTTCATCTATTGTGTGCAAACGATTGCAAAATATTGTATCCTTAAGGTAACCGAACAGAAAAAAGTCTAGCGGTGTAAGATCAGGAGATCTTGGGGGCTATTGGTTATTACTGATAAGTCTATTACCATAAAATTGTTCAAGATATTGGATAGTCTGTCTTGCAGTGTGGGTAGTAGCATTGTCATGTTGAAAGAAACCTGTCGTTATTTCATCATCGTGCAATTGCTCTATAAATCTATTTAAAATTCCATGATAATTTGCTGCTGTTATTGTATTTTCAAAAAATATTGGACCGATAATTCTCCTTCGTGACATACCAACCCAAACACCAATTTTCACTGGATGTAACTGTGTTTCATGGTAAACATTGGGATTTTCAGCTAACCATATTCTATAATTCTGCGAGTTAACATATCCAGATAAATGGAACCACGCTTCATCAGAAAAAAAGGATAAATTTAGCACCTCATCATTTCGTAAATTTTCATTGAACCACTGACAAAAATCTATGCGTTTATTATGATCCAATGCATGTAATTCTGGCACGACTGATATTTTATATGGGTGATAATGCAATTTAGTTTTTACAGCCTTGTGACACGAACCATAAGATAAACCTAAAAATAAATTTCATGAATTAGTTTAAACATTTACTATAAAACAATTGGTAAGTTACAACAATTAGGCATATTAATAATTTACACCTGTTTGTTGAGCCAGTTGTCGTAATGACTTTTGTGGACTCTGATCCAAACGAGCTCGAACATCCTCAACCACTTCTTCAGTAAGAACCGTTCTACGGCCAGGACTCTTTCCTTTGGCAATACTACCTGTATCTTTGAAACGCTGAACCGTTCTCAACACATGTCGTGACAACGATTCATAATCAAGACTGATATCTGGAAATTCGGCATTTAAATCGTCAATACATAACCGCGTCGCATACTTCCACTGCCCATTTAGATCACGCTGTCCACTTCGGAAATACGCCTCCAAAAGGAACTTTTCTTGCTCAAAGCTTAACATAATAACCTAAAAATTCAAGTTGGATAAAAAGGATATTTTATACTATTCGAGTCATGTTAACGTACCGTAAATGTTTAGAATGAAATTATATAATTTAGCAATACTTTTTTAATAAAAATAAAACACGACAATAGGTAAGAATTTATAATAATACAACAATAAAACAATGAGACACCAATGATCGAATAAACACGAAAAATGACAGATTGTTAGTAATATTTGTATAAAGCTAAGTTCACACATATAAATGGAAGTAGATATAGAGCCTACCACCTTGGGAAATCAGTATTTTTCAGACAATCTTTCTCGATCACCCGATATCTCTAAACCACGAAAATAACATAACCAATAAAATTGAAATTATAGAAAATTTCAAAATTATACTCCGAACTTACACGATTGATTGTGATTAGACACGAAGTTGTACGATTACAGTGCCCTCTTTAAATGACTGCCCAACTGGACGATAAGGATGAAAAGAGTATATATTTTCAATCAAAGATAAGGATAGAAAATCGGATTAAATTTTCAATGATGTTGCCGATCTCGTTAGTCTCTGCTACCTTAGGCATGCCACCTTAAATATCAGGTTGATGTCACGTACATTTGAAATCAAACATCTTACCTATTGTATTACTAAAAACAAAGCACATTGACAAATTTGACAAAAATTCGTCATCTATGACATTTGTTTGACATATATTTTCATAACATGCAGCTATGTCAACGACAATCTTCACACAAATAAGTAAATATTCATTAAAATCATAAAGATTTCACTGTTTTCTTAATTCAGTGATTAATTCAATGATTAAGGCAAATATGCAGGATATTTTCATAATTTTACCGTAATATTTGGGTGTAAATGTTTAAAAAACGTAGGAAAACACCAAAAATAGAAGCTGACACAACGCAGGATGGACCGTCACAAAATGTAAAAGACGTAGAAGAGACCTCTAGCTTAAGAATTACAAAACCTTATTTTTCTGAAAGAAAAATAGCGATACCTGAAGTTGATAACGTAAGTACTGCCAATTCTTTATTCTGCAATCTATCCTAAAGACGATTCAAATACGGAATCATCTTTATTTTATGAAATAACATTTTAATTTTCATTCCCAAGGAGATATTTTTAATTTCGTAGGTATTTTAATTTATCCAAGGAAGAAAATTATATTTTGCTTTATCACAGCGTAAGTATTAATAAGAGGATACACATTTCATTAAAAAATTAAATATAAAACCCGTGTCTATCAGAAATATGCTATTCGCTATTTTTTTAACCTTTATGTGACTGGGAAAAATAACACCTTCTAATGACGACGTAGGTACCCTGGTACCCCACGTTGTATATACGTTGCAGCTATACATATACGGGAGACAGTGGTGGGGAGACATAAACTGCGCTGTTATGAACAAGATTAGACATGTCTGAAAATCAGTAACCGTCCATTTTTCGAAGTGTTCGTATATAATTTGTTCGCTACAGTACATACTAAATATTTTTAGTGTTTTTGGTAATAACAAGTGCAAATTTTATTATTTTTATCGGAATGTGTGATAATACGCCTGGTCCTAGTTCGGGTTCTTTTACAAAACCAAGATGGGTGAGAACCAGGTATGATATAGAAGTTAATATAATTACAAATCCTGTAAGAGTAAAAGTAATAGTAATAATAAGAACGTAATGTGATATTTTATGGTTTTCAGACTGACATCAGTAGAATTACTAGCAGCAGCGGAAGAAGCATTAGAAGAAGAGCCATTTACTGCTTCGGATGAAGACGAATACATTCCGGAAATCGAATCTGAAGAATCTGATGCAGAAATAGAACCTGTAATCGAACAAAAGGAACCTTATTCAGATGAAATTAGTGATGAAGAAGAAGCGCCTGCACAGCCTACTGTTTTAGTTGCTAAAGATGGAACTCATTGGACTAATACTCCATTACCACAAGCGCAGACAATTAGCCGAAATATCTTGCGCGAAAAATGTGGCGCACCAAGTTTTAGTGCATTATATACTGCTAAAGAAACTTTTAAATCTATCATGTCCAATGAAATTTGTACCATAATTTTAAGGGAAACTAACAGAAAAGGCACACAAGTAACTGGAGATTATAATGAAAAACAAGCTCAAAAGTACAAAGATTCTAAGCGGGAACATATATCTGAAATGTGGAAACTTGAATCCTTATCTCTTATTCGTGCGGCTATGTCTCGTGATCGCTTCAAAATGTTTTCACGATTTATTCGTTTTGATAATCAGAATACACGTGCTGAACGATCTAAAAGTGACAAAGCTGCTCCAATTCGTGATATATGGATAATGCTAAATAGTAATTTAGAAAACAACTATAAGCCGTCTGAATGCATAACGGTCGATGAGCAATTATTTCCTTATAGAGGACATACAAAATTTACCCAATACATTCCTTCAAAACCGGCAAGGTATGGGATAAACATTTTTTGGGCTTGTGATGCGGCAAGTGCTTATCCTTTACAAGGTAAAATTTATACTGGAAAACCACCAGACGATGAACGGCAAGTGAATATTGGAGAGCGTACAGTTCTAGATTTAGTTACTAAATATAAAGGTTCTGGAAGAAATATAACGACAGACAACTTTTTCACAAGTTTGGAACTTAACTTTAGTAGGAACCGTTCGAAAAAATAAAACTTTTCTTCCTTCCAATATGCAATCCAATAAAAGGAGAGTTATAAATTCCACTAATTTTGCATTTACTAAAAGAGCAACTATATGTTCGTATGTTACCAAAAAGAACAAATCTGCCATCCTATTATCATCAATGCATACAACAGGCAAAGTAGAACATACTGGTACTGCAGAACCCGAAATTATTAAATATTATAATAAAACCAAAGGCGGCGTCGGCACGATGGATAAAATGTTATCAGAGTATACAGTAAAGCGTAGAACAAATCGTTGGCCCCTAGCATTTTTTTACAATATGGTCGACCTTGCTGCACTGAGTGCATACATAATTTACACGGAGCACAATCCTAGGCTTACATCAACCGACCGACGACGGAGATTTTTGAAAGATCTTGCAAACGAGTTATGCATGTCTGCTGTACTAACTCGAAGCAGTATTCCAAGAGTTTTGGGCAATAATTTTACACGTACATTACTAGAAATGGTTCTAGAACGCCAAATTACACAACCAGTCGTTACAGCAGTCAGAGATCAATCATCTCGAGATACTTCTGGGCGTATTTTGGTAGTTGCAAAATGTTACATTTGCCGGGAATTGAATCACAGACAAAGAAAAACGCGAAAAGCATGTAATTCTTGTTCAAAACCAGTTTGTAATGAGCATTCTGTTACTAAGGCCGTATGCGATACCTGTAACCAACAGGCAGTTTAATCCTATTATTATTTATTTTCGTTCTTTTTATACATCTTTTTTTATAACTTATATAAATAAAAAAATGTAAAAATGCTGCTTTTGTTCTTTCACATCCATCCATATGTAATTTTAAATGGAGGTACCCGGGTACCCATACCGGTCTTAGAGGTTGTAATAATTTCGGATGCCATTTTTTCCTTAAAAATTAAATCTAAATAACGAAGTATATATAATAAAATGTAATATAAAACAAGTTTAGAGATGTCAGAATTTCCAAGCTCAGCAAGTTCAAACACAAAAAATATTAATATTTAAATCTGAAAAAGGCACCCGGGTACCCTTCCAGTCACATAAAGGTTAATGAAATAAAATCATGCCAACTTCTATTACTAGTGCTGCCAACTCAAAACATCTACAAAATTTAAAAACAATTCCTTATTCTCTTTTAGCGATGTTTTAGTTTTAAAAAACTATGGGCCTTTACAGGACCGGGATTTTTAATGTCTATAGCTTATTTAGATCCTGGAAATATAGAAAGTGATTTGAGATCCGGTTCTACAGCTAAGTATTCTTTATTATGGGTACTCTTGTTGACAACAATTATGGGATTGTTTATGCAACGGTTAGCGGTTAGGTTAGGTGAGTTATAAGTATTAAAGCATTTGTTTTTCAAGTTATTAAAAAATGGGCAGTGTGTTTTGTGGACTTAAATGAAACGCAAACTTAGTGTATTTAATTATTTATTTAAACAACTAGTTCACCGTTCATTTCGCTGGATTATTTTCAACCAAAGTTCAGGTAAGCTTATATCTCGCAAATCTTTTTTTAACGGCATCCATTGAATCGAATCTTTTAGCGTCCAGATAATTTTGAAGCTATTGAAACTATTAAGTGATGACCCAAGTCTGATTGCTGCGTATTTTTCCACCAAAATCTTGAAATTTTTCTTTGGGCGAATTTGGGAAAATACCACTGTTTACCAATTATTCCTATTCCTTTAACATTGCTTGCTTCAGATTATTTTGTTCAGTGTGAACCGATGATTTGACTACGTGGACGGCTGACATTCAATTTCGGGCAATCCCCATATTACGGAAACTAAATTGGAGCTGGCGCAGAAAACAAACGGTTTGTCCTATGTACACGGTTTTAATTCTATCGAGAAAAGCTTTAATTCGCCGCAAATTTCACGTCGATCGGATAGGAAATGTGGAAATTATGGTGGTTAGAAAATTTCGCGATGAAAACTAATAATTCGAAAAATGCGAAGTATCAATTTTTGACGGCGGTATTTGATGTATTCGGGTACGCTGATTACGAATATCGAAACGACGATTCGATATCTCCTCTCGTTCTCGAGATGTTCGCGAAAATGTATCGACAGGGCAAAATCGCAAAAACGCGAATTTTCAGCTGAAAAACCGCAATATCTAGAAATATCTACTTCCCTAACAGTAAACAGATAAATTGTCTTATCCTATCCTAATCAAATTTTACTGTCCAACATCTTTTACGACATATAACCTATTTTTTTAACGCTTGGAGATATGCCTTAATATACCTATACACGGTGTTAGTTAAGTACATGCAATAACTTTAAGGATCGATTCTTTGAGTGATTTTAAGGCAAAATGTTCATATAAACATGGAGCCGCAGATGCAAGGTTGGCATTGGAAAATAATTCCAACATTTAGTAAACAAAATTATTTATGTATGAGGTATTAATTTGAATTTCTTAGAAAATATTTTTTTATAATGTATAGAATTCACGGTTGGCTCTTGGTGAAACATGATTAATAATTTACTAAATAAAACACTTGGTATATTTGTTTCACAAAATGTATTTAGAATATCTCTGACATATGTTTCGACTTATACAGTCATTCTCAAAGAGTCATGTAAACTAAGTGAAAAGAATACTCCTACCAATATTTATGGCTTATTTTTTAAAAAGGTTTATTACAGCATCGATTGTGGGGGTATTTGAAAAATCCAATTGCGTGTTTGTGACCTGTCTGTTGAGATTTATGGCTTTTTTTATTTCTAAAATTTCTAAGAAGTCAAGCCTTTTACCCTTATTACAAGAGTGTAAAAGTTTGAAATTATTAGCATTAAACAGATGAGAATTTTGAAATTTATCTAACAGATTTTGAAGATAAACACATTCATAATTTTAACCGCAGTCCTTTATTAAAATACATTTCCTTTTGGGGCAGATATGTAGACGATATTTTGTGCTTGTGGTCGGGCACTGACAGACAGCTGGACCAATTTCTTAACTACTTAAATTCCCGTAATAAAAAAATACAATTCACAATAGAAAAAGAGGTAGACGGAACGATTAACTTTTTAGACTTAAAATTAACAAGAGTTGATAAACGATTTGAATTTGATATCTTTAGAAAACCCACTACAACAGATACAGTAATTCCGGCAAATTCCAACCAATCGTGGAATATAAGAATGACAGCTTTTCACAGTTTCATACACAGACTGATTAATTTCCCTCTAAATAATAAGAACTTTGAAAAAGAAGTATATACCATAAAAATTATAGCTTGAAATAACGGGTACAAAACAGAATTCTTAGACAAAATGATTTACAGAAAACAACGCGCTTTCCTTATGAATAATTTTTACTCCGGACATACATACATAAAAACTAACAAAGTATTTCATACCCTAAACTATATACCTGGGGTTAGCAATAAAGTTTCTAATAAACTAAATAAATTAGGTTTAAATGTCATCCTAGTAAATAAATGCAATTTAGAAAATATTCTAGTTAACAATAAACGAAAAACAGAATTGCGTGATAAGTCAGGGGTGTATGAATTAACTTGCAGTGATTGTGACGCGGTATACATTGGCCAATCAGGACGCTCTATAAAAGAACGTATCAAAGAGCATAGAAGTTCTATTCTACATGGCAATATGACCACGGGATTCGCGGAACACTGTATTCAAAATTCTCATCTGTTTAATGCTAATAATTTCAAACTTTTACACTCTTGTAATAAGGGTAAAAGGCTTGACTTCTTAGAAATTTTAGAAATAAAAAAAGCCATAAATCTCAACAGACAGGTCACAAACACGCAATTGGATTTTTCAAATACCCCCACAATCGATGCTGTAATAAACCTTTTTAAAAAATAAGCCATAAATATTGGTAGGAGTATTCTTTTCACTTACTTTACATGACTCTTTGAGAATGACTGTATAAGTCGAAACATATGTCAGAGATATTCTAAATACATTTTGTGAAACAAATATACCAAGTGTTTTATTTAGTAAATTAAAAATATTTGTTGTTCAATATCGGTCAATATACTAATAGTGAAATGGCAGATCTGCATTTCTATTATGGAATGTCTCAAGGAAGCTCTAGTGCTGCAAGAGGTATTTATCATCAAAGGTTTCCTCAACGTGTAGTGTCGGACGGAAGAACTTTTATAAGTCTTCATGCACGACTTTCTGAAACCGGCAGTTTTAAAAGATCGACGGTTGTTATCGAAAGGCCTATAATGGTAAGAACAGTACAAATTGAAAAAGCTGTTTTAAATTAAATTAAAGTAAATCCTAATACCCTGAAAATAGCTGAACCCATCTAACAGTATGGCAGATTTTAAGAGACCAACAGCTATCGAGCGATCAAGATAATTTGTAATCGAATCAACCTTGAATCCGAAATCGTATGTATTTACTTGAACTGCACTTACATTACAAACGTCAAGTAAAATGTCAGTTGACAGCTAAAATAACAACAGTTAATGTAAACTATGCAACTGAGGACGAATATATTTACGACATACGATTTCAAGGTTGACTCGATTACAAATCATCTTGATCGCTCGTTATATCCCTGCCACCATGCAACGTGTCCAAGCTTTATTACCGATGGAATTGCCTCTAAGACTTGCTTTTTGTTATTGGTTAACACAGTAAACCCGTAAGATTATTAAGTCAGATACTATTTACAGATGAAGCTTATTTTCGCGAAATTCAATTATTAATTTTCACAACGATCACGTATGGGCCGAAAGCAATTCACATGCCTTGATAGATAATAATTTTCAACATAAATTTTCTTTTAATATCTGGGTTGTAAAATAATAAAAAATGCGCCAAATATTTTCCAAAGAGTACGTAATTCAATGGGCAAGCAGCTAGATGGTTGTATTGAAACTCACAGGGGCCATTTCCAACACTTAATTTAGTAAAATTGGTTGTTACTATTATTATTAATTAAAAGAATGTAAATTTCAAAAAGAAAATTTTTAAACCGATTTAAAAAACACTGTATCTTGAAAACGAAGCATTTGCGGACCCATGTTTATTTGGACATTTTGTCTTAAAATCACTAAAAGAATCGACCCTTAAAGTTATTGCATTTACTTAATTAACACCCTGTATACAGGCTGATTCATTTTCGGCCCTCACCATGGGGATCTCTCTTATTATTGGAGATAGAGTATAGGTTTAAATTTGGCAAAGTTGTTAAATTTTGTGTTTGTTATAAATCCGTAAAGAAAATAGACCTGTGACAAATGACCTTCGTTACTCTTCGTGACCTTCGTTGACGTGGTGTACTCTAAATTTTTATACGACGTTTCGTTTCTTTCTGGCCATCATCAACTATCTAATTTCTTCTAGACGCCATATTGGATTTAGACATCTTCAGAAAGAGTTTTTTTTCTGATTTCAACCATGTACCACATGCTGACTAAAGTTTTTGACATTAGGTTTTATTTGAAAGAATAAATTATAAGATTAAATAAGGTAGCCATGGAATTTCAATCTGTCAAACATTTCATTTATTGTTCATTAATAATACAAAAATGTCATACACTAACGAAGAGAAACGAAATATGATAAGTATTTCAGTAACGAAATTCAACAGTAGCGAGTACAAGATAACAAAAACATTAATAAAAATACATAGAAAAGTAAACAATAAACAATTACAATAAATGTTCAATTATCTGGCCATCTTCGGTAATGCACAATTGGGCACGCCTTCTGGCATTTTGTACTGCCCTTTGTATAGTTCTTCTAGGAACTGCATCGAAGGCATTCTGAAGTCTGTCTCGTAATTCTTCAATGTTTTGTGGCGCATCTACTTTATAAATATTATTTTTAACATATCCCCATAAAAAAAAATCTAGCGGACTTAAATCAGGTGATCTCGCAGGCCATTCAACAACTCCCCTATTTCCAATCCAACGGTTTGCAAACTCTTGATTTAAGAAATTTCTAACAACAGCTGCATTGTGTGCTGGTGCGCCATCTTGTTGCCACCATAAATATTGTAATTGATTTAATGGGATATTGTCGTCAAGATAGTCAGATACGTATGTACGTAAAATGTTTAAATATCTTTCTCCATTTAAATGTTCTTCATACATAACTGGTCCTAAGAGACGATTTGCCAAAATACCCATCCAAATGTTTATTCCAAAACGATGTTGTGGTCTTCTAGCCCTGTTTTGTCGGGGATTTTGTACTGCCCAATAGTGCTCCGTATTTCTGTTGAACATTCCAGAATTTGTAAAGTTTGTTTCATCTGACCAGATGATTTTGCTTAAAAAATTTTCGTCATTTTCTATCCTTCCCATTAACCAATTACAATATTCTAGCCTTCTCAAATTATCTCCAGGCAGTAAAAAGTGACTAACATGGATCCTGTATGGTTTAAACCTACTTTTATGTAAAGTTCTCCAAACTCTGGACTGGCACAAATTTAATTCTGACGCTACTTCGCGTGTAGAAATTGATGGATTATTATTTATCTATAAAAATACAAGATTAACATGAAATTTGAAAACACGCTTTTAATTTACCATTTGTAAAATATCTTGTCGATTTTCATTTAAATTCCTGTTGTCTTGACCATTACGCGGCTTAGTAAACGATCCATTCTCGACCAAATTTCTGTCGAGATCTAGAAAAATGGTACGATGAGGCTGTTGTCGTTCTGGATATAATTGTAGATATCTTGTACTCGCTACTGTTGAATTTCGGTTCGAAGAATAAAAAATACTTATCATATCTCGTTTCTCTTCGTTAGTGTATGACATTTTTGTATTATTAATGAACAATAAATGAAATGTTTGACAGATTGAAATTCCATGGCTACCTTATTTAATCTTATAATTTATTCTTTCAAATAAAACCTAATGTCAAAAACTTTAGTCAGCATGTGGTACATGGTTGAAATCAGAAAAAAAACTCTTTCTGAAGATGTCTAAATCCAATATGGCGCCTATAAGAAATTAGATAGTTGATGATGGCCAGAAAGAAACGAAACGTCGTATAAAAATTTAGAGTACACCACTGGATAGAGGTTTAGAAATGGCCACAAGGACGTGTTTTTATATTTTGTCTACAAGGCCAAATGTCGGTGCTACAGGTAAAAGAAGAAAATGGGGTTTTCGCGTTTTTTTTTTAAATAACGAAGGTCATTTGTCACAGGTCTATTTTCTTTACGGATTTATAACAAACACAAAATTTAACAACTTTGCCAAATTTAAACCTATACTCTATCTCCAATAATAAGCGAGATCCCCGGTGAGGGCCGAAAATGAATCAGCCTGTATAACGCCATTTTTCTAGTTATCTGGTACTTTTTAAGGTACAGTGACTGGTCTACATCTAGCTGAAATGTGTTATAAGCAATACAGAAAGGTCCCTAGGATCATTCTTTGGGTTATGATCGAGATAGCAATTATAGCATCTGATACTCAGGAAGTCATAGGCACTGCCATAGCTATATACATGCTTTCAAACGAGACGTATGTTCGCAAGGATAAACATTCATATTAGCTTTACATATTTTTGAGTAAATTTATTTTATAGAGTCCCTCTGTGGGCAGGTGCCATGATTACGGTTTGTGATACATTAACTTTCTTATTCCTGGACAAATATGGCTTAAGAAAATTGGAATGCGTTTTTGCCGTTTTTATTACCGTTATGGGCTTTACTTTCGGATATCAGTACATCATTGCACGATCGGATCATCTAGCTCTTATACAGGGAATGCTCGTGCCGATTTGTGAAAATTGCGATTACTACGCCTTCTTACAAGGAGTCGGTATAGTCGGTATGTATACTCGAAGTACCTTGATGGTTACCGACCTGAACAGACTGACAGATCTACGTTTTCAAGCAACGGTAGTATAATGGAAGCGAGCGAATTAGCGAGTCTAATGGCTGTATTACACTTATCAATTTCTTGACCAAGTTATTGATCAAGAAATTGTCGTCAAGTTCTTGCTCAAGTTATTGTTGACCTTGACTGTTTTACACTTATCAATTTCTTCACCAAGTTTTTTGGTGAATTAGTAGTACCAATAGCGCAAAAGTAGTATTGACAAAATAACTAAAGAATGGTTGGTAAGCCTTAAGGTTTATTTATTTCAGGATGATGGTCAGCGAAATGCGAAGGATAAAAGATCCAGTTCATCTTCACAAATTAAAGGCTCAAATTTTTAATTTAATACAAGACAATTTATTGCAGGATTTGTAATATACTCGTATTAATTAATATTATTTTATGTATTTCTATAGTAATTAAATATATATAATATAGTATACAGTAATTAAATGTTTAACTTTATAATTTTTTATATAATTCCTTCATTATTAAAATAATGCATAAACTCATTTCGAATTTCCTGTGCTTCATTTGTTGGATGATTACCTCTCTGCTGCACTAGACCAAACAGATGGGTAGCATCTTCAATGTCTTCATTTTCTGTAATATAATTCACATTTTCTGTTCTCAAAAAATTATGTAATACACAACAAGTCAATATTATTTCTTCCACTTTTTCTGGACTTAAATTGATAGGTGTGAGAAATATCCTAAACCTATTGGCTAGAATGCCAACGGCATTTTCAACAACCTGACGTGCTCTACTAAGTCTATAATTAAATATTTGCTGAGGCTTATCTTCAGGTATACTTAGTTTATTTTGTATAACCGCTTTGTATAAGGTGCTTTTTTTAAAAACTCCTCGGTCAGATACTCTCCCATTTGTTCCGACATCCACATATATAAATTTATATTGTGAATCTACCAAAGCAAGAAGGACAATGCTATTTTGCCCTTTATAATTGTAGTATGTAGATCCAGCACTTTTTGGAGCATTAAATACAATATGCTTCCCATCTAACGCTCCAATTGTATTGGGAAAGTTCCATCTTTTTTCAAAATCTTGGGAAATGTTCAACCAATCTGCTGCAGATTTTGGTGCCTAAATAATAATATCAAAGTAAGATAAGATGAATTATTATAATTACATTAAATTCAACTAGCCTGTAAATAATCCTCTTTCAATGCTTCATAAATTGCTTTACATACAACCGGGATAAACAATGAAATTGTTGATTCTGCTATTCTAAATGAGTACATTAAACTTCTGTATGTTTTCCCTGTAGCTAAAAATCTTAGAGTGATTGTAAGTTTATCTTTAGCTGATATAGTCTCTCTCATGAATGTATTTTTCTTGTTTATTCTTGCAGACACTTTTGATAAAAGTGTATTAAATAAATGGTCATCCATCCGCAAGAAATTCCGAAATTACTCTGGATCACTTGCAAAATCTTTTTGAATTAAAGAGAGGTTGTCTTTACTTCGGTCCAGCCAAGGTCTGGTCCACCACCTCCGTTTGGTCTTATTTTCTACATCTGCACAATATCTGGTTTTCCTTGTTAATAACAATGTTAATATTATTATTGCAGCTTTCAATTTCTTTATTCGTGAATTGCGCTTGAATATTTTCAAAGATGGCATTTTGTAAATCTGAATACTTCACACAAAATAATAAAACGTTAATTTTGGTGGATTTGATTTATTTTCTGTTAATACTTAATATGTGATTTTAACAGAAATGTTAAGTGCAATTGTATTTACATTGTACGCAGTTGGCAAAAAACTTTATAACACACATTTTACTAGAAATCACTAAAAACTTGGTCAAGTTGAAGAAAAAAATAGAACATGTTCTAAACCAACAAGTTCTTGGTCAAGAAATTGATCAAGTCGACTTGACAAGTGTAATACAGGACTTGTCGTCAATTTTCACTTGATCAAGTTCTTGGTCAATAACTTGGTCAAGAAATTGATAAGTGTAATACAGTCTTAATAAAAATGAAAAAGAGAATGAATAGCTCCTTGTGCTAAATCAAATAGAATTGCTTTAAAATACTTATTTGTGGGATAACACAATTATTCTTCATAAGACAAACAGGTCCACTTAGGTTTCTTTCAAAAATGTATTTGTTCCCCCTTGGACGAACTTTCTTTACACTTGTATTTTGCACAATTGAAATGTTGCTTCATCAAAGAAAATAACTGACTTCCAAAACTGTATATCCATTTCTCTATAACGCAATACAAAATTTAACCTTTCTTCATGATTTTCTCTTGTTAATGTTGTTTTTGTAGCAGCACGATGATTTTTTAATTCTTTTCGCGTAAACGCTTTCGCGCAGTTATGCTTAGTTAACCCATTTATTCCCATAGTTGCGTTAACGCAACACAAAAAAAAAATTTTTTTCGTACTAGAAAGTAATAATTTTGGATGTACTGTCAGTAGCATTGCGTTAATAAATATTTAAACAACCTAATAAACATTTTGGGAACGGGTAATCGCATTTTCAATTTTGAATAAAAATACAATAAAACTGGAATTTTCAAGAAAAATACTTGTGTATCTAAGTTTAAATTAAATAACATACAGCTTACTTTTTCATTTATCATTAAGAGGTTTCATATAAAAGATACTTCACCTAACATTATTTTTACACCTTTTTTCCGGAAATATTTCTCAAACGGATTTGAAACATAGCGTTGCGAAAACGCAACATTGGGACAAATGGTGTAATTGTAGTCATGAGTAATATTCCTGTCTGAACATGCTTTTTCACGTCTGGGGGAAGTTTATTGGGTATCCGTTGTGTGATGCGAGTTTACTCAGTTCATTTACGCTGTGGGATAGAGAAGGTTAAGAAGTTATAGAGTTCATAATAGTGTTATATTGAGGATTACAGAAATATTATACAACGGTAAGTACAACAATTTCTGAAGTATGTGTTAGTCGTTGATGTTGATAATAAAATTATTTTAGAGTCACGTGAAATATCGCGATGATCCTACCAGACCGTTGACTTTGAAAGAACTTGAGGTAATTGTTGAAGATCTTGATCTGAATGACGAAATTTATGTTTGTTATATACCACCCGACGTCGATGATATAACAGACGAGGAGGACATTGATGATAATGTTATAGGTGGAGTAGAAAATTTGCATGTAGATCTAGCTGAAACTTTGGAGATAGTGTGTCCGAATAACGAAATTGAGATAGAGGATGGTATTAAATCATGAGGCAGCTTTATCTACACCAAGCAAAACGGCAAGAATTGAAGACATTATTTGGTGTAAAACGCTCGTTGACTACGAGGAAGATGCTACGTCAAATGAGGAAGGGAATGTACAGAATATTATTGAGGCCCTACATGGAAAGTCTGTGCTAGATTTCTTTATGCAAATGTTTGATAAAAATGTTGGCCAGCTTATTATTTCAAACTCCATAAAATATGCGAGAGATAATAACCGTACTCAATTCGCCTTAGATCAAAATGATCTAGAAATTTTTTTGGGAATTTTGATTTTGAGTGGGTTCACTCTTCCACAGGTAAAACTTTACTGGTCATCTGATGAAGATAAAGGTGTTCAATTTGTGAAAAATGCGATGTCTCGAAACAGATTTCTCGACATAAAGCAGAACATTCATCTTGCAGATAACAATCAATTAGACAAGGCAGACAAATTTGCGAAAGTAAGACCGCTGGTTGATATCTTGAACAGCAATTTCTTGAAGTATGGTTTTTTTAGACATCACTTATCAATTGATGAGCAAATGGTACCCTACTTCGGCCGCCATTCAGCGAAAATGTTTTTGAAAGGGAAGCCGGTACGTTTCGGGTTCAAAATGTGGTGTCTGGCATCTAGTGATGGGTATTTATATCAATTTATACCTTATGCTGGAAAAACTGGTGAAAATGCCAAAAGAGAATTTGGTTTAGATGAAACAGTGATCATCAATCTTTTGAACGTATTAGAAAATAAGTCGACTCATAAGGTATACTTTGATAACTTTTTTACGAGCTACAAGCTATTAGTTCATCTGAAACGTCAAGGATACTTTGCTACTGGAACTGTACGTGAGAACAGAATGCTGAAATGCCCTTTAGAGACTTGTAAGTCCATAGGAAGAAAACCTCGTGGTACAATGGACTCTCGTTACGATGACGTAAATGAAATAAGCGTGGTCCGTTGGAATGACAATTCTGTGGTTACAGTAGCAACCAATTGTGAGTCTGCACTGCCTAATGTGTTTGTGAAGCGGTACAATCGTAGAGAAAAAAAAGACTTCTCTATACCACAACCAAATATGATTGCCAAATATAACAAATATATGGGAGGCGTTGATCTACACGATAACGCAGTTGCAAATTACCGAATAAATATTCGTGGAAAAAAATGATGGTGGCCGTTATTTATAAATATGTTAGATTCTACTGTGGTGAATGCTTGGAAACTGCACAGACTTGTATACACAGAGAAACCCATTTCGCAGCTGGATTTCAGGTCTCAACTTGTACGAAGCCTCATTAGTGCTAACAAATGTAAAACACAATCTGTTCGAGGACGTGGTTCCAGTGCTTCTCTATCATCCAGTGCACGTTTAGATAATGTGGGTCACCTAATTGAAAGAAATCGTGAAAATTGGAGGAGACGTTGTAGAGTATGCAAAAGTACAACCGTATTTATGTGTAATAAATGTGGAGTTCCATTACATTCACACTGCATCAGATGGTGCCACGGCACATACTGACAACACATCAATGAATGTTGTCTGTAACATGTTCCCAGAAAAACTCATTTATTTCATGTTTTGGAGATGTTTCCATGGCTTCCAGGGTCCCTAGATCTGTCAATTTGTGATTTTTTTCTGTGGGGGTATATAGTCATATATATGCTCACAAGCCTCGTATTTTGGTCGACTTAAAGAACGCCATTCGCCAAGAAATCTTCACTGTTAATCGAGCAATGTTGGAGCGTGTTATGGAGGATTTCTTGAAGAGGGTCGAAACTGCATCCAATTCGATGGACAGCATCTTGATGACATTATTTTCCATACTTGATATACATCGTAAATGGCATTGTGTAAGCCCAGTTGTCACCCTGAGACTTTCACGAAGCAGTTTACAGCGAATTTTGACTAAAGATGTGCGCATACTTATAAGATTCAGTTGACACAACATTTAAAGCCAGAAGACCATGCGCAGAGCCGAACATCCATAGAATGGATCTTACAGCAACAACAAGTGAATGGCGATTTTTCGAAGAAAATAATCTTTCCTAATGAGGCACATTTCGATCTTGATGGTTATGTCAACAAACAGAATTCTCGCGTTTGGGGAGCTGAGAATCCAAGAGTGCTCCTTCAACGTCCCATGCATCCACCACGAGCCACTGTTTAGTGCGCATTTTGGACTGGTGGAGTGAGTTGACCGTTTCTCTTCGAGAATGCGTTATCGTAAGATGATAAACAAATTCGTTTGGTCTCAAATTGCTGAAATGGATATCGAAGACATGTGGTTTCAACAGGATGGCGCAACCTGCCATACAACCAACGAAACAATGCAATTGTTGAAGACGAAATTTGAAGGAAGAGAGACGCGAATTGGCCACCAAGATCATGCGATTTGACGCCGTTAGATTTCTTTCTTTGATATTTTTTGAAAACTAATAACAAAGAACAATTTCTGAACCATTGATGAAATTCATCAGCCACCGCTACACCAAAATGTCATCTGTCAAAAGGACCAACGAGTCCCATCAATCACGAGACGGCCATTTATCGGATATTGTGTTCCATACATAACCTCCATGTCTACATTCTTTATTACAATAAAATATCAGCATTTTTCAAATAAAAACTGCATTTTCTTCAAATATCAAAATAGGCGATCTTAACCCTGTAAGTGCAGTTGTTGCTCTCAAGCAACGTTGACTTCGAACACCAGAATTTTCGTATAACTCATAATCTATAGCAATAGGACAGTGTGGAATACAAGCAACAACCGTTTTTCTACTTGTACTTTATGGGCGCCATCTGTATTACAATGTTTGAGCTTGGTAGAAGCATTTCATATTGTGAGATTTCAACGTCAGTGTTGTTGTTGTGACAGTTACAGTTAAATATAAACAAATCGGTGAGTAAAAACAAATATTTTGCTATGATATTTTTAGAATACCTTTAGAAAATGTTTATCTATTACCTAAAAGGAGTAGTTCTTTATTTTGTCAAGTAGATTTGGCACAAAGTTCATCGGAAAAGTATGTTGCTTAGAGTCAACGTCGTCATTTAGTGGTAATGGTTATGACAAATTGTAATTTTTTTTTTAGAAATTGAAAATACCTCCTCTTACATTTTGTGGAAGAAAGAGTTACGTAGTTCCTGTTAGGCCAGATGTATCAGACACAGAATCTGTATCTGATGACGAGGAGCTTGAAAATAAAAAAATTGAAGAATATCTAGCAGAATATTCAGACGATGAACATGATGAAAGTCCAATAGCAAAAAGCAGAAATATCGAAGTTGTAATTGAAGAATCTGATAATGAACGGGAAGAAGAGCATCAGGACGAAATTACTTTGGAAGAGCCACAGTCGAAGAAAAAGAAAAAAAGAAAGAAGCCTATCGTAACGTACACGTGGTCAGAAGAAGACATACCTACAAATTATGTTCCTGACCTACCTCCATCTCAAATAACTGAAGTTTCAACATCTCTGGAATATTTCTCAAAGTTTTTCTCTTTGGATATAATGAGTGATATGGTATATCAAACAAATATTTATAGTACCGAAAAAACAGGTTCCTCTCTCAACATAACCAATGCAGAATTTACTGATTTTATTTCGATAATTCTAACAATGAGCATTATAAAGTTGCCTTCTATAAGTGATTATTGGGCTAGAAATAGTCGAATTGACAAAATAGCTAACATAATGCCTCTGCGACGTTTTATGAAAATCAGAAGATATGTGCATTTTGCTGATAATTCTACACTAACCCCAAACACTAAAGACCGTTTTTTCAAGGTAAGGCCTCTAATAGAAAAAATTAGAAAAAATTGTCAGAAGTTTCATATTGGCAACCAGTATTCTGTAGACGAAACTATGGTACCTTATAAAGGTACTTTTGCAGGAAATCTCAGGCAATATATTAAAAATAAGCCACACAAATGGGGTTTCAAATTATTTGTAAAAGCAACGGTTTCTGGTATTATAACCGATTTTATAGCTTATCAGGGTGCATTTACATTTGAACAGTTATTAGGTAGCTCGAATGAACTGACAAGTTCAGAAAAGGAGTTAGGTGTCGGTCCAGGTATTGTTGTTGCACTTTGTAAAACCCTTCCAGATCCAGAAAATGCGGTGGTATTTTTTGACAATTATTTTAGCAGCCTACAATTGCTTCCATATTTAAAAAATAATTTCTGAATTCACAGTTTAGGAACATTTAGAGCAGACAGAATTGCTGGTTGTCCATTGGAAGCTGACAAAATTATGCAAAGACGACCAAGAGGTTCCTATGTCTTTAAGTCCGACTCTAACAAGGGGATAATTCTTGTAAAATGGCATGATAACAAATGTGTGTTATTAGGGAGTACTCACTGTGGAATCGAACCTGTTACTCACATAAAAAGATACGACAAGCTTACTAGACAAAAAACTGATATGCCTTGTCCTTCCATAATTAAACAATATAACAGACATATGGGAGGTGTGGATAAAGCCAATTCTCTATTAGGATTATATCGCAGTCCCAGTAGGGCTAGAAGATGGTACTATCCTTTATTTACATATTTATTGATATGTGTGTTGTTAACGCCTGGCTAGTGTATAAACATGATTGTGCTGAGCTAAACGTCAAATCAATGCCTTTAAAAAAATTTAAGATGGACATATCGGAATCTCTTCACCAAACTGGAAAAATTTAAAAAATTGGGCGCCCCTCACTGAACGAAACTGTCGAACAAATTGTAAATCCTACGAAAAGTCGACCAAATGATGCCACTAGGAAGGACAACGTGGGGCACTGGCCTATGTATGGTTCAAAAGGACGATGTCGATTTTGTAAGAACGGTTACACTACAATTCTGTGTCAAAAATGTGACATGAGACTTTGTTTTACACCGGCCAAGAATTGTTTTTATGACTTTCATAATTCGCAATAAATTTGTTTTTTTACGTCTTGTTACTGTGAAGGTATTAAACTTTATGATTACTTATTTCTGTAGTTTTTCTTACGTATTTTAGGCCTCAAAAAATTATTTTTGTCAGTACTTAACTCTCGTTTGACTTGTATTAAAATTTGAACCTCAAATTGTTACTGTTGCTTTGGGGCAACATTCTAAATTTACCACTAAGTAACAACGTTGCTTGGGAGCAACATTATCAAACTCCACTTTTAGAGTAAAAATTGCATATTCCGACCACACAAGCACATTCTTAGTGGCTTGAAAGTCACGTGCACGAATTTTTAGAATTTTACTAAAAGTATTTGGAGGTGTGACCCTTACAGGGTTAATGGGACGCCTTCTAATAGTATATTAGGGCAAAAAGTTACTCTCCCGTCAAATTACTCTCGTAGTGTTTTGAATTTGAAAGAGTTTTGGATATCTGTAATTTTCCTATTACATAAACTTGCAGGAGCTATAATAATGCCGCATAATCTTTATCTACACTCCGCATTAGTGAAGTCACGAGACATCGACAAAGACAACGTCGATAAAGTGAAAGAGGCCAACATGTACTTCCTGATAGAATCTTGCGCCGCTGTCTTCTGCAGTTTTCTCATTAATGTTTTCGTAGTGGGCGTTTTTGCAAACGGAATGTACGGCCTCACTAACAATCAATTGGTAAGACATTAAATTGTTATATGACCCTTACATTCAGCAACAGATCTAACAATTTAGAAAGACAAATGCAAAGGAACTTTCAAGAATATAACGAACATTCCGGTAAGAAATTCCACTTTGGCTTACAAGTTTTGGTTTAACGCATATTTTCTTCGCAGAGCGACGACAAAGTTATGCAAGCTAATCTATATACAGGTGGTATTTTCCTGGCATGCACATATGGAATAGCATCTAAATATATTTGGGGGATAGGTATTTTGGCGTCCGGACAAAGTTCAACAATGACAGGTTTGTTTTATTATGTACATTCTGCTTTTACACCCTCGGCTAAGACCAACAAACACACCAGAAATGAAAGTTAAGTCATTACAGCGAGTTTGTCTACGTGAATATTCACTAAAACATGATACATGAAACATGTATCGTATGATCAAAAAGTCTTTGGATGGCTATTGCCGTGGAATTTACGAGATATCTATGAAATTATTTACTTCAATTAGTTTTGACATTTACTTGACAACTTTCAAGTCAGCTGGTTATAATTCAAAATGTTTCAATTAGAACATAAAATTTTTATTATCAAATCATACTACAGTAATGGAAATATAGGTGAAAATGGTAATTGGGTTTATTCACCTCGTTTATGTTTGAATGAGTTCCGTGAGAGATTTCCCAACTTCGCAATAATCGAACGAGTTTTTTTTCGGCAACTTCAACGAACTCTGGACAAATTTGAAGGAACTGATAATATCAGCGATACTGTTCGATCTCGAAGAAGACGGGCTAGAAATGATCATGTTATTGTTCTGGTTAGGCAACGCATGCAGGAAGAACCTACCTTATCCTTGCATAGATTGAAACAAGAAATCAATTTAAGTTATGGGACGTGTCAAACCATTGTTAAACGTGACTTGAACATGTTTCCTTATAAACTGCAGATGTGTCAGAAGTTACTGCCACCAGATTATCAGAAGAGAGTATCGTACTGTACCTGGTTTAATGACCATATGAATAACGATATCCTTGATTTAACATTTTTTACAGACGAATCTTATTTTTACCTATCTGGATACGTTAATAAACAAGTTATGCGTATGTGGAGCGAGAATAATCCTAATTTTCATAGTGAGGCTCCTATACATAGTCCTAAGATTGGTGTTTGGGTTGCAATGTCCCGTAGACGGGTAATAGGGCCAATATTTTTTCAAGATACCATAAACGCTGAAAGATATATAAATCAAATACTTGATCCTTTTATCAATCAATTGCACGATGATGAACTTCATAATGGATACTTTCAGCAAGATAACGCGAGACCGCATGTTGCTCGAGTAACCATGGAATATTTACGTCAATTTTATGATGAAAGGTTAATATCAGACGGACGTTACCCACCTAGGTCTTGTGATTTGAGTCCTTTAGACTACTTCTTATTCCCATTGCTTACGAATAACATTTTTAAAACTCCAGTTCACACATTAGATAAATTACAAGAACGTATTGTTGAAAACTGTCTTACAGTAACACCTGATCTTTTAATTAAAGTTTTTAATAACTTGGGCCGACGTGTTAACCGGTGTATTCAAGAACAGGGAAGACATTTTCAACATCTTTTATAATTTTTTATTGTAAAAGTGTATAGCAAGCGCCAATCAAGTTGGCGCGAGGAGGGGGTGCGCAAAAGCCGTTTTTTAAAACGTCCACCCCCACTACTCAAGTAATTGTCAGAATACATTTGTCATTGACGTTTGACGAAACATAATGTCTTTGCTAGGGGATCATAAAGTGATACACGCTCAGAGGTTAGAATTATCTGACATTTGATGTAAAACCAGATACAAATCTCCCCACTACTTTTAATCCTGCGCGAACTTACCCCTCCTCGCGCCAACTTAATTGGCATTTGCTATACCTATCTGAATGTTATTGTTTCATTGTGGGAGTTCTTTTCTTAACTGTAATGATATTAAATATAACATACATAAAATGTAAATAAATACCATAACCTAAAATCTATTTTATTTGTGACTTATGCGTACTTCAAAGTAATGAATCACAGAAGTAAATAATTTTATAGATAGCTTTAAGTTTCATGGCTATCACGATCCAAAGATCATACGTTATTTCGGGATTTAGTAGGCGTAATTTTCCTTGTCTATTTTGTGGCCACTGAAAAATATAAGTTCAAAATAAATTAAAAATCGTTAAAAAATATTTATATATTTTTGTCTTCTAACTTGTTTCTTCCATAGTTAGGTAGATAACATAAAAAACTCCCCTTGTATGAAGCAAATAACAAGTCAAATAATGGCATAAACTATAATAGTATAATAACGGGTGTTCAGAAACATTCGAAGTCAAAGTAAAGGCTTTATTCATCTTATAGTGACAATAGGATCTAGTTATCGTACTAGTTTAATATATTAACATTCAATAAATTATTGTAAGAAATGGCTTAAAATAAATTTGAAACAAATAAATTGTTTGTAGAGTCCTTAGATTACAACCTTATAATAAATATCATAAATTGTAGTTGTATAAATTACCAACAATAATGACCATAATTATAAAAGATGTTGAAAATGTCCACCACCTTTTTCCAAGCATTTTACGCACCTCCTCCGAATGCTACTAAATACATTTTGCAGTATGGGACTATTTCTAATTTCACTAATTTTATTTATAATTCTGACTTGGAGATCTATATAATCTTGCACTGGTACTTGGTAAATTGAATTTTTTAAAAAAGGCCATAAATAGTAATCACACGGTGTAAGATCACAAGATCTTGGAGGAAATTCATGATCGCTGTTCAAACTAATTAAACGATTTCCAAACACTTCTTGTAACATATTCATTGTTTCCCCCGCTGTGTGAGCTCTAGCACCATCTTGTTGAATTATCCCAAAGCTAGTTCATCATCACGAAGTTGATTAAAGAAAGGCAATAGTATTTCCTGTCGATATCTTTCTGCAGTCAAGGTACCATTAAGAAGAATTAGACCAATAATCCTTCTTCTTCTAATAGCGCAACAAACACCAACTTTCTGAGGATGTAAAAGAGCTTCAACATAAAAATTATTGGGCTTTGTATCACTCCACATTCTCATGTTTTGCGAGTTAACATATCCACTAACATGAAACCATGCTTCGTCTGAAAAGAAAGTTTTGTCTAGGACATCATCATTAAAATTATTTGTAAACCATTCGCAAAATACTACTCGTCGCGGATAATCAATATCGAGAATTTCTTGCAAGCAAGTTGTACGATATGGGAATAACTGTAAATCTTCTTTTAAAACTTTATGGCAAGAACCAACTGACAACCCGGTTTGTTGAGCAAGAGTTCTTACTGAAGTTTTAGGGGCATCAGTCATTATTTCACTAACATTCCCAATCACTTCTTCTGTCCGGACTTTTGGTCGCCCACCACCCTCTTGGCGTCCCACACTACCAGTTTGTCGAAAAACTGGAACAATTCTGATTAGTGTACACTGAAAAGTATTATAATCAAAAGCAAGGTTGGGAAATTCATGTCGAAATTCTTCCAAACAAGCATGAATTGAATACTTCCACTGGCCATCGATCTTTTGACAATTTCGAAAATATGCTTCAACCATGAATGCTTTGTGTACGTTAGTAAATACCATTTTCAAAATTAAAAAATATAAATTAGTATCTTCGATATTAGATTCTGACAATTTTTGACAGACAACAGTTGACATTTAATAATTATTACAAATCAGATACTTAAGTAAAGATATACGATTTTTTGTTCAGAGCCCACTTGACTTCGAATGTTTCTGAACACCCGTTATAATAAGTACATATACAGTAAAAACGCGCGAGATAGGAATATATAGCAATAGGGGAATATAGTGGGGATGTCACGTTCACTTATGTCAGTTGTGGTATTTTGAAGTCTGTCAAATTGATTAATCGTACCCCACTTACTACTCCTATAGTGAAGCGCCAATCACATAATTTTGTATATCCACCGTAAGCGCGTTTTTATTGTATAGTACATATACTTCTGCAAACTTCGGAGCCTAGTGATTCGAATTTATAAACTCCTTCAGACAAAAATAAACATCAAAATGTTACAATTTACCAAAAATAATTACTTAATTCTGCTACAGGCACTTATGCTGGGCAATTCGCCATGGAAGGCTTTTTGAACCTCCAATGGTCTAGATGGTTGAAAGTCCTAGCTACCAGATCAATAGCCATCACCCCAACCTTTTGCGTGGCCCTTTTCACCCGAATCGAGGCACTAACCTACATGAACGACATCATGAACGTGATTAACTGCGTTCAGCTACCGTTCGCTACTATTCCCATTATAGCCTTCACCAGCAATCGTCAGATTATGGGCGATCAATTCGTCAATAACTGGTGAACCTATAACCCCGTCTTATTCAAATCAATTTCTTCAATATATTGTCATTCCTCAGGGTTATCAGGATAGCGGCTATATTAATGAGTGTGGTAGTTATAAGTATCAATGGCTATTTCGTTATGCGAACTTTAGAAATGTTGGATCCGTACAGTGTAGTGTGGGCTGCGATGGGTGTGATTGGTGCTGTTTACTTTTTTATATGTGTGTATTTAACGATTCACATGATCGTCTCGATGAGTGATAAGGATTTTACTGATTGCAAGTTTATAAAGAAGTATGTCATAAGTTCTTCCGTTGGATATTCCAGGTAATTTCGTAGTGCCTAGCGATACATACGCGATTTGTCAATAAAATAAATAACTTTCTGCAGAATTAAAAAAGTATATTAAAAAACAAGTTTCATAAGGCACCATTTTGCCGCACGAGATCAGTTAAAGAGCGAAGTGCGGCAAAAGGCCTTATGAAACGAGTTTTTTATACTATTTTTTCTATTTTGCGTTTTTTACATTAATAAATTGCTTAAATTGGAATTATTTAATTTTAAAGTTCAGAGTTTAATTTTTATATAAAGCATGCAGTTGGTCACATTGATACTTGACATTTTCAAATTTAAATCTTGCTATCCGCGAAGTATATTATATTACATATTATTTACTAATTTTCGTTAACATTACTTGATACTTCATTTAGAATATAAACATGAGAGACATAGAAACATATATATGTTGTTGTCAATTGTATACAACATAAATTGTTTGTGTAAAATACGGACATATATCATATCTGTCAAATGTACATAAATTCTTAAAATCAAATGACAGCAATGATATTTATTTCTGTATTCGAACAACGCCAACATTGAAAAACGAAGAAAAGCGTATCGAAATGAAGCTCATTTCGATACTGTTTTGGGTTTCATAATGAGTTTATGTCGAACGCAAAATAGAAAAAACTATTATACAAACGATATTCTCTAGTTTGAAATTGAGGATCTTAAATTGAAACAGTTCAATTTCGACACCAGTAAAAGCCACAATTTAGGCAACAATCTTTTGTTTTACTCAATCTAACCTATTTTTTTTTTGTTTACATTTGCCGCTGAAATCACGTCAGGATATTCAAAACGCTACAACAAACTATAGTACTTACTGTTTACCACACATCTTCGCTATTTCTTGCACTATCCCTTAAGGAATGTCAGCATAAAATTACATCGGTTAACGTAAAAACGTTCAATCTTCCATAATATACCAGTGTTCGCGGGAACTTGGGACTTACATTGAAACTACGTCACTTTCGTCACAGAATAGCCAGAATGGACAACAGCTGATTTTTCTATTGTTATCGATGTAGCCTCGTTTCGGGACCTTGATTCCATTGTATTCGTATCGCCATGTTGAAAATAGCGTTTCTTTATGTTTTGAAATTTGACGTTTAACGTAATACAACTGATAGGTTAGGCAAATACAAGAAACTAGTTTTAAATTTCCAAATGCCCAAGTGGATTGTATCTTACTGCTTTTAATGTGAACATTAAGAAGAAACGTAGGAAATATTAAAAATACGAATTACTAAATTGTAAAATTTACATTATAACTATTTGTCTTCAATATACAAAATGTAACTTCCAAGAATTTATCGGAGGTGACCCATATCCGACGATAACATTTACCTGGTTCAAAATTAGTTTCCTGGTTATCAGAAGAAAAGAGAGCAAAGCAAACACCATTACGATCCACATAAACTTCTGTTAAACCTCTTCTATATAATGTTTATACGATTGATATTGTCTCAGCATATTTAATAATCCTTACACAGCGACAACTAACAATAACCAATATATATGTTTATGGAGCCAGTTTGATAGTCAGAAAACCATGCTCAGATAAAATGTAATACTATATACGTACAAATAGCTATCTCATTGACAATTTTTTTGGTATTTGGTTTTTACATTTGGAAACATCTGGGTCTATGAACAACCCTGTCATGTTTTTGTTAAATTAGTCTTTAGAATCATTTCATATAGTATACCGCCTCATTCTGAGCAAACGCAACGATCCGAATGTATGAATATTTCTCCCGCTCCTAATAGAAACCCCCTGAACGCGTTTAGCGAATCACAAAACAGTCTATCACGCAAACATTTGACAATTAATGTCACATATTAGTGTCACCACTGTCACCCTATACGGAATCTCTTAAGCGTTTTAATAGTGATCATGCCGCGTTATACACTAGAAGAGAAAACCGAAATGATGAAATGGTACCACGCTGATAATTCTTATCAAAGAGTATGTGACTTAATTGCCGGAAGGTATCCCGACAGGCTCATCCCAAACAAAGCTACAATTTGTAGACTTAAAAAGAGAATAGACATTACTGGTTCTGTACAAAATTTAAAACCATTATTCCCAAGTTCCTAATGATACGTCCATTTTAGTATGCGCTGCAATAGAACTAAATTCAAATTTGACACTTAGCGAATTATAAATATTCCAAACATCATCAATTATTTTACGGCGATGAGTTTAAACGGATGAATTTCCATTATTATATAATTAATTGCTCATTATGAACAATTTATTTTATTATTTGTAAGAGTAAATTTTTCTTTACATTACTAGAATTTAATTTAGTTTTTATTTATTTCAGAAGTTTATTTAGTTTACTATGAATAGTTTTTGTGACCTTTATTATTAAAATTTTAATTTATTAAATCTCTTGATGCCTTATTTGCAATTTTCTTAACCGCTTATTAATAATTTCATTACGCTTTGTGTAACCATCGTCAGTATAACGTATTACAATTCACTCATTACCATAACACAGGACTAAACAATTTATAGTCCTCAGATCAGATAATTTTTCTTACGCGGCTCCATAATATGTAAGTATGTATGACATATGACGTCGATGTTGACGCGCCTACAGCATTCAGGGGAATTGTATTCGAAGCGGGAGAAATATTCATACATTCGGATCGTTGCGTTTGCTCGGAATGAGGCGGTATACACTTTATTACTGTATTAATATAATTTAAGGACTTAAAAACTGGTACACTTTGAATATAATGTATACTGGGAATTCTTCATTATTAATAATAAAACAGGCAATATTTATGTAATATATTTATTATTTTTATTAAGTGATGCTTTTTCTATTACAATTTTAAGTGTAACGAAACTATAATGGTGATAAGTGATAACTCTAAGTGGTAACCTGATTTTTTTCAGGTATTTGTAATGGTGATGCATCCTTCAACGTTCCAATATTTTATTGATAAACTATTAAAAGATAAAATAATATCTTGTGGGTTTAATTAATCATAAATATTATTCATAAGTAAAAACACAAGAGCTTTTTTTTATCGGATAAATTTCTCTTTGTAACGAAATTATTTTGCCAATCAGTAATTTGACGAGAAAAACTTACATGAAAAAATCGCGAGACCGAAAGGTCGAGCGATTTTGTCTAATGTAAGTTTTTCGAGCAAAATTACTGATTGGAAAAATTTTGAGTTAAAAAGAAATTTATCCGTGAAAGAAAAGCTCGAGTGTTTTTTGGCAAGATAAATTAACGACATGAATAAAACTCTTTAGATTGTCTCCATATTGACGATCTTGTATTCATGTGGATTGCGGTATTGATCTTTTAATATTTGTTGAAATTTCCCCAAACCGACTCATACATTTTACGTTCAACGATACTTAATAATTATAACTGACAGCTGCCAAAATAAATCAAGTGATGCAGGGCTACTAGATATGTAATCCAATTTTGAGGAAGAAGCATTTTTATCGGTGATAAAAAGCTATGTAGCTTTTTATCGCTGTCAAAGTGACAAAAATGTCACCATCAAATGGACATTTTTATATAGGAGTTAATTTATCAAAGTAATTTGTTATACAATTAGTACTTATGCTACAATTTATTGATATTTTTATACAAATACAATTGACATCTGATTCTATTGTTGTTTAACGTATCTTCATCTCCTCCATTATTTCCTCAGGTATATCTTCTGTATCTGCTTCTGATGGTACTTCATCTACTGCAACAATATTTTAGAATAAATGAAGTTAATTACATCATTTTACTAGAAAAAGATCGTGATTTTAATTAATAGTTTCATATCAATATTATTCAAATGTGTAACTGGTTATACAATTAAATGCTATAATGTATTACAGATTTAATGGAAAGACTTACAATTGACATTCAATTCTGTTGACATTGAAGGAACCTCGATCGCTTGCTTCATTACCTTGGGTATATCCTCTATAATATATAACTCTGTAGATGGTGAATCTAGGGCAATATTTTAAAATAAATTGAGTCAATTTCATTATTCATCGATATTATTCAAATGCATAACCTGCTCAAGTTTTTGTATAAATATTTCTAATTCCTACCTAATTTTGTGGATGTTGATGATTTTGCTGAATCACAAAGGTATATAACGCATACTATAAAAACTAAGTGATTCTTAACTAAAACTATATAAAGTATACTAAAAAAATCATTCAAATTTTCAAAATCAGTATAACCATAACATTCATAAACGTAAACGCTATTTATAACATGGTGATTTTTTATTCTGCGCATAAATTCCATGATCCGCTCTTATCCAGAAACAAACTCAAGGTTGCCATGTTGCGCAGATGAGGTTTTGATTGATATAATACACAGGTTCAATTTAAGCAATTCTCCCCTACCATTCACTGAATTTTATAGACAAATCTCGTTTATTCAATCATTTTGATTACTTTTATAGACTTTAGAAATAATTAAATGGAAAAATAGTTTTTGCAAGTCCACCTAAAATTTTACCAGAACGTGATTAATGTTAATTTTGGAACAGGAAAGCATTATCTGAATTTATTCGTCGTTAATGAAGTATGTATTGTACACGTAATTATGTTAGATGATTATATTTCTTCTGGTGTATTTAGATATGAAAATGTACTGTAATTGTAATAATAATTGTGAATTGTAAATGTATTATGAAGAATAAGTGGTTTTAAATTAAATATGATTTTATGCCCATATTTTTCTTGTCTTTTATGTATTTTAACAAGTGAAAGATAATATTCTACACCAACTATTCTCAACCTTCTTAGCTCCCCGATCCCCCAAATAGTAAATGTAAATCAAATTAATATTTCGCTAATAGTAAACCTAACTTTTTTTGTTTAACTCCCTTTATTTAGAAATCTACATAAGAGTAATAATCTATTAGTTTAATACAATAACAAAGTGACTTGAGTAGACTCCAATGATGTTACTAAAACTAAATACTTTTTGTCCATTTGGTTATATACCGGGTTCTTCTTTTATCATTACACATAGGTAGGGATGGCAAAAAAAATCACAATACGATACATCCAATCATCGATGTATCGGAAACTAAACATCGATGCTTACGATATATCGAAAACTAAACATCGACGTTTCCGATATATCGAAAAAGAAACATCGTTGTTTTGTATTAGGATTAGGGATTTGATTTGAGCGTAAGAAAAAAATTAATATTTAAGAAAATAAAACACTGTATAATAGGATATTTCATTAACTAATAATAAGATATAACGGGTGTTCATTTGAAAAGTCAATCTAGTAGCATGTGATTTACTGAGAACATTTTGAAGTATGTCGTAAATTAAAATTTACTACTTAACCTACGAAGTCGTATATTTTGACAGTTTCATACATACAAATAAATAAAAAATGTGATTGACATTATCAAATGTCATTTGGATTTACGTTTACGGAACAACAAACACATACTAATATACAGGGTGAGTCGTGAAGAATCGACCAAACTGTAGGAGTGTATTCTACAGGTGAAAGTAATGTAAAAAAACTCAAATGTTGCTATCCGATTTTTATTTGTTTTCGAGTTATAGCGTAATTAAAAATAAACAAAATTTCATACATTGAAGTTTTTGTATTTTATTGGTATTTTCGTTCTTTATAATATATTTTCAAAAATACCGCTATTCATTTCAAAACATTTTTTACATCGTCTACCAAGGGCGCTGGTTGCGTTCCTGATTGCGTCAGGTTGATGTTTGATATTGTCAGCAGCATTCATAATCCGTTGAATTAGTGCTTCACGAGTGTCCACTTTTACTTGATACACTTCATTTTTTAACCAGCCCCATAAACAATAATCGAGTGGCGTGAGGTCTGGAGACCTAGGAGGCCAACCAATGTGACTACCACGTCCAATCCAACTCCCTGGAAACCTTTCAGCCAAATGTTGCCTGACTGCACGAACGTAATGTGCAGGCGCTCCATCGTGCTGGTAGAGGATTTGGATTCTGATGTTTATGGGAACATCCTCTAGCAGTCCGTGCAGTTCATTTTCTAAAAAATGTAAATAGGTGTCTCCCGTGAGGCGATTCTCAAAAATGTAAGGACCAATTAAAAAACCATCGATCATACCACACCACACGTTTACCGAAAATTTATGTTGAAAGTTACTTTCGACTGTTGCGTGTGGATTTTCGTCTGACCATACATGCTGGTTATGACAATTATTAATACCGTCACGGGTGAATGTCGCTTCATCCGTAAACAGTATACGCGATACAAAACGAGGATTATCATTTATCCATCGACAAAATTCCATACGTCTACGCTTATCATCTCGTTGTCGGTGCTGTACTCTTTGTACATGGTACGGACGTAAGCCATGCTCGTGGAGTGTTTTTATCACCCTTGTTTGTGGAATGCCCATTTGAATACTAATTCTCCGTGAGCTGGTAGTTGCGTCTTCTTCTACTACATCCAGAATATCTTCTACTTCTTGTAATTGTTGTCGACTGCCTCGTTCAGATATTATGTTTGCACTGGGAAGCTTTCCGGTCGCGCACAATGTGTTGAATACACTAATAAATACAGTTTTATTAGGATGTCTGTGATGTGGAAACCGTTGACGTTATTCATTAGCAGCAGCTGTAGCATTCCCATCACAAAATCCATAAACAAACACCATATTACCATATTCTAAATTAGAATAAGTGTGTGGCATTTTAGTTTGTTACACTATAGTCGTACAAACGTCAAGTCAATGTCACAATACCCGAACACAATATTGTAATTTACTCCAAGGTATAGGGAACATTTTTTATGATGGCAGCGCCCTCACTATATCAACGATGAACTAGAGGTAGTGACATTAGACGCATTAGGCATACAAACCACTCTACACTATTTCTCGACTGCTTTCAATGTCACTACCGCTAGTTCGGAAAACCACGAACAGGTAGCGCTTCAGCTAGAAAGACTTCCCTATAATGAATTGCTACCGGGGTTTCACTGTTTTTACGAATACATACATAAACATGGTATACTAAATCTACATTTTTAATTACGCTATAACTCGAAAACAAATAAAAATCGGATAAAAACATTTGAGTTTTTTTACATTACTATCACCAGTAGAATACACTCCTTGAGTTTGGTCGATTCCTCACGACTCACCCTGTATATGCGTCTCATTCTATCAAAATTTCAAAGTAACCTAGATTGACTTTTCAAATGAACACACGTTATACACATATTCTAAAATATTTTGCGATTTGAAAAGTACTCTAAACTTATAAACTACATATATTTATTCCAATCATCGTCAGGAAGGCTGTTCAGAAAAAGTAATTTTGGTAATAGTTTACCCGAGAGACGATTTATAGATTGTGATATTGTAGCTCCAGCTTTGGAAAACAATCTTTCAGAAGGCACAGATCTACATACAATAGAGATATATTTTCTAGCGACACAATAGAGGTTTGGATAAATAGACTTTATCTCCTCCCATACTTGTAATGGATTATCTTTAAGTGAAGACAAAGGTGCCGATATATACATTTGTACTTCAGAGGTTAGAGCATCTTTATTTAACATGACTGAATTTCCCTTGCTGTTTCTGAGTAAGGGTTCTGTGAAAATTCCAGATATCGATAACTTTGGATTTTGGTCATTCACTAGTGTCAGATTTTGAAGATGAACATTCAGAGAGAGATTGTAACGTATTTTGTAATTATGAATATCCGTAGGTAATAAAAAAAAAGGAAGTATAGTTTAATTACAACTGTAGCTTCCTCCTGGTTTGAAGGAAGTCGGTATGTATCGACCGAAGTATAAGTTGAAATAATACAAATATGAGCATATTACGAAAGCATCAGCTGCATAATCAATATGCAGGAAGAAATGGATATTATACATTCCTATAATAAAACACTACACCTTATTTGTTTGCTTTAAGTATTAGTATTTTCCGATAAATATAAATATCTATTCATTCTAACAAATTTAACAACGATTGACAAATTCAATTTCATGACAATACAATTGAATGAATATTCGTTTCAATGTATACTGTTTTTGTTTACACTTTTATGGTATACTATTTTTCATATAAAGTAATTTTAAGTAATAAAAAAACAATAACGTTTTCTAAAAGATAAAAGTAAAAAAATCAATAATTCTGCAAAATAAATTTAAATTTTAAGAAAGTCACTCAATATAGGCATCGTACACACGTTGCCACACCGCATTATGTTCCATACGTATATTGTTGCCTATGGCCCGTTGCGAGTTGGACCTATCGGTATTTGTATACAGTATAACAACTTGAACTACGAAAGCCTATTGATAGGAGAGGGTGGTGGGAGGTAAAGTAAAATTAAATGTATTCATTTAGCTTATTTAGCTACTTATAATATGTTTTTTAATATAAACGTGTAGAGTTTGTTAAATTAAGTTTATATTATGGGAAAACTGAAATTGTATTGCATACTAATTGCAACTAAAGAACCGTCAAATAAAAAATAAGTCCAACAAAATAAAATTTATTATCACAATACAACTTTAATAAACAATACTTTTAATTAATTACGTGTTCGAATCGTGCACCTTGAATTTCTAAACAGTACGCTACCCGATCATAAAACCACGTCTAACATTTGCCAGCATATCGGGCGTAATCGATGCTAAGAAATTTCTTATTTTTTGACGTAGTTCATCTAAATTATTTGACCGTTGATGTTCGAAACCGTAAATTTTTGACTTTAGATACCCCCACAAGAAAAAATCATTAGGGGACAAATCTGGTCATATGGCCGGCCATTCAATTGTACCGCCTAGAGAAATAATTCTATTTCCAAAGGTATTTCTTAAAAACTGACGCACAATTGCACTGTTATGTGCAGGACATCCGTCTTGCTGATACCAAATACTTCCTATTTCAATATTGGGTATGTTCTGGATAAAAGGAATAATGTCATATTGCAGCAATTGTAAATATTTTTGTGAATTTAACACGCTGTTTATAAAAAATGGACCAATTATATTGTCTCCTAACATTCCAATCCAAACATTCAATTTCTGTGGGTATTGTGTATGAGCTGTACACGATTTATGTTTATTGTCTTTTGACAAGTACCTTATATAGGATTATGTCGACCGTGTAAAATAAATGAAGATTCGTCAGTAAAGAGAATATTAGAAATAAAATTTTCATCCACACCACATTTCTCAATTATATCCAAACAGAACTGAACTCGGTTATAATGATCTCCAGGAAATATTTCATTTACTTTTTGTACATGATACGAACGGTATTTATTCTTCTTTAATACTTTTCTAACAGTTTCACGGGAGACATCGACACTTTCAACTAATTTGGCCTAACGTTTGGTATTCATTTTCTTCAACAGTAGCGCATATCATGATATCCCGATCCGCATTATCATGTGCGGGCTTTTTATGTAAAGAGGGAGAGACACATCCGTATTTTTCAAAATTTTCCTTAATTCGATGAATTGTATTTAAACAGGGAACAGGACGATTAATGAAGGTACTTCTCCAAATATTTACAATTGATGAAAGTGTGTGGCCTCCATAAAACCACTTTATAATTTGCACTTTTTCATTAATTGTGTATTCCATTAGGATAAAGTTTGATGGTTCGCTAAAGTATTTCACATAACCACTGACATTCCTGTCATATAAAAATTTGACAATACTAAAATGGATACATTTAATTTTACCTTCCCCTATCAATAGGGTTTCGTAGTTCAAGTTGTTATACTGTATATTCCTGAAGTGGATAAAATGATAGACCAACATAATTCACAAGTGGGAATATAATCTTATTTAATTTAGAATATCAAAACTCAAAAATAAATAACACAACGCCGCTTTAGATACAGTTATACACTTATGTATTTAAATTATTCTAAAAAGTTTAGCTTATTATTTTAGCGTTTTATTTAAAATAAAAACAATAAAATCCAAACTTACAAAAATTATGTCTGAATATGCTCAGAGTGGCTCAGACTACCAACAATTTTAGGAAACAAGTAACCCTATCGTAGGTGGCCGTTGAATATTCTGCAAATATTTATTGTACTATTATATAGTATTTTCTATGTTGCCATCTATCGAAGAAGGATAAAAAGCTAAGTAAGTATATTATTATCAGAGCACTGTTATTGTTTGGATTGGGTATGCTGTTGGTAAGTAGGTACCTATATTGGGAATTTATAATAAGTGGCGCGCCACCTAATGGTAAATTTTGGAGCTAGCGTTGGAGGTAAACTTCTATTGTTTATTGCACTTTAATGGATTCTACCAGAGACAACTTCTAGGGAGATGGGTAAGTTAAGGAAGATTCTGTCACAAGCCAATAGGTGTCAGGATAATACAGATTAATACAATATTTAGTATGTATTCGAAAACTGTTAAATTCTAATAACGGGTGTTCAGAAACATTCGAAGTCTAGTGGGCTCTGAACAAAAAAAAGATACTAATTTGATAACCTATAAAATTGTATTAAGTAAATGTCTATCTCAGACATAACTTCATATTTTCAAGGACTACTTTGACTTCGAATGTTTCTGAACACCCGTTAAATTCCCAATATAGGTAACTTACTTATCAACATCATACCCAATCCAAACAATAACAGTGCTCTGATAATAATATACTTGCTTAGCTTTGTATCCTTCTTCGATAGATGGCAACATAGAAAATACTATATAATAGTACAATAAATATTTGCAGAATACTCGACGGCCACCTACGTTAAAGTTAATAAAAATACATAAAAGTAAACAGGTCTGAATATATTCAGACATAATTTTTGTAAGTTTGGCTTTTATATATAGAAGCTAAACTTTTTAGAATAATTTAAATACATAAAAAGTGTTGTGATATTATATGCTTGGAGTTTTGATATTCTAAATAAAATAAGATTATCTCTTTCCACTTGTGAATTATGTTGTTCTATCATTTTTATCCACTTCAGGAATAATTATTATATTATATATAGAAATATATTTATAATATCAAGAAATAAATAAAAAATAAACCTGGCCGAATATAATAAAAATAATAAGACCACCTCTGTCTGAACACTTTTTCTCTAAAATTACTATTAACGATGCTAAGCATGTTTAAAGAAAATCGTAAAATTTAGTTGTCTTTGAAAATCTAATAAGCCATGAAAGTTATCGTAGAAACAAAAGCAGTTTTAAATAAAACTCGTAAAACTGCGCATCTTTCCCCATTTAAGCGTTTTTCTATCTCCAGTAGTTTCTGAGATCCCAATGCTAAACAAACATTCAAAAAAACCTGTATATGTGTTGTGAATATATAGTTCATCATAAAGTATAAGTTTTCAGTTCGTACTGCCCAAGTGCGAACCGAAAATTGTACTTTATCTCTTTCTAACACACATGAATACGCGCTGTAATAAATGGTCAAAAAGTCTTTGGATCGCGATAGCCATGAAGTGTAAAAACCATCTATAGAATTATTTCTTTCTTCTAATTTGAATATTTAGTTTGTCATTACAAAATCTGTTCTTTTGGTAATAAATAGTAATAAATGGCAATAAATACGAAATTGTTTGATTATCACTTTGACATTTCTAACCTATTTATTTTACAGAATATTTGTTAGATACTTGGTAAACCTCTTGGTTCTCAAGCTCAACAGCTTGTATTAAATCTTACAGCCTATTTCAAGACGAAAAAAGAGAATGGTGGACCATTTATGTCCATCGATCGTGTTCATGAAGTAATTCACATAATCAGTTAGATAAGGCAGTGTTATAAAATAAGTTTTATTTTCAAGGGTAGTAGAAGCCCTTAATATTTCTAGTAGAACGGTCTACCCTATTAAACATCGTAGCATTCAGAATACATTGTTATCATCTCGTGTCAAAAAAGGTCTTGTAAAAAGCCAAAAACTGACTTACCAGAAGCAACTAAAATGGAAGTTTGAAATACTGTTTATGATATGTATAAAGAATAATATATTGTAAACATTTATTGCATGTTAAAATTTTTCAGAAAAGCATCTTACCTTAAAAACTCTAAGCAATGTTTTGGCTATGAAAGAATTTGTTCATACATGTATATACAACTAAATATAGTCTGCCTGAGAAATGTGTTTTTAAGGGAATATATGAATAACTTATCCTGTAAGCTGCAGTGAGAAAGTATTGTAAGAATTAAATAATGGCTCAAAGTATGACAAGACATCCAAAACGTAATAAGAAATCGGTAGCGGAAAAACGGTATTGGATAAAGTGTAAAAATAAGTAAATTTACGAAAAGAAAATTATATTTTTTCAAATAAAATCTTGATTTATTTTAATTTTATTTGCATAGGTTTTATATTGAAACAATTGATACAGCATTCAATATTTTGGATGATTTGGTATCTGTACAATAAAATTCACATTTATGACCACACAGTGGTCTGAAGCGATTGAACGATAAAACGTGGCGATATCATGTACCATCAGAACATCAATTCAAGGATATCGAAGGCTTGTGGTGCATTTATAGAGATGATGAATGTTTGGAAATTGGGTAACATCACTTACAGGATCAAAATTAAAGTTTTTAATGCCATAGTTAAAACCTATATATTATTGTACAGTTTTGAGTCGTGGACACTAATTAATGCAAACAGGCAAAAACTACAAAGCTTTGTAAATAGATGTATTCGGAATATACTGAATACAGAGCCTTCATTATTTGTTGTAACATGATACATATGCAACCAACATTACAGATTGGTACTACTCCTATACAAATATTCCTAGTTCAAAATAGTTTGACAGATGTTTTTTAATTTTATTTTAATTGAAACGTAAGTAATTTCTTGGAATAATAAAAATAAATTTTAGTTGTATGTTTATTCAATTAAAACACAAGTGTTTATTATCATTTTAATAGCATAAATTTTATTTACAGTTAATAATGAAAAAATTGTCAATTTTGCCTCTGTACAAACACATTTTATGAGGAGCTAGCGTACTGAAAGCTTTTTCACAATAACATATTTATAATAAATGTTGTAAATGATGACCATTTTGTTGCAAACAAATATTCACCCTACGTTTTAAATTTTCAAAAACATTATGTAAATCATTCTGCGTAATGTTATTTATTTCATGCACAATTGCTGCTTCTAGTTCTTGTAAATTATGTAGTCTATTTCTATATATCCTATTTTTCAAATGTCCAAATAAGTAAAAATCAAGCGGAGTAAGATCGGAAGAACGGGGTGGCCATAAATTAAACAGTCTATCGTCGTAAAATTCTGTCAAATAGTGGTGTGTGTCTCTGGCCGTGTGAGCAGGTACATTATCTTGTTGAAACCAGCCATTTTCTAATTCATCGTCATGCAGCTGATTAAAAAATTCATTTAATATTCCTCGATATCTTGCTGCAGTAATGGTATCGTAAAAGAAAATTGGCCCAATAATTCTTCTTCTCGACATTCCCACCCATATTCCTACTTTTAAAGGATGTAATGATGTTTCTACTAGTTGGTGTGGATTTTCTGTAGCCCAAGATCTATAATTTTGTGAATTTACGTATCCTGTAAGATGTACTCATGCTTCGTCACTAAAAAAAGTTAAATCTAGGAGATCATTGTTCATTCGATTATTAAACCATTCACAAAATCTAATTCGCCTATCGTAATCGACTGGATGTAACTGATGAACAACAGTAACTTTATAAGGATGCATATGTATCTTTTTTGTTAATGCTTTGTGACATGTTCCAACTGAGAGATCTACAAGAACATTTTTTTGAATGTTAACTTTGTACAATTAAAAATAAATATGAAATACCTGTTTGCTGAGATAGTTTTTTAACTGATTTATGAGGGCTATGTTCTACTTGCTGCCGAATATCATCTACAACAGCTTCAGTTAATTTGGTGGGCCTCCCAGTCGATTTCCCTTTACAAATACAATGTTTATCCTCAAAACGATGTGTTATAATATGTCTACGATGTCGAAATGAATCATAATCAAAGTCAAAATCTGGGAAGCGTTGTATAAATTGATCTATACAACTTGGAAGTGAATAACTCCAATTGCCTTCGGCATCTTGTGTAGCACTTCTATAATGGGCCACTAAAATGAATGCATCTTGTTCGACGGTAAATGCCATTTTGGAGGTTATAACCTAAAATGAAATTATTTTATTTATACATACATTCAATGTTATTAATAGATAACTAACCTTCACAAAAGTTAGAATATCTTCAATAGCTCTTCAAAGAACTGACTTTTTTAACGCGAAATAAATATAAAATTAATGCAAAGAAAATATAATTGACACAATACACAAAACGTACAAAACTGTCATAACAAAACATTTGAGTTTAGGATGCAACCAATATTGCAACACGTCACGTGGGTTACAACCTATTATGAAGGCACGGTATATGGTAGCCTGTCCGAATTACAAATGAGGAATTATGGGATCGTGCAGGACAAGAAAGGATTGAAGTACAAATTAAACAGAGAAAGTTTAGATGGCTTGGTCATACTTTAAGAAAACCGAGTACAGAAATTTGTATGAGCATTAGAATGGCAGCCCCGAGGAAAGTAGGACGCCCGAAGATAACATGGTGAAGAACATTGCAAGACGAGACTAATATATCAGTGGCACGATTGGGATCTATTGTTGGAAATAGACAAGAATGGAGACAAACAATTTCTTTCGTATGATCCAAAAGGGACTAACAGGCTTTACTATTACTACATTCAAACTTTATTTAGATATTTAGGTTAAATAAAAGACATTTTCTGGTCATAGTTTATAATATATTTAACACCAATTAAGACTTCAAATACAATTTGTCTATAACGCGATAAACGTTATTCATTTTTTCCAGTTAAGTACAAAAATACTTAATCGTTTTATAAAAATATACACAAAATTTACACAAATTACATTAAAAATAAATTAGAGAAACAAAAGTACACAATTTTTAACATTTCATATCACTTAAATACCTGCAGTTTTCTTTTTCAATTCATGGTAACTTTATGCATTAAAAATATGGTGATTTTTAAATTGTGTCGTTGGTATTAAAACAAAACAAACAAAAAAAAAACAGTCTGATTTCTCCACAACCTCTGATAGTTAAGGTAATTAATTCTATATCACTTTTTCCATTAAATAAAAAAAAACATACAAATATATGCTGTATAACAATAATAATAATAAAAACAAGGGGGGAAATACATATAATAAATATGTCAAACATATAAATATAGAAAAATTGAATAATCTGGATTTTTTTCATCATAAGATAGTCATGGTCAAGTTGGAATACAAATTTGTACAACGGCAAGATATTATCAAGATAAGTTCACATTCTTTCGACTAATACTTGAATAAAATCGAAGACTAAAATGGAAGATTTCATCAAACTTGCTCATCATCATCAGGTAATCGCAAATAAACAGTATCACCTTTGTTATATTTAGAATAAACGATTTTGATCATGATGGCGAAGATAACCAAACTAATAAAAAGCACCCCAGCGACCACTAGAAGTTCTTCTTTATCGGCTGATTGCACCATCGCTAGAAGAGACGGCTTGCACTCTTGTTCCCATTCCTTAACGTTAATATTAATAGGATCCAAGAAAGATATGAAATCTTCCAATGGACAATCATAATCACAGCCTTTCAACGTCATTTTCTGAGGTTCCGTTGAATTTTTGTACAGAATATTAACATAGTATTTCCCGTTACTTTTGGAGCGTAATTCAAAAAGTACAGTGCTTGTATAAGGTGGGGAGTGATATTCGAATATTTTGAGTGATTGTAAGACGTTGGCTATAGTAACGTCGTGTCCGGAATACATGACAAACTTCCAGGCGTTTTTCTTTTGTTTAATACTGTCGGTAACGTTAAAGAGATGATTTACTAGTTCGTTAAAGAGAGGCCCCGTTTTTAAACGCGCCATGTCGGTCGTGTAACATGGAATGGCGAAACTTAACGATGCCAAAGGTCTCATTTGATCGGGGAAGATGTTTTTGGTCCAATCTGGCAGTGTGAAATTGTTATTCTTTTCAATTGTAAGGGTGTTGTAGATGTATTCCAGATTTTCGAAGTTAGTAATTACAGCGCCTGAATTTTCCGAAACGTAGTCCATTAGGAGTTTGTTTTTTTTGTTGAGTTCTTCGAATTTGGGTGTTTTCATCAGTTCCCGTTTCAGAGTGTCGTATTTCGGGCAGGTTTTTTTCATGGCCACCAAATAGTCCTCTTTCTCTGGTCGGGTGTGGACAGGAATAGGTTGCCAGTCGAGGCTTTTATCCCAAATCTGTCTACCTTTTGGGGGATATAAACCTGCCAAGTTTGCCGCGGCGGACATAAGGGTGCGATCTACATCGGTTGACCTGACGTAAATGTCTTTTTCCGAGTAATCCAGCGGCAAAAAGTCCTGATAACGATTCCTCAACCATGTTCCAAGATCATATTCTTGCATTTTGCCAAGCTGTAGTGATAAAAAAAAAGAAAATTTTAATCTAAAAGACAATTATAATTAAACTACATATTTACTAAACTAATCATAAGTTTCTACATTTTAAACCAAAGTTGTAGTAATATAGTCCCATCCGAAACGTTTGGCAAAATACAATTTAAATTCCCAAAATAATCGGATTAGAGTAAAATCATTTTCGGATGAGACTGGCGCAGAAACACATTTTAGTAATTAGAAAGAGAGCCACCTCATAAATGAGAGAAACAGCTAGTAGTATAAATCCGTGTACTATACGAGTCACAAACGTTAATCGATTATTTGTCAGTCGGTACCAGGCATTTGATCAGTGTGTTTCGTAGTGGTGTTGTACGTACATTGAGTTTTCCTATTTGTAATATTATTGTTGTGTTTTATCTATTAATTATTTTTTTTTCAAAGCTATTCAAGAGTAAGAATGCATCCTCTTGTAAGTAGAAATATACTTATCATAAAATTCCTGAAAATTTAGTTGTATTTATTTACACAGGGTAAAATGTCTGATATGGCAACAAACTCTGTCCTGGAGGAAGTGAGCCCTTGTTCGAAAAAGAGAAAAGTTATTCTTGAACAATCTCGTGAAATAATTTTTCATGTATATAACTATTTTAAAAAACAAGGTGTGACAAGTAAATATATTTACAAATTAGGTGGATACATAATATTTAACCTGTAATAATATTACCTTTTTTAAATCAAATTCAAAATTAAAATTTATGTTGTTCATCATTTATAGGTCAGCTGCTAGATACAGTTGCAGAAGCAACAGGTATTTCTAGGAGCACTGTAGGTCGAATAATTAAAGAAGGTCATGCTGTTGAAACAAGAAAAGTAAATTCATTCTTATCGACAAAAATAAAACCACCAAAACCATCACCAAAATCTACTGTCGATAACTGTGGGGAAGAAATTATTCGCAGAATTATACATAATTTTCATGTGACTGAAAAGAGAAGACCCACAATAAAAGCCGTTTATAATAAAATTCACGATGATGAAGGAATCGGTTTTGCAGGAGGGCTTTCATCTTTTAGGAAATTATTGCTGCGAATAGGATTCGGGTACTTTTTTTAATTATTTTTAGTAATATCACTCTAAACTTTTTATTTGCTAGATGGAAAAAAATTACTGATAACCGTAAGATTTTAATGGAGCGGTTTGACATAAGAGAGCTGAGGTGTTCTTACATCCGCAAAATAACAAATTATCGTACCCAAGGACGTCCAATAATATAGAGGTATAAAAAGCATTTAGAAAATCTATTTAGTACATATTTTAAGTACATAAGTAATTTTTAGATGAAACTTACATACATGCAGGGCATACATCTCCTTTTGGATGGGTCGATCAATCTAATGAAGGATTAAAGTGTCCAATTTCAAAAGGGAAGCGTTTAATAATTGTTCATGCTGGTTCTGCAGAGGGTTTTGTTAATGATGCGTTATTAATTTTCAAATCAGGTCAAAAAAGTGGCGACTACCATGACGACATGAACTTCATAAATTATAAAAAATGGTTAGAAACATCTTTAATTCCTAATTTGCCTGATAATTCTGTGATTGTTGTGGATAATGCCAGCTACCATAATGTTATGTCATATAAACATCCAACATAAGCCAGTAGATAGTGTGATATGATACAGTGGCTAAACGAAAGGGGTATAACTTACGATGCAAATTGTACTAAATCGGAGTTGTACAATTTAGTAAAACTTCACAAGTCAAAACATATACAGTACAGCATAGATGGTATATTTGCAAAAAAAAGCCACACCGTCCTGAGATTGCCACCATACCACCTAGAACTAAACCCGATTGAAAAAATCTGGGGCATTGTAAAGAATCGGGTTGCATCAAGAAATGTTACATTTCATATAAATGATGTTGAAAAATTGGCGAGAGAAGAATTTTCAAACATCAAGGTAGAGGAATGGTCAGAAACTTGTCGACATGTGGAAGGTGTAGAAAAAGATTACATTATGAAGAAGCAATTAATGGATGATTTTTGTGAAGAATTTATTATTAATGTCAATAATGACTCTGAAGATGATTTCTACGATTTTTCAAGCGATGAAGACTGAAGATTTTAAATGTTTCAAAATATATTATATTAATTTTGTCATCAGCGAAAATAAATATTTGATTATACATTGTATGTATGTATATTTGTTTCAATAAATACAAAAATTTTTCTAGGAACATGCTTGTGTATTTATCTTCTTTTAATGTCTCTAAAGTGAGATTTTGGTTAGGAGTAAAATTATAATGAGAAAAAACAAAATTAAGGTTAATAAAAACCATATTACAAAATATGGATTAATATAATAATAATTTGTAAATACAAAGACTTAAATGTGAAAGCACTATAAAAAGAAATATTTCATTGTAAAATACAATTTATAAAAAATTTGTTACATAATACCAATTGATTTAATAATTATTTTATTCTTCGCGAAGTAATAAGTTTATTTAAAATCGACAACAAAACATAATTATTATGGTTTAATATAACTAAATATTATTTAAATTTAAAACTGCCGCCTATATGTCAAGACTGCTCAATGTTTTTAAGGTGTTCAGTATTTTTGTAACGTCATCGCTCGCGCATCTTCAGTCTCATCCGAAATTAATTTTACTCCAGCTCTACTTTAAGAACATTAAAAGCGCCATCTGTGTTGGTGGGCAATTGATTTATCAAGTGTCAACTTTACTACATAAAAGATTTCATAATATTTCGTTCACTAGAAGCCAATATACCACACATATAAGCGATATTAGTTTGTAACCCGCGAAAAAAATGAAAATGAATGAACCACAAAGAATCGACAATAATTTCTGTGCTAAAAATGAATCTCTACGTGGTCAGCTTTCCTAAAATGACACGTTTCGTGTTTGTAAGCCAAAAAAAGTTGTTACCGAAAAGAATGAGTCAAGTTCGGAACATGATTGAAGAAGACGGGCATGTTACGTAAGGAGTAGTCAAACGATATTGACGATTGGTAGCTTTTTAACAACATCTTATAACAAATATTTGATGTTACGTAAGCTTTAGTAAAGGTGAAGACGTACTACTCCCACGAATATAACTCATTCCGACCGACATGGCGTTCGATTTCAAACGACTTTATTTTCCAATATTGCATTTTTTTTAATATTTATATATGGGGTGCCTCAATAAGAATGCACAATTTAAAAAGGGCGCCATTTTCGCACCGGTCGGTTGGCAACTCGTGTTTTTGGTTAGCTGTCAACTAGACATATTGCGGTTAGTGAAAATGAATCGTCTTACTATCGAACAACGCGTTGTCATTGTCACAACTTACTTCCAGGAACTGTGAAAGCTCCTTAGAAACACTTCGAAGATTGCGTGCAATATACGGCCGACGAAGCGTACCAGATTCATCGACAATTCGTCGAGTAATTCAAAAATTTCAACAAAGTAGTTCAGCTAGTGATGTAAAGACACCAAGAAGAAATCGTACCGGCCGATCTGCTTAAAATATTGCTGCAGTAAGGGAAAGTGTTGCCCGAAATCCTCGCACTTCGATTCGCCGTCGATTACAGCAATTGAATATTTCGAAGACTACCACGCAACGAATTCTGACAGCGGACCTTCATCTTCACCCCTACAGGGTCCAACTAACGCAACAGCTATTGCCAGACGATCATTTACGACGGCATGACTTCGCTGTTTGGGTGTTGGAAAATCTAAATCTGCATGAGGATTTCGCACAAAAGATTATCTTTACTGATGAGGCGCATTTTCACCTGGACGGCTTTCTCAACAGGCATAACTGTCGGATATGGGACGACGAGAATCCTCGTGTAACAGTTCAACAGCCGATGCATTCACAACGAGCAACTGCATAGTGAGGCTTTTATGCAGGTGGTGTGATTGGGCCCTACTTTTTCAAAATGCTGCTGGTAATGCAGTAACGGTGAATGGCGAACGTTATCGGAACATGTTACGTGAGTTTCTTTGGCCCGAATTGGACGGCATAGACATCCAAAATATCCAAAGTATGACAGGTGGCGCCATCTTGTTGGAACCACTTATTTTGGAGTGGTTCCAACAAGATGGCGCCACCTGTCATACTGCGCGCGAGACTCGTGTGTTATTGCAGGAGAGATTTCCGGAGCGTGTCATTTCACGCCAGGGAGATCAGAATTGGCCGCCAAGATCATGCGACATGACACCGTGATTTTTTTTCTCTGGCAATACCTGAAATCACGTGTTTACATGAATAATCCCGAGGACAATTCATGAGTTAAAGAATCAAATCGAGCGCGTTATTATGGAAATCGATCCAGAAATTTGCGTAAATATTATAGTTTTGTAAAAAGAGTAAGAGATTGTCAACGAAGTTGGGCGGACATTTGTCCGATATTGTTTTCCATGTGTAAGTGCAATGTATACTGATAAGTAGAGCAGACCAATTTCCGTGCGCGCCATGTGCGCCGATATGAGGATGATTGTATTGCATCAGAATTAATAAAAAGCATTCAGTATGTGTTTGGTACTTGCTTAGACTGAGCATACGTAATAAAATGTCGTCGACACATAAATCGAGAAAACGACCGTTGTCAGACGAAGTGAATAAGTTTATTATGGATTTCCCGGACTTAATATACGATGGCTCAAAAATTAAATGTTTAGTGTGCAACACATATCTAATGTGTTGGTCCAAAACACATTGTAAAGAACACGTAAGCAGTTCGAAGCACAATAATAACAAAATTAATCGACAACAGTTTATACATGAACTATGTGTAACTATGATTGTGTGTACACTGCCGTTTACCTTGTTAAGTAATGATTCATTTATTTCATTTTGGAATAAATAAGCGAATAAAACATTACCGAGCACGACAACGTTACGAAGGAGTTTACCATCGGTGCGTAAACAGGTTGAAAATAAAATCAAAGCCGAACTGAAAAATAAAAAACTGTGGTTATGTGCGGACGAAACAACTGACAGCAAAAAACAATCTGTAGTTAATGTGATGGCGCGTAATATGGAACCATATCAACCAACGCCTTCAATTTTATTAGCATCCAAACGACTAGAACAATGTAATGCCGAAAAAATTTCAGAGGTGCTATTAGATACTTTGGAAAAATTAAAACTTTCGAAAGACCAAGTATTAATGTTTATGACCGATGGTGTCGCAACCATGTGTTCTGTAGGCCGGTCTCTTAGAAAATATTGCCCTAACTTGTTAGATATTACTTGTAAACTCCATGCTCTACACCTTGTGGCAGAACAGGTTCGTAGATGTTATCCAGAGGTAGATGCTTTAATATCGAGTACAAAGGCAGTATTCCTGAAATCTCCAATACGTATTCGGAAATTTCACGAATTGTGTCCCTATACCCCTGAGCCACCACAGCCGATTCTGACACGTTGGGGTACATGGTTACGGGCGGTGTTTTACTATCATGAACATTTTGAAAAAATTAAGGACGTGGTTTTATCATTCGATCCGAAAGAAAGTGCAGCTATCAATACAAGCCAGAAAAAATTTCAAGATGCCCAGATTAAAATTGATTTACAAAGTATTCGTGAGAATTACTTAGGACTAGAAGAAGCAACAACAAAATTAGAAAATTCGGCGCTGTCGTTAGAAGAATCACTGCAAATCGTTAAAGATGTTCACGCACAACTGTGTGCGGTAGAAGACGCAAAAAGTGAAAGTGTTCTAATTAAATTTGAAAGTGTTTTAGACAGAAATGCAGATTTTGACAGCTTAACACGTATTTGTGAGAGCACGTCTACAGATTCGTTAAGTTGCTTAAAAAAGTATTTTGATTATGCGAATATAACATCACTAGATATAGAACGCTCGTTTTCCGAATATAAACATATTTTTTCCTCACGGCGGACATGTTTTTCAGAAATAACCTTAGAAACGCACCTGATGTTGAAAATATACAATCGAGTTTCTCCAGTTTGTCAATCCTTGGAAGACGCTTAAAATGGTAAGTGTTTTTTTAAATCCTCTGTCATGCACATAATCACTGATTTCATACATTTTCCATTTTATTTATAGGTACATACAACGCTGCTATAATATGTACTATTTTTATTTTTCGTGTGTTTATGCATATTACTTTAATAGCAGAAAACCGAATGTATATTTAATTATTTCTGATAGAATAAATGTCTCTACTTCTATACTTATATCGGTAACAAGCTCATGTTGCGTCCCTATTATATCGCATATTCTAATATTTTTACGAATTACACTCCCATAGCGCGCACGGAAATTGATAAGTCCCTACTGATAAGTTGCAAATAAAAATGTTTCAAATTTTCAAGTAACTTATGCGTTTTATTCACAAGATAATTGGTAAGTAATTTTATTTTTATAACACAGATCTGTCAAATATCTTTTAACAGAAAACTAACTCGCACATACTACTTGGCAGAATCTAGTAGCATGTGATTTACTGAGAACATTTTGAAATAACGTCGTAAATTAAAATTTACTACTTAACCTACGAAGTCGTATATTTTGACAGTTTCATACATACAAATAAATAACAAATGTGATTGACATTATCAAATGTCATTTGGATTTACGTTTACGGAACAACAAACACATACTAATATATATGCGTCTTATTCTATCAAAATTTCAAAGTAACCTAGATTGACTTTTCAAATGAACACACGTTATATATCCTTAATAAATAGCATATTGTGCATAATCGAAAGAATTTTGAATGATTAGATCTTTGGCAGGCGTCCCAAGAATTCAAGAAAAACAATTTTTTAAATCTTCCATTGAGAAGTTACTTAGCTGCAAGATTGGAGCTGCAAGATTGGAAGAATTCCTTCAGAGAAAAAGCTTACCTCGTTCTTCAAAAATAAGATGGAACTTATTCTAGGACAGTGAATACAATATATGAGCACCGAGAAGAAATAATTGAAGCTCTAGAACAAATCGAGGGAGAAGCTAGTTTACAAACTACCATTCATCAAGCTAGTGCCAATTTGCGAATTTTAGAGGAGGAAAATTTTATCTATTGGTTAACTTTCTTTCATAAAATTATGCCACATGTGGACATATTGTTTAATCAATTACAAAATGTCAATACAGATGCATTAAAAATCAAGAATAATTTAGATAATTTTGAACGTGCTATTGGAAAAATTCGAACCGAAATCGCTGACACAGATAATCAGTTGGTTAAACAAAATGACCCAGAACTGACTCCTCGACCATCAAAGCGGCGAAGAGTAACTGATGGTAGCCAAAGAAGGAGGGAAACTATTGAAGTGTGCGATATTATTTTGTTAGAAATAAAAACTAGATTTCGGTATACAGGGCACTTAATATTAGCAAACTTAATTTCTTTTAAACAGTTCTCCTCTTTTCAAAAAAAAAATTCCGGAAGATTGCCTTAAAGAAGCAGTAAAATTTTATCCATGCCTCAATGAAAGCAGACTACGAACTGAATTAAGCGTTCTATATTCTAGAGAAGAATTTAGGCAAAATATAGAAGTCGGTGCTGTAGGTCTGCTAGGCCTTCTGCTGGATGGATTAAGCGACACCTTTAATGAAGTTGTTACGCTTTTAAAAATTGTCATTACAATCCCAGTGACAACGTCCGAAGCGGAACGCCAGTTTTCACGGTTGAAGAGAATAAATACTTTCCTGAGAAATACAATGAAAGAAGAGAGATTAAATGCCCTTACTATGTTATCTTGTGAAAAAGAATGTATATCTAAATGATTTCCCAAACTTTAATGAAAAAGTGATAGAACTGTTCTGCAAGTCAAAGACACGTAAAATGGACTTCGTTTATCGTCAGATGTAATTAAACTGTGTAGTGTAATATTTACTATTCCCTCAAAACAAACTCTACAATGAACAGTACCTGTCTGGAACAGTACGTCGGTGAAATTATTAGGATTGGGTAAGCGTTTTTGTATTACACTTTTTAATTTTTAAATTATGCACTCCCTATGTGAACCACCTCGAGCCGCCACTGAGATAAGGTTTAATTGATGATGAAGAAGAGTGTCCAGTTATCTTTATTAATTGTTGGTCACTTACTCCTGCTTTGGCTAAGTGGGAAACAGTACTAGCACGGTTTGAATGATTGGTAATTTTAATATTGGTGATATCCAGTCCAATTTTAGATGCAGAATTTTTGGTCCAAGTAGATATCAAATTTATTCCTATTGGAACATTTTTATACCAATTATTAGAATGTGTCTTGTTCCAAAAAGGATTTGGAGTTAAAAAAAGTCGTTCAGATGTTATATTTTCTTTTCTTTTTTCTAAGAGTAATTTTAATAATTTAACCGGACAAATACTTTCATCCATATCATTTTTTGTCAACCATTTACTGTCCGTCAATTTTTTCGACCCAACTTGTGCTGTCTTCGAAAATATAGAATTATATTCAATTCTTCCTGTTGGAGTTCCATCTTGATATTTTTCTTCTTTAAAATGGTAAATTTTACATTTTACAGCTTCTCCACGCTAATTCATATGAAGCTATATGAAAGAATCTTTTTTGTAATCTCTCTGGTTCATCTATATTCCAAAATTTTGCCATTTTTACTATATCTTTCTTGTCTATTGGCATAAAACTTACTTTTCTTTTCTCGGGAAGAGTTTGTAATTCCCTTCGTTTACAATTTTTCGCATCGCGGGATTCTTTAAAAATTATGTCGGCAAAAGGATCAAGTTTAGTATTGTACTCACTGAAATATTTTTCTTGAATCATCTTCGCAGTTGAATTCCAGATTGTTTTAACCGTATATTCTTTATAATCATCTCCGTTTTTCTTTTTCATATTATAAGCCCAATCTTTTAATGTATTTGCTATTTCGTGTAAAGGAGTTGTTTCTGAAAGTTTGTAATTTCGAACTTGACAAAACTCGTTAAATTGTCTCCATATTGACAATCTTGTATTTTTTGTTGATTGTGGTATTGATTTTTTTATATTCGTTGTAATTTCTTTGGTTGAAATTTCCCCAAACCGACTCATAATTATACATTTTACGTTTAACGATACTTAATAATTATAACTGACAGCTGCCAAAATAAATTAAGTGATGCAGGGCAACTAGATATGTAATCCAATTTTGAGGAAGAAGCATTTTTATCGGTGATAAAAAGCTACTGTCAAAATGACAAAAATGCCACCATCAAATGGGCATTTTTATATAGGAGTTAATTTATCATACTATTTTCGTATTTTCGTCGTCTTTTTAAACCAACTGTCAAGGTCGGTGGAAAGAATAAAGAACTGAGCTTGAAGTAATCGAAAAATTTTACGGAAGTATATTTATCACTTATCAGCACTTAATCAAATATATTTCTATACATAATAAAGTTTCTTTGGAAATGAATAATATACGTACATACATTCTATAAAGATATTTTTAATTATTTACAATTCTTTTACGCAGATATGTTAATTACTAACTTATATATATTTAATCGCCGTAACCGGTTTGAAAATATGTTACATAACATGTTAAAAATCAAATAAAGATACGCAGTATATAGATACATATATAGTCGAAGACAAAAGTATAATTCATATTTCCGTTACGACTAAACAATATTATCCATGTTACGATTTTATGTAAACACCTTTCTTATGAATATTTGTAATTATATGTTCGGTCCTACTTAATTTCTGCATACAAAAGTGAATACAAAACATTATAAGATATTAAAAAACTGGTGAACAGATTTTGTACAGGGAGATCGTGTTTAGACAATATATTTTCGGCAACCGTGGTTAGAAAATCGAAAAATCTAGTATTTTTCGTATACGCCATCGTATGTTTAAATAAACTTTGATTATAAAATAATATTAAGTGGTTATTAAAAAAAAACTTGTTTATATAAACGCATCTTAATTATTATTTGAGATTATTTAATTAGTTAAAATAATAGCAAACTTTTAATATTTACATCTTACAATTGATTGTATTGTATTGAACAAATACAAATATTACAATTTACAAATACCTTATTCATTTAAACCCATCAGATTACATTGCATGTAATATAAATATAACATACCATATTATATTATCAAAACTAATTTTAGTATCTATTTGCATTAATTATAGAATAATTAAGTTTATTTTATCAAAGAAAATATCAATAAACTGATAATGATAAGCAGAGCATTAAAATATTTTCTGCAAATATCTAATTTATAAATACCAACAATATTTATTACTTCATACGGAAATATAAACAAGGAAATCAATTCTGAACACAAAATAACATGTTTTGTTTTTAACATTTATCAAAGTGATTAAAAATATATATAAGGCTGTACTAATTTTTTTTAATAATAAACAAACAATATGTGATATCGTACAAATGGCAATATACTATTTTTAATATTTTATCGTTTGCAATTTTAATTAATATTTATGATCTATAAAAAATTATCTTTTATCTCTGAAGTAAATCAATATTGCTGATATTACTACACACCTTTGTGTACGCAACAAAAAAAAATTATTGCAAAACAAATTACTTACATTTGTTAATTGACCCCAACCAGCAGGCCAAAATGAATTATTTTTATAAGGATCTGTTGGGTAAGGGTTAATAATTACCCTGTCACCATGTCGAAACACCTAAAATAAAACACAACAATGAATAATCTGTATTAAATATAATTTTTTCTTTAAATAAAACTTATGCACTTACCACAACTACAGTGACTAATTCGCCGGTGTCATTTTTTAAGTCCCCTAAGGTGAAGTAATTTAAAAAACAAGCCCATATTATGATAAAATTAAACATTTTGTAAAATAACTGACAGCTATTATTCTAACTTTTCAACACAAGTCACAATTTCGCAGCAAACTGAACATTTTTGTTGGGAAAGATTGATCCAAAGCACCTAGAAATATCAACATATGGTATGTTTACTTCAGCGGCTGTGTAGAACAATAACCAATAACCTGCTTCGAAATGAAAATTTGATTGTAATCAAAACAAGATCACTGATGCCATCTAATCGATGTTTTGTAAAGCAATAGATTTTAAAATGTATTAGATTGCTGTAATAATTTTTTTTCTTATTATTTAAATATGTAAGACTAGACTTATTTTAAAATATATATTTATATTTGTAAAATTGCGTTTTATAAAATGCAAGCAAATTCCACAAACATTTCTATTTTAACAAAAAATATAAACAATCGGATTAAACGAAAATTTAGGCAGGCATTTTAAATGTTTTTTGGGCTGTCCGAATGAATCAAATATTAATCATTTTGATTTTAGTTTTTCTATTTATTATATTATATATTATTTGTTTTGTAATTTCATTATGAAGCAAACACACAAAAGCATTTGTTTGTCTATGATTTCAAAGGCCAGTGTACATAGATATTTTAAATATGTATTGATTTTTTGCTCTATTATCTATACAAAAATGTGCATATCTATTTAGTTATTTTTTTATATATTAGTTAAAACGAAGATGTTAGCATTTTTGAATACATACAGAAATATTTGAATACATCAAAAAGACGTAATGTACCCTTTTAATTACTTAAAATAAAGAATTAAGAAAAGCACACAAAATACATTCGAATTCAAAATACATTCAAAATACACACGAAATACACACAAATAGAAGGATTACCGATGGGAAATCCGTTAAGCCCGCTATTAGCAGAAATATACATGAATAAATTCGAAGAAGAACTATTCAAGAAAAACACGGTATTAATTCAACAAGTCCATTTCTGGGCCAGATATGTAGACGACGTAATTTGCATATGGAAGGGTACAGATAGGCAATTAACGGAGTTCCTAAAAGTAATAAATTCTATAAACCACAAGATACAATTTACAAAAGAAACAGAAAAAGACAAGAAAATAAACTTTCTAGACATTACAATAAACAGACATAATAATAAGCTTACATTCAAAATCTACAGAAAACCCACTTTTACAGACAACATATTACATGCAAACGCGAAACAATCAATGAAAATAAAAATGTCAACATTCAATAGTTATATACATAGAGCCACAAACACACCATTAAGCAAGACAGATTTTAATACAGAAATAAACACAATTAAATTAATCGCAAGAAATAATGGATATGACCCTAAAATCGTAGATAAACTGTTAAAACGTAAAGAAATACAAAATAATAAGAACAAATACCTATACCCGAAAATAACAGAAAATATACAAAGATGGCACAAAATTACATACATACCACAACTCACTAATAAAATAAACAGAATAGTAAAAGGATTAGATATCAAAATAAGCTGGGTAAATAAAACAAATTTAGGAACAATGATTAGCAACAACAAAGATAAAAGAGATAAAATGGACCAATCAGGTGTTTATAAATTAAAATGTAAAGACTGTGAAGCTATCTATATCGGCCAAAGTGGACGAGCCATTAAAAACAGAGTTAAAGAACACAAAAAGTCAATTTTATATAGTGAGAAAAACACAGGCTTTGCCGAACACTGTATAGAACTCAACCACTTCCCCGATATAGATAACTGCGAATTAATACACAATATCACAAAAAGCAAGAGATTGGACCTCCTAGAAATATTAGAAATAAAAATAGCGAAAAAACAAAATCTATTAATCACCAACACACAGATAGAATATGCCAATACACCCTTTATAGACACCGTAATACACAATATAATACCACCCCCACTACACACAAGAACAGACAACATATAAGAACAAGTGCGATAGTCTTTAAGTTAGATTTATAGATCTCTTTGAGAATGGCATAACAGCCGAAACAATTGTTAGAGTATTTAAATAAATCTCATAGTGAAACAAGCCAAGTGTTTTAATTTATTTTTATTATTTACTGTATGAAGTTAAAATGTTTCACCAAGAAGTATCTGCAACAACAGCCGAGAAAATTAAGAAAAGGTCTATACTAAATTTTATAAAAATAATTCAGTAATTTTACTTTTACTATAAGCACCATTATTTTTTATAGGTATAAAACGTGAGTTCGACAATATGTATTTGTTAATATACCATTAATAATTAATAACATAACAATCCTTGTTACCTAAATTAAACATAATTTAATGGATAAAAATTACAAAAATTAAAAATCCATACCTGTGTTGTAATGTGGGATGTATTTTAATACTTTTACCGTAGAAGTTTATACATTTAAATCGTAAATACCTGCACATGATACGTATTATTCGGTGCATAGCTTTTATATGCGGATTTAAAAGCGTTTCTTCAAAATATTTACTTTAAGACACTCTTTAAAAACTAATGTCGACTGTTTAAATTAGGCTTACCACAGATATGCGATAACCTCTAACACTAAATGTAGTTTATGTAGAACAAGCTTTTGTTTAATATTTTACGTATATCTAGCAGTTGCAAATTGATTATTTCTTTGATTTATTTTTAATACGAACTTGTTTTAATAGAAACATTAAATCTTATTATTAACGTATTAATAATTAATTTTACATGCATACATATTCATTGTTTAATTGGTTTTATAGTCATTTTTTAGTACTCTTTATTTTCTTAAGTATTATCTATGTCAATCTTTAACAGTTTTTATCGTGGAAGGGCATTTAACGATTATAAACAGGCGTTATTTTTTATCATAGGATAATGTTATACTTAAATAATAGGAAGTGTTTTAAAGAATAAATATAATTTTATGATACAAATTACAAAGGCATTTTCAATGTAACAATAAATGAAGCAAAAACACAATCAGTATAAACCTTAAACCAATATCAGTCTTGAAAATTATTGAAATGAAATGTATCTTTCTTTCTAATCTATGGAACTAAACTAATCATTATGCTTGAAGTATTCATATAAAAGTCTGGCTCTATTACTTTACCTTAAAGTTAGAACAATAGAGCAAAACTTACAAATATTATATCTGAATATACAGTCGTGGCCAGATAAATGTAGTATAAGCTTTTCTTAATAAATTTTTATGGTGTAAGTTAGTATTTTGACAATTATATGTCAAATCATTTTAAATTTTATTAAACGTCAAACATATTTTTACGATGGCACGAAAGCTAACCGCAACTGATGAAGTTCGTATATTAAATTAATTTTAAATTTAAATTTAACTTATTATTATACTTTTAACTTATATTTCTTAACTCAAACAATAATAAAGTAAATATATTCCAGTATGATCTGACATTTGATTTTATTAAGACAAGTAGCTTAAGCTGAAGCTCGTCTTACAATAATAATATATCAAATTTATGACATATATGAAATTTAAGGTTGTACTACATTTATCTGTCCATGACTGTACAATTATTGTAATACATATTTATAAATCATTGTTTACCATTGGTATGTAACAATGCAATAGGTGTCGCTAAATATTCTGCAAATAACTGCAATAAAATCTAACGGGTGTTCAGAAACATTCGAAGTCAAAGTAGTCCTTGAAAATATGAAGTCATGTCTGATATAGATTCATACATTTACTTAATACAGTTTTATAGGTTATCAAATTAGTATCTTCGATATTAGATTCTGACAATTTTTGACAGACAACAGTTGACATTTAATAATTATTACAAATCAGATACTTAAGTAAAGATATACGATTTTTTGTTCAGAGCCCACTAGACTTCGAATGTTTCTGAACACCCGTTATTAGAATGTAACAGTTTTCGAAACATACTAAATATTGTATTAATCTGTATTATCCTGACACCTATTGGCTTGTGACAAAATCTTGCTTAACTTACCCATCTTCCTAGAAGTTGGCTCTGGTAGAATCCAATAAACTGCAATAAACAATAGAAGTATACCTCCAACGCTAGCTCCAAAATTTACCATTAGGTGGCGCGTCACTAATTATAAATTCCCAATATAGGTAACCTACTTATCAACATCATACCCAATCTAAATAATAACAGTGCTCTGATAATAATATACTTACTTAGCTTTGTATCCTTCTTCAATAGATGGCAACATAGAAAATACTATATAATAGTACAATAAATATTTGCAGAATATTCAACGGCCACCAATGATATATTTGCAGTAAGAGGGAAAACTCCCGAGTCTGTGTATATTCAGACATAATTTTTGTAAGTTTGGCTTAAGTAAGCTAAACTTTTTAGAATAATTTAAATACAAAAGTGTATTAACTGTTTCAAAAACAGCGTTGTGTTATTTACTTGGAGTTTTGATATTCTAAATAAAATAAGATTATTTTTGTGAATTATGTTGGTCTATCATATTCACATCACAAGATGAATAAATAAATCAAAAATAAAACTGCCAAATATATATAGTTACGCAAGTGTTTTTTCTACCACCACACACACTACTTATCATCTACATATTTATAAAAGTGATTTTTATATTTATAAATATCAAAATTTTAGAAATATTCGCTGAACTCGTGATTAATTCACCACAAATAAGTTTTATATGATCAATTTACAATAATTTTTATTATTAATATTTATTTATAAAAATAGTAGAATTTATTTCATTTCCCATTTGAAGGAAATAGTCAAAAGTAGAGGTGGTAGAAGAACACACACTATATATTATTTATTATAATATTCGGGCAGGTTTATTTTTTATTTATTTCTTGATAAATATATATATATACATATATATAATTCCTGAAGTGGATACAATGATAGACCAACATAATTCACTAGTGGAATAATCTTATTTAATTTAATATCAAAACTCCAAGTAAATAAAAATAACACAACGCCGCTATTGAAACAGTTAATACACTTACGTATTTAAATTATTCTAAAAAGTTTAGCTTATTATTGTATTAAAATAAAAACAATAAAAGCCAAACTTACAAAAATTATGTCTGAATATGCTCAGACTAATCTAAATAGAATACAGTTAATTTTACTGTAGGTGGCCGTTGAATATTCTGCAAATATTTATTGTACTATTATATAGTATTTTCTATGTTGCCATCTATCGAAGAAGGATACAAAGCTAAGTATATCAGCGCCAATTAAGTTGGCGCGAGGAGGGGGTGCGCAGAAGCCGATTTTAAAAACGTTCACCCCCACTACTCAAGTAATTGTCAGAATACATTTGTCATTGACGTTTGACGGAACATAATGTCTTTGCTAGGGGATCATAAAGTGACACACGCTTAGAGGTTAGAATTTTCTGACATTTGATGTAAAACCAAATACAAATCTCCCCACTACTTTTAGTCCTGCGCGAACTTACCCCTCCTCGCGCCAACTTATTTGGCGTTTGCTATAAGTATATTATTATCAGAGCACTGTTATTGTTTGGATTGGGCAAGATGTTGATAAGTAGGTTACCTATATTGGGAATTTATAATAAGTGGCGCGCCACCTAATGGTAAATTTTGGAGCTAGCGTTGGAGGTTTACTTCTATTGTTTATTGCAGTTTATTGGATTCTACCAGAGACAACTTCTAGGGAGATGGGGTTAAGGAAGATTCTGTCACAAGCCAATAGGTGTCAGGATAATACAGATTAATACAATATTTAGTATGTATTCGAAAACTGTTAAATTCTAATAACGGGTAAAAATTCTTTCAATGGAGACTGTGGTTAAATAATAATTTAAAGAAGGTATATAACCCCTTAACACAATTATTAGTCGTATCCTAAATTCGTATTTCGACAACTAAGTTGTCATCATCAGTAGGTAAAAACTACTAATTAAAAGTCACACATGGGCCACAGTAAAGTAACATAAATGCTTCCGCACAACTACTATACACTGCAACCCTGTAAAGACTGTCAGACTGTCTATTTCCATCACTAAAGACGGCAGACTATGTGCCAGACAGACAAGAATCATTTCACCATGTGTACTAAATATTGTTTTGGATACTATAATATAAATACGTTTTGAAGGTGCATCTGTTATTGCCAATAATACCACTTTTTCTTTAGAATAAATGTTTCTTTCGTTCATTCTTAGAAATACAAAATAATGTTTTTTTTTTATTTTGATTTAGAACTGTAAAATATATGTTCAAATTCTGTTATCTCTTTGATAAATGCATGTATGGAAATATTTAGGAAACTAAATATAAACTATAACTACTAAATATATGTTTTTCTGCTCCGATATGTAAACAAAGCGAGAGAAATGAAAAATAATATTTAGTACAGATGGTGAAATGATTCTTGTCACCATGCACTGGGCACATAGCTGCCGTCTTCATTTAAACTATGATGAGTAAGAGAATATTTATTTATTTTAAATATCATCAAAATTTTAAAAATATTGTTTTTAAAATTTGGTGATATTTATAAATAATCCAATCACTTTTATAAATATGTAGATGATAGTAATAGTGTGGTAGCTATACACTATATATATATATATATTCAGGCAGTTTTATTTTTGATATTCATTTTCTGAAGTGGATATGGATAGACCAACATAATTCACAAGTGGGAATAAATAATCTTATTTAATTTAGAATATCAAAACTCCAAGCAAATAACAGGACGCTGCTTTTGATACAGTTAATACACTTTTGTATTAAATTATTCTAAAAAGTTTAGCTTACTAAGTAAGCCAAACTTACAAAAATTATGTCTGAATATACACAGACTCGGGAGTTTTTCCCTCTTACTGCAAATAAATCACTGGTGGCCGTTGAATATTCTGCAAATATTTATTGTACTATTATATAGTATTTTCTATGTTACCATCTATCGAAGAAGGATACAAAGCTAAGTAAGTATATTATTATCAGAGCACTGTTATTGTTTGGATTAGGTATGATGATGATAAATACTTTCAAGCATAGTAACCAAAAGTAACTAATTTAATTAGTTAAGGCTAGTCTTAAATATCACACCGAACCGCAGTATATTAAACATACAGTAGGGATAGCTAGCCTATTTTGGTGTACAATTTCGGAGGGCGGGGTGTGTGAAATTGGCGGTGCTTCAACAGTTGACCAACAGGTGTCGACAGAACATAGAAAAGAAAAATTCTACACAAACAACGTAACAGGTGTTCAGAAACATTCGAAGTCAAGTAGGCTCTGAACAAAAAATCGTATATCTTTACTTAAGTATCTGATTTGTAATAATTATTAAATGTCAACTGTTGTCTGTCAAAAATCAATCTATCTCAGACATGACTTCATATTTTCAAGGACTACTTTGGCTTCGAATGTTTCTGAACACCCATTATTTTATATTGTATAAAATTGACAAGATATATTAGTTTCTATGTCATTTATATTTATATTTTAAATAAGATATCAAGTAATGTTAACGAAAATTAATAAATAATATTTCGGGGATGGCAACATTTAAATATGAAAATTTCCAGTATCAGTGCGACCAACCGTATACTTTATTTATAAATAAAACCGAACTTTCAAATTAGTTTTCATAGTAAATCATTTAAATGTATTAAAGTAAAATATTGTTTTTGATGTTGTGTATCTAATCTTGATTTACTTCTATATTTTGTTGACAGAGGACTATTTTAATTCTTATGTTTATTTTCCTCGCAAAAACCTCAATTTTATTTGAAGTATTGGTGGTAAATATGTATTATATTACATATGTTATATACATATGCATATTATGCTTGTGTGATATATATTTCCATAAAATTAATGAATACGTAACAATATATATAATTGTAGTATATTTTAAATGTATTTTGTCTGTTGGACAAGAATAGTTTTTGTTATTAATAAAAATATGCGTAATGTGTTATTATTTTGTAGACATTGGTTTGGTATTTTCTTAATTTAAAGATGCTAAAATTATGCCAGTATGAAAGCGTAAAACACGTTATAAATATAATTGCTCATTATATTAGTATTCTTCTTAACATTTCTTGCGTGTATACATTATAATTATATAAAAAAATCCCAAGAAAAATTGGTTTTAAAAAATATAGAGCTAAATTGCCCCTTTCTTATTCAATTCGATTAAACAGAATGTTAGATATTTTAGTTTAAATATAATAACATATAGGTAGGTCTACCATTCAATATTTCTAACTATTTGTCTGCATGTAGTTGTTTTTTTCATAATTTGATATAAAATTATAACGGGTGTTCAGAAACATTCGAAGTCAAAGTAGTCCTTGAAAATATGAAGTCATGTCTGATATAGATTGATACATTTACTTAATACAATTTTATAGGTTATCATACACGCAAATGTCAGTTTATGTCGAAATATATTACTTTAATATGCTATATTAATTAATATAAACTAGTCAAGTAATGATTTTAGAAGGTAACAGTAATTAATTTGCAAATTAAGTATTTTGATATTTTAGAGAATTCTTGCTGAACAATAGCACCTCTTCATGCGATAACTGGAAAAAATTACATAATCCAATTAATATGCTGTTCATTCTTGTGTAATAAAGCTCATCTAATCTGTAGTAACATGTAAAAATACAATGCAGAATTAAGAGGAAATAACTTTACAACTAAAGGTTTTATTCATCTTATAGTGACAATAGTATCTAGTTATCATACTAGTTTAATATATTAACATTCAACAAATTATTGTAAGAAATGGCTTAAACTAAATTTGAAACAAATAAATTGTTTGTAGAGTCCTTAGATTACAACCTATAATAAATATAAATTGTAGTTGTATAAATTACCAACAATAATGACCATAATTATAAAAGATGTTGAAAATGTCCACCACCTTCTTCCAAGCATTTTATGCACCTCCTCCGAATGCTACTAAATACATTTTGCAGTATGGGACAATTTCACTAATTTTATTTATAATTCTGTCTTGGAGATCTATATAATCTTGCACTGGTACTTGATAAATTGAATTTTTTAAAAAAGGCCATAAATTGTAATCACACGGTGTAAGATCACAAGATCTTGGAGGAAATTCATGATCGCTGTTCAAACTAATTAAACAATTTCCAAACACTTCTTGTAACATATTCATTGTTTCCCACGCTGTGTGAGCTCTAGCACCATCTTGTTGAAAGTATCCCAAAGCTAGTTCATCATCGCGAAGTTGATTAAAGAAAGGCAATAGTATTTCCTGTCGATATCTTTCTGCAGTCAAGGTACCTTTAAAAAAAATTGGACCAATAATCCTTCTTCTACTTATAGTGCACAAAACACCAACTTTCTGAGGATGTAAAGGAGCTTCAACATAAAAATTATTGGGCTTTGTAATACTTTGTAACACTCCACATTCTCATGTTTTGCGAGTTAACATATCCACTAACATGAAACCATGCTTCGTCTGAAAAGAAAGTTTTGTCTAGGACATCATCATTAAAATTATTTGTAAACCATTCGCAAAATACTACTCGTCGCGGATAATCAATATCGAGGATTTCTTGCAAACAAGTTATCTTATACGATATGGGAATAACTGTAAATCTTCTTTTAAAACTTTATGGCAAGAACCAACTGACAACCCGGTTTGTTGAGCAAGAGTTCTTACTGAAGTTTTAGGGGCATCAGTCATTATTTCTCTAACTTTGGGTGGTGGGCTTTTGGTCGCCCACCACCCTCTTGCCATCCCACACTACCAGTTTGTAGAAAACTGGAACAATTCTGATTAGTGTACACTGAAAAGTATTATAATCAAAAGCAAAGTTGGGAAATTCATCTCGAAATTCGTCCAAACAAGCTTGAATTGAATACTTCCACTGGCCATCTATCTTTTGACCATTTCGAAAATATGCTTCAGCCATGAATGCTTTGTGTACGTTAGTAAATACCATTTTCAAAATTAAAAAATATATCTTCGATATTAGATTCTGATAATTTTTGACAGACAACAGCTGATATTTAATAATTATTACAAATCAGATATAGCAAACGCCAATTAAGTTGGCGCGAGGAGGGGTAAGTTCGCGCAGGATTAAAAGTAGTGGGGAGATTTGTATTTGGTTTTACATCAAATGTCAGATAATTCTAACCTCTGAGCGTGTATCACTTTATGATCCCCTAGCAAAGACATTATGTTCCGTCAAACGTCAATGACAAATGTATTCTGACAATTACTTGAGTAGTGGGGGTGGACGTTTTTAAAAACGGCTTCTGTGCACCCCCTCCTCGCGCCAACTTAATTGGCGATTGCTATACTTAAGTAAAGATATACGATTTTTTGTTCAGCGCCCACTTGACTACGAATGTTTCTGAACACCCGCTATTTTTTTTTTAATTTTGAGATTCTATTAAAGGCGACAGATCAAATTATAAATTAATAATTTATAATAACGGTTATAAAAGATTGCATTCTGATTATGTATAAATCAAAACTCACTTTTAAATCACTTTTAGATGGCGACATCTAGTATTATAAATAGGAAGGACCGACAATTTGTCCGCCATTTTGATTATAAAAACATCAAAGGTATCGACGGCAGCTGTCCCTACTGTATGTTTAATATATTGTGACCGAACATTCTTAAGTGCGCATGCCTGACTTTGGTGCGCCCACATAATATACACTACACGTTTCAAATTAATAATGGATTTAATTTTCTAATTGTATTTTCTTAAATGATGGTACTCAGGAAGACAACTATAAAATTACGAAATCCATTTAAATATAATTTATTTAGTAATGTTTACGAGTTATTCGTAAATTTACTCATTTATAAGTAGTTAAGGTTATGTTATAAAAATTATGTAGTAAAAAAACATTTGTAATGCCGTGCTTATACGGTCAAATAAATTCATGAATAAATTGACGAATTTCTTCATGAAGAAATTCATGAATTTATTCATCAATTTATTGGACCGTGTAAACGCAAAAGTTCTTCCAACATTTTATTCACAATAATCATTATGACCAACCATCAAATAGTGACATTTGCTTTCCAGCAACTGTGTCCAATTCTTTTGTTTTCATTCGTTCATTTGAAGGTTAGGTTCAACGTATTATTAATTATTTATATATGAAAATTACAAAAAAAGCAAAAATAAGACAACGTGTAGCGTTGTATACAATGGCAATTGCTTCATACTGTTTGTTGGAAAATAAGAAAAAGCCGGTGACAAAACGGCGTTGGTGGGTGAGGCCTTGGTCACAGCGAAGAGAAAATAATAAAAACAAACTCAATGATGCACAAACACGTGTATTTACAAGACAATGGGAATGTTGGCAATACATTTTAAACTCAAATGTAACCATAATTCCCTAGAAACTTGACGAAAAATTAGAGCGAGTTCTAATCCGACAATTTTAGCGTTTACACGCTCCAATAAATTCAAGGTCAAAAATTTCATGAATTTATTTGATCGTGTAAACACAGCATAACAAATTTACATAAAAATATAGTTTCTTAACTTTCTACATAGATTGTATACAAATTCAAAATATAAGTACAGTATGAAGGTAAATATAATTATTGTTTTTTCTCTTTAAAATGTTGCTTCACCGTTTTTTATTTTCCTGCTATTTACATATCTTCATTTATCTTCAAAATATACTATGCTTATTAAATGTTTCAAAATTCAATCCACCGAAGAATCCGAGTGATTTATGCCTCGAATGAGCATACGATTATTTAAATCATACCAGTGAAGAGTTTTCCGTGTAATAAAAATATTCGAATATACCCAGCTCTAAAATGAAACATAGTCAAAGCATAAACTACAATCTAATAAAACCATTAGTTTTGAAAATTATTAAAACTATAAAATCGATACAAAACAATTACTATGCATTTTAAAATGATAAAAAAGTTTGGTCTTATTAAAAACAATAATAGCCAAACTCACAAAAATTATATCTAAATAATCAGACTATTTAATTCCAGTTTCTGCTAAAAGTGATTAGATGCTGTTGAATAATCAGGGTTGCCAGATATGAAAAGCTAAAATACGGTATAGCAGTTGCCTTATTACGGTATACGGTGGTATAATTAAATTTCATTACGGTATAAATACGGTGCAATTTATTGACATAATTCGGCATGTTAACTAATAACAATTAATAACCAACATCAATGTATGTGAAAGCAAAAGTAATATCTAGAAACTTTCGCAGAATAATTTGAGCAATAAATATTTAAATATCAAGCCTGAAAATTTATTTTTGAAAAATAATAGGTAGTAAATAATACATAGTGTCGTAAATATATAGTTTTATATTTTTGTTAAAATAAAATATATAAAATATAAACATTTAAGCTACATTATTAATTGAGCAACATTTCATTACATTTAGGCAAATATATTTAGAAGCTTGTAGGTTTAATCAATTTGTTTAGTATAAATGAAGTTATTTTTGAAACATTATGTTGTAAATAATATTGATACAATTTTCATTTATGGCATATTTTGAAGTTGAAAGACTCATAATCAATACACTTAACTTATTTACATTAAACAAATTTTGTGCAATAAACGGAAATTGTTTCACAATATCATTTACTACTTATTATGTTTCAAAAATAACTTAATTCTCCGATTCAGATACATCATCAATTTCTTTTTTAAAAATGTTGGCTGAAAACATTGAAGAAATCGTGTTATTTGGTTCAAAGTTTGTACAATTTCCTTGCTCTTTAACTAATTGAGAAGTTAACAGCATGGAATTGTCTGTTAGTAAGTTGCTTCTTAGCTTAGTCTTTACCAAATTAATTTTTGAAAAAACTCGTTCAACATCAGCATTAGAATGAGGATAAGTCAATAATTCTAAGCAAAATCTCGATACATTTTTGTATGACCTATTACCAGTAGCATCTTCAAGAACACCAATTTCAGCCCAATAAACATCTACATTTAAATGTTTATATTTGTCAATGACATCTTGATTCATTTTTAAATACCTCCACTCATCATCTATGGCTTGAATCTCCTCTGAAGATATATCTTTTGTTAGTCTTTGACATAAATTTAATATGTCTACTAAGCTATCAGGTGAATCTGTACTGTTAGCATTTAAAAAAGCTAGTTTTGGTAAAAGAGGATCTCCAAAATCAAATCTTTTTTTTATTTGCACACAAGCAGTGATAACGAACTTCTGACAATGAATAAGAAAGTCGTCACGTTTTATGTCATCTAAAGTATTCATTTTATTCAAAACATTAAGTCCTAGGTAAAGTTTATTCAGAGGAAGAAATTTACTTCTTTCTTCAGGATTTAACTCATGTATATTATTTCCAGTTATATAATTCATATCCATATAAATACTCAACAGTTCTATAAATGTAGATTTCATTTTGTTGTATAATTCAGTAATCACTACTTTTTCTGATTGAAAATATGAATTTAATGTTGTAAATTTTGGTAATATCCAATCCAGAAACAAAAAAAACATTCGGTTTTGTGGATTTTGCAAAGAATGAAATATATTTTCAGATTGAATTAACCTATGTTCTTGATAATGATTTTGGAAATATAATAAAAGAGCATTCCATTGTTCAATAATGCGTTTCACTACACACGTTAATGAAAGCCATCTGAAAAACATATTTAAGGTTAAGTAATAAGTTAATAATAAAAATTATTACCTTGTTTGTGCTGGCTTTAAAAGCTTGTGTGGTGCAATATTACAAAATTTTTGAAATTCACCATACTGAGCCTGTTGCTTTGCACTCGTATTGAAAAAATTATATATATCTCTAGGCAATGCTTCACATTCTCTGGTTAAATTCTTACAAGCTTCGCTGGCACATAGATGCAAACTGTGACAAATACATTTATTAGTGACAATTCCATTCAGTTTATTTTTTAATTTAGTTGGAACATAACTTATGCCACCAAACATCACATTACATCCATCTGCAGCATAACCAATGATGTTATCCAATGGAATATTTGCATTAGTAAAAACTTCTACTAATTTATTAAAAATATTTTCTGCAGTTGCACCTTGATTTGCTCCTACAATGTGTAAATAAAAATGGGAATTCTTTCTATTATGATATATTTACCTTCTGCATCCTCTTTATGAAAAAGTTGTATTAATGTAAGAAATCTGGTCACTATTCGTTTTTCATCTTTACTATAAAATCGAACGCATATAGCAAGCGTTTTAGTCGATGAAATATCAGTCAATTCATCTATCAATATACTAAATTTTACAGCTTTTAAAATTGTGACTATATCTTGATAATGTATTGGAGCAAGTATATTTTTCACTAAATACTAAATACTAAATTTGTAGTCTTTGTTCTACTTAAATGTAATCCTTTTGCTATGGCAGAATCAGGAAAACAACTTTTTAGTAAAGGTGTCAAGTGTTCTGTTGCCAAATATGCAATGTTATGTTCGATTAAAAATGAAGAAATTTTTAATTCTGCTGTTTTAATCTGTCGTTCAACAGTATTTGCATTAAATTTTTGGCTAAGGTAAAGCATACATCTGCCACCGATTTCCGCAGAAATAATTATTGGGGCGTAAAATAATTAAGAGGGGGCGTTTAGAGGCCCTTTAGGGAAGTAATTTATCCTAATAAAGTTTACACCGTTCTACCGCTAAACAATCAAAAATTCAAATACGTTCAAAATGACAACAAAGCTCAAATGTTACGTTTACATCCAAAAACACACATAGGTACCTATAATTTATTTTCTTGCAATTGTATAGTATATTTCATTTATACTAATGCCATTGCCGTTTATATTTTCTATGTATTCACTTTGATTAGCATATATTTTGAAAATAAACACTATGGAGGAAAATGTTACTGTCAAGAGGACATTCTGAACGTATTTGATTTTTTTGTAGCTTAAGGGTACCTTTCCTCCTACAACTTTTTAAATGTTATTAGGGTAAATTGCTTCCCTAAAGGTGCCCTAAACGCACCCCTTGATTATTTCACGGCCCAATAACTATTTTTGCGAAAATCGTTGGCAGATGTATGCTTTACCTTAGCCAAATTTTTCACTAATAGTAGGTTGATTACTATTTAAAATTACTTTTGCTAAAGTTTTGTGCATCTCAGAATTATCATGACGTTTAATGACACTGATTTCTGCAGAAAACTGCACATTGCAGAATTTGCATGATGCTCGAATACAATTACCTATACCCACAAAGCAAACAATAATAATGTATTTAATAAATTATTCATAAATTCTTTACCTTTAACTGGCATAAGCCACTTAAATTCATTTTGCCATTCCTGACGATACTTTTGTTTTTTTTTAATAAGTTTCGCTCTTTTTGCGCGCTCAACTCCACTACCACTTTCATCAGAATCCATTTCTTTACACTTTATATTTTTAAATTTACTTCGATAAGAATGTATAAAAATATAAAAATAAAACGAAAAACATAAAATCATGATTAAAAGATGAACACAAACATCCAAAGATATCCGGGAAGTCCCGAAAACAATCGACATCAGCTGGTTATTGGCAATCCTGAATTGCCGACCAGCGTTGCCAACTGTATTAGAAGCTGTTATAGTACGGTCATAAAGTTATTATAGTACATTGGAAAAAAATATAGTACAATAAATTAAGATACGTTTAATTCCTATATTACTTAGTTAAAACAACACAAAACTCTGAATAAATAAAAAAAAAAAAATTCTATTTAGAACATAAAAACGAATTTGCGGTAACAGGTAATAATTTTAAAAAGAAGGTGTATCAGCTGAAATTAAGTTCAAGCTCAACATTAACATCCTCAATGTTTTCATCAGATATGTCAGAATCTTCCAACTTCTTTTTCTGAACGTGCTCATATATAAACTGATTACAGCCCAGTTTACATTTGCTTTGATGGATCAAATGTTACGCAAGAACCGTTCTTTTCTTTTATACATTGGGATGCAAGCAAGGTACCGTTTACAGTCTTTGTAATTAATTTGATTCTTTGTTTAGTTTTTATTAAATTAACTTTACTAAATATTCTTTCACACTGGGCATTAGAGTGCGGAATGCATAACAAATTTAAGACAAATCTGGCTAAGTTTTGAAACTCGAAAATATCTAGTGAATTTTTGTAATGCAACAAACGCGACCAAAAAAGATCTATTTTTCCTTCTTGTCTAATTTCCTGTTGTGAAATTAAAGGAAGCTTTCTCCACTCATCATCAATTATTTGTTGTACGTCAAGACTATTAGATGGAAGAAATCTTTTGGAATGTTGAAATATTGGAAATAAACTTGGATTACTATGTCTAAAACTATTAGAGAGCGAATTTAATGGTATAAAGAAATACAAATTTTTTAAAAGTGGATCATTAAAATTAAATCTGCTTTTAATTTGTTGGCATGTGGTAATCATAAATAATTGACAACGGGTGAGGAAATGAGAAACTAAATCTGGGTGTAGTTTTACTGTTTCGTCTTGAAGAAGTTTCATTATATGTATGCCGAGATACATATTTTTAATATTTAAAAAGGTAGTTTCATTACTTGGATCTATTAGCTCAACTTTAGCTTTAAAAACGTAATTTCTTTCCATGTAACACATTAAAATTTCTTCGTATAATTTAATTATTTCATGGTTTAAATTTGAAATATTAACATGTTCGGCTTGAAAGTACGCATTAAAATTCGTAAGTTTCGGCAAAATCCAACTCAAAAAATAATAATAAAGTTTCATAAAAGGGTCATTAAGATCCTGATAAATTATTTCTGTAGCAACTAAACGGTCAGTTAAATATGTACTCGTAAAATAAAGCCTCAAAGCTTCCCATTGTTCCAGAATTCTATTAACAGCCTCATTTAAACTTAACCATCTAGTTTGTGATGGGTGTAAGATTTTGTGAATATCAGTATTTGTAAACATTTGAAATTGTTTAAAATCATGTTGCCTTTTTGAACTATTTTTAAAGTGACTATATATATTTCTCACCAAATCTTCGCATTTTTTTGGTAATTTTTTGCAGGATTCACTAGCACAGAGTGGCAAATACATTTCATAATTACAATGCCGGGATAATGTTCAATGAATCGGGAAGCGACACTGTTATGTTGGCCCATCATAACGTTCGTTCCATCCGATCCAAAACCAACTACATTTTCCGGAGGTATACCATACTCCGCAAAAGAATTTACAATAAGTATAAGTGCTCCGCAGTTGCACCCTGTCTATTTTCTACATCGGAATATACTTGAACAAGTTCCCAAAACTTGCTAACAATATTACCCGTTTCTTCGTTAAAGTACCGTACTACTATACAGCTGCATTTTTCGGAAGATATATGCGTTGACTCATCGGTTAGTATGCTGAATTTACATGCCTTTAATGTTTTAGCTAATTCGTTTTTATGTTCCTGACCTATCACATTTTTTACAATTTGAGTGAGTTTTGTTCTCCCCAAACGCAAATTTTTCGCAATTTGAGAATCGGGAAAAATATCCTTCATTAATTTAGTTAAATGATCACTTAATGAAAATGGTACATTATGTTCCGCAAAAAAGCCAGCAAGTTTTAGTTGTGCTCGTACAACTTTTCCCTCTGGTAACTCAGATTTCGGTCTAATAAAACCTATCAGTGATGCTTGCGATTTCTGCGATTTTACCATTTGTTTATGTTTTGCACTATTCTCATGGAGTTTCAATACCTGAACCACCGATTTTAATGAACAGGAACAAACTTTACAGTACGCTTTTATTTTAGAGTTTTTATCACCACAAACCCAGTTAAAAGTTGATTCCCATTCTTGCCGATATTTTTGTGTTCTTTTAACACATATTCTCTTTTTTGGAGGAGTTGAGGGACCCTCTTCATTATCGCTCTTATCCATTCTTGTAATATATAGGTAATTTATAAGTAATGCGAATTCTACAAGTAAAATAATACTTGTAATTATATAGATATTATCAGAACAAAATCATTTAAACTTACTTGAAAATACCACCAACAACAATAAGCTACTTATTTATGATCTGATTTTATAACTACACCAATAACGAATTAATTATCTCAATTATCTGAGCTAAACTGATACAGTCTCTCTTCTCTTTCTTTGGTAAATAATAAATCGGGACATCCCCTTAAAAATTCATACTAAAGTTTACAGATTTACAGTTCAATTCCACCATTAAACATTAGATGGCGCTAGAAGCGGTTTCTCAAATTATTCAAATTTCAGGTTGAAGTTGTCAGTATAGTGATGTGTGACAGGTATTATTATTATAATTAGTGAATCTATAAATTTTTGTATATTGAGAAGAAACTTGAAATTATAGTACAAAATGCGTACTATATTACCTTTGAAATTTTATAGTACAGGAAGTTGTGATTATCGTACAAATACTATAATTATAGTACGGTAGGCAACGCTGTTGCCGACGTACTTGTTAGTTCGATTCGATTGAAGCGACATCTATAATCATATTCACGATTTGCAACATAGGGAATTACGGTATAATATGGTATGCAGCATTGAAAGACGGTATATGACGGTGTAGTGGTACGTTATATTTTTTAAGGATGAAATAGTGGTATAATTCCGTAATTACGGTACGTCTGGCAATCCGCTGTTGAATATTCTGCAAATATTTATTGCACAGTTACATAGTATTTTCTGTGCTGCAATCTATCGATGAAGGATACAAAACTAAATAAGTATATGATTATCAGAGCACTGTTATTGTTTGAATCAGCAAGTAGGTCAACTATGTGAAATCCTAAAATTGACAATTAATTGTAGTCTTTACATTATACAAACGGGTGTTCAGAAACATTCAAAGTCAAGTGGGCTCTGAACAAAAAATCGTATATCTTTACTTAAGTATCTGATTTGTAATAATTATTAAATGTCAACTGTTGTCTGTCAAAAATCAATCTATCTCAGACATGACTTCATATTTTTAAGGACTACTTTGACTTCGAATGTTTCTGAACACCCGTTATAATGAGTTTACTATACTATTCTTGGAATGCGAACCCTACCGGTAAGGGAAGCAACAAAGCGAGCTTTTACGTTAGAAACCATTGAACTATACAGGCCAATCCAAATTAAGTGTTCACCATTGGTAACTTTGTTATTATTAAAGATACAAGATTGTTTAAATTAGCAAACTAGTAGTACTTTTAACGCTCTTTAAGATGGAAGAATTAAAAAAAAAAGAGCAGCGCGTTTTCGAGTTTTCCCGAAAAATATGTTTTTTTCAAATGGAAACCCCTGTATATTATATAATTTTCTGTTAGAAATTCAATTTTTAAACAAAAAATCTTAGAAGAAATTTTTTACTGGGATTAAAAATACTTGAGTTATAGTGAATAAACAAAAACAGCTAAGTCAAGTGCATTTCTATGTTTCTATGATAACGACGTTAATTCTTTCTAGTAAACGTCAAATATTAGTACAGTTTTATTAGTCTTTCACTCATAAATTTCATTTTGCTAGTTATTAATTTGACAAAAAAATGATTTTTACCCATGCAGAAAAGTGTGATATGTTAGAATCTTATTTAGTGTGCTGAAAATCCTCTAGGAGGGCAAAAGAACACTACGCTGAATTATATCCACTCCGAACACAACCAAATGAGCAATTTTTTCTGAGACTGTACCGAAAATTTAGAGGCAATGAGAGTGTTTTTGCCAAAACAAGAACAAGAAGGACTTTTATAATAAGCGAGGCCACGGAAATTCTAGTTCTTGCATATTTTGAGGCCAACCGTGAGAATTTCATACTAGATATTATCAAGGAATCTGATTTGAGTCACGGTACTGTGCATAGGATTCTAATAGGTATTAACACCACCATGGTTTTTCTCTCGTTCAAAATATTGCAACGAATTTAAAACAAGTTGTCGTGATTGCTGCCATTATAGTTTTGAAAAAATAAATTTAAAAAAATATGTACATATTTATAAAAAGAAAATAAATAACAATTCCATCAAATATCAACGAATGTATGCTGTCAAATGTCAACGAATAACGACAGAACTACTAATCGGAAATGTGTGTATTTATCACGGAGTAGGTAATAATCCCGTCTTTGTCTTACTCAAATAAATTGCTTGAGCCGTATGTCTTTGCTAGAAAACACATACTTTCGTTCAAGCTATCCTTGTCATACAAGTAGGTCCTGTTTGTTATTCGGATGTGGCGATTATTCTTTGAATGTCGTTGATAGAATTATAGATCAATGATGCAGGGATCATCTTTGGTGATTTGGAGTATAGTTATTTTCAATCAAAGATAAGGATAGAAAATCGTATTAAATTTTCAATGATGCTGCCAGGTCTCGTTGGTCTCTGTTTTAGTGTCAAACTGTCAGTTTATTGTTAAGTTAGAAGTGTACACAATTTTTAAAATGCCTCAAGTAAACGAACGGCGAAAGTCGATAATTAGAACTAGGCTAGAGGATGGCATGAGCATTAGGCACATCGCAAATGAAATAAACGTTGATAAAAACCCGATAATTTAAATTTAGTAATTATTTTATGCACCAATTCCAGTAACTGTACATACTTTTTAAGCGAGGTGATTTTAACAATTCCTGAATTTAGTATTTTGTGAAGATGGAGTAAGAGATTTATTTATTATTGTCGTATGATAGCTCTAATAATAGACAGTTGTATTTATCTTCATACTATGAAGATAAATACAACTGTCATAGGCGCGGCTCGTGATGACGTATTTGGGAGTGCAAGTACAATGATGCGAGTGCTCCGTGTATCCTCGTGTACTAATTGTAACGTTTTCTTAGTAAACACCGAAAACAAACGAGGCACTCGCATCATTGTACTTGCACTCCCAAATACGTCATCACGAGCCGCGTTTTATACGATAAATTATGTTTGGGTTGTGTTACAAAAACAGCTGTTGGCGTTCTAGGAGATTCCATTTTTAAATTTGTTTGCTCGTGGCGTGACTTCTGGGACACATTAACTATGAGTTCAGTTACTTGTTATTTTCTTTTTCTTGCAGAAAGTCTATTAAAACGAACCTCAATTCCTCCCCATTCAGCTTCCTTATATTAAAGACCCGATCTTTCAATATACCTGCAAGTTCTTCTTCTGAAACGTTTTGTTCGATGCCGTAGGTCTTCGTATCACAGAAATCACAAAATTGCCGCCAGATTGATGCTTAACGTTTTTTTTCGTATTAGCTGGTTCAATTTCTCTTACTATTTCATCAATTTTTTCAATAGATTCTTTCCAAAATCTAAGCATTTTCTTAGAACAGTAAAACCAGTTTGACAAAATTTTAGAAATGTCTATATACCTTTGTTATGCATTTGACGACACACTATGATTCGACAATGACAATTATCTAAATCCTACTATGTAAATGATTGAAAAATTATCGCTGTAAGGCCTCATTCATAATGGGCGTAAACATAAAAAATACAAAACATATGCGTAAAGAAAATATCAATATCACTACGTTTGTATTTGTCTTTATAGTATAACAGAAGTAATAATCATTCTGTGTTTGATTTTTCATCCATTTCGTAACATGAACTCTTTAATTTCGACAGATAACACATGGAGACGGCTACATTTATGTTATGTTCTTGAACGCTGTCAATTACACAGGTCTACAGTGATTTTGATGTTTGAAAGCTGTTTGCTAATTTGTATATGTTTGGGGGCCCTTATTTCAAAAACGCCATATTTTTGCTCTATCACGTAAATTTTTTTTATAGCGCTCTATATCTTAATAATGTTATTTTATTAATACACATACCTATGACAAGAATATGTTTGTTCCATGTTAGGCATGATTTTTAAATGAATTGATTTTTCTGAAATTAAATGTGATTTGGCAACACTGGTTAATATTAGATTTCTCAGCAAAGCAACAGAGTCGGCGCAGAAGCGTCAATACAACGTTGAAACCTGCTTATGTGCAGTTTGGTTGTGTTAGTCGTCGTGCTACTGTGTCCGCGCGCTTGTTGTCTTCGTTGTTGCGTATTTTAAGTATTCTAGAACGTATAAATATGGAAAGAAGACATTGTGTGAACAATCCGAATAACTTTTGTTATATCTGTGGTAGTTATGTCGTAGTAAAGCAGAGGCAAACTATAACTTCGTTCGTGAAAAATGTATTCGACGCTTATTTTGGTGTAAAAATTGGAGACCAAGACAAGTCCTGGGCTCCTCATACTGTTTGTTCCGTTTGCGTTGAAGCATTAAGAAACTGGCAAAAAGGTAGGAAGAAATGTTTAAGCTTTGGTGTTCCTATGGTATGGCGAGAGCCTAGAAAGCACAGTGATGATTGTTATTTTTGTTCGTGTAATGTTCAAGGATTCAACAGAAAAAATAAGAAACAAATTGTGTATCCCAATCTTGACTCTGCTATTCGACCAGTTCCTCATGGATAAGATGTACCGATACCTACCGCCCCAAAAGCACTAGAAAACGTCATATCGTCAGAATCAGAGGAATCTAATTGCGACCCAGATGACTCAGATTTCGGAGAGCCCGAAGTGTTTAACCAGAGCGAACTAAATGATTTAATTAGAGATTTGCACCTTCCAAAGGATGCATCCGAATTGTTAGCCTCCCGACTTCGTGAGAAACATTTACTGGCACCTGGCGTCACATCAAGCTTTTACCGGGATCGCGAAAAAGAGTTATGTCAATATTTTACTCAAGACGGACCGCTAGTGTATTGCAACAATATTCCTGACTTAATTTCAAAATTAGGAAATGTGCCGTATGTAAAAGAAGAATGGCGCCTGTTTATTGACTCAAGTAAGCGTAGTTTAAAAGGCGTTTTATTGCACAATTGTAACGAGCTGGCCTCGGTTCCCGTTGCCCATTCGGTACATTTAATGGAAACCTATGAAAATTTTGAACTTCTTTTAAAGAAAATAAACTACCAAGAACATCAGTGGATGCTTTGTGGTGACCTTAAAGTGCTGTGCATGCTACTAGGACAACAAGGAAGTTATACAAAATTTCCATGCTTTATTTGTGAGTGGGATAGTCGAGCAAGGGATAGACATTGGACTCAAATAGAATGGCCCTCTAGAAGAAGCCTTACACCCGGTAGCAAAAATGTATTAAGAGATAGCTTAGTTGACCCCAAAAAAGTTTTACTGCCTCCTCTCCATATCAAACTTGGCTTGATGAAGCAGTTTGTTAAAGCCCTAGACAAAAATGGACAGTGTTTTAAATATTTGTGCGCGATATTTCCAGCCTTATCCGATGCCAAGTTAAAAGAAGGTATTTTTGTTGGGCCGCAGATCAGAACATTATGCAAAGACAAGGATTTTCAAAACACAATGACCAATGTCGAGAAAAACGCCTGGGTTTCATTTAAAGAAGTAATTGATAAGTTTCTTGGGAACTCTAAGGACGAAAACTACGAAAATATTGTTCAAAATATGTTACAACACTTTCATCGTCTAGGTTGTAATATGAGTTTGAAAGTGCATTTCCTGTTTTCACACTTGAACTATTTTCCTGAAAATCTTGGAGCAGTTAGCGAATAACAGGGAGAGAGGTTTCACCAAGACATTAAGGAAATGGAACGGCGATACCAAGGCAGATGGAGCATAACGATGATGGCGGACTACTGCTGGATGTTAAAACGGGATATGCCCTTAAAAACATACAACCGAATGTCCGGACAACGCAGCTTTCTGGCAAAAAGACAAAGCTTCCACTTAAAAAAGACTGAGTAAAGTATTTTTTTCCACTTTTTTAACTTGTATTCCTTTTTACTCAATAAACAAATAAATTTTTTTAGTAAATGTCGTTTTTTTTCATTTAATATTTGCAAAAAAACCTTACGTGATACAAACAAATGCATAGAATTTTTGAAATCAGCCTACAAAAATTATATAAAATCAGTTTTCAAAATAAAAACATGTGTCAAAAAGTTTAATTTTGTAGACCTGTGTTATTGTTATGGATATTAAAAATACTCGAGGTCGAGTGGTGGTGGAATTTTCAAGTGTCGAGTCATTATCGCCACAGGGGGTGAAACAACAGTTGTAAACACATTAAACTTAGTTTCTTATAATTCTGAATGCACTATACAATAAAAGTTCTTAAATTGTTTTAAATACATGTATTATTATTAAAGAAAACAATATTGTGTCTAGAAAACTATTTAACAAAAATTTTTATTAACAATATTATATAAGTAAAATAAATTTTTAAAAAAATGTATGTATATTAGGTACGAGTATATATTTAATTTGAACACAATAATTCAATAAGACAATTTTAAATTTCGGGTTTAAGTCATTCTTGGAACAAATTAGTAAAGAATGAATAATCAAGAAAGACGAAAGCAAAATACAATCGGTATATATTACAAATATGCTATTTACTAATTTATTTAACATGGTAAACCTTTAATTCTTGTATTGCCAACTCAAAAAACACACTTCATTTAAAAATGTTACCTTGGGAGATGGGAGCTACATTAAATTTCAATATTTTCTTAGGTAGCATATCGGAAAAACAGACAAATTTTTACTGACGAAGAAGAACGAGCTTTAGTCGATTACCTAAAAACAGCTGCTGACATTTATTATGGGTTGACTCCCTATGAGACAAATTCGCGTACTTATCAATACACTATGAAAAACGATAAAAATATACCTGATTCCTGGAAACCCAAAATGATCGCCGGAGAAGATTGGTTCGGACATTTTCTTAAACGTAATTCAACATTATCAATTCGAACACCGCAAGCAACCAGTTTGTCTAGAGCCACATCGTTTAATAAAAATAATGTGAATCTGTTTTTTACCAATCTAAAAACTGTTTATACTCGCTTAAACCTAAGCCCTGGTGACATTTGTAACGTAGATGAGACAGGGCTTACGACCGTTCACGTTCCTAACAGAGTTCTTGCGCGACGTGGTATGAAAGGATTAGGAAAAATGACTTCAGCTGAACGAGGAACCTTGGTAACCCTTGCGTTTGCAATTTCAGCCCTTGGGAATACAGTTCCTCTATTTTTTATTTTCCCAAGAGTTAATTATAAAGATCACTTTGTTAACAATGGGCCTATAGGAACAGATGGCTCTGCCAACCCTTCAGGATGGATGAAGGAGGACAATTTTTTAAAATATGCCAAACATTTTGTTAAATACGCAAAACCTTCGAAAGAAAGACCACTTCTTTTATTGTTAGATAACCATGACTCACATTTATCTATAGGGGGTTTGGACTATTTTAAAGATAATGGCGTTACTATCTTATCTTTCCCTCCACACTGTAGCCATAAGCTTCAGCCGTTGGACAGATCCGTTTATGGGCCCCTAAAGAAATACTTTAATACAGCGTCCGATAATTGGTTAGCCAGTCACCCAGGCAAGACTTTAACTATTTATGACATACCGGAGTTAGTCAAAACAGCACTTCCATTAGCAGCAACTAGCGAAAATATACAAGCTGGATTCAAAGTTACCGGAATTTCTCCTTTGAATGAGAATATTTTCCCAGAATCAGAATTTATGGGACCTTACGTGACAGACAGACCATTTCCTGAACACACAGAAAATTTCATTCCATCAGCTAGTCGAGTAAGTGAACCTGTTGCTACTGTTACAGTACCGGATGGAGTTACAATACCAGAATTATTGTTAATCGATACAGAGACAGAACCCAACACTGAAAGACTTGAGACATTACCTTTAACTGATTTGACTAACATACCATCAACTTCTTATATAAGACCGGAAGATATACGCCCGTTTCCCAAAGCCGGACCACGGCAAGAAAACAAAAGAAATTTTCGAAAAAAAACTAGCACAATATATACTGACACACCCGAAAAGCAAAATATTTTGGAACAAAAACAGGAGCGAGACCGTAAACAAGGTTTGAAGAAAATGAAATTAATCAAAAGCATGCAACTAAAAAAGAAAATCCAAAAGAATAAAGGAAAAGGAAAGAGAAATGTAAATAGAAAGGTACAAAAAAAAATGGAGAATAGATACGACACAGGTTGCTCTTCTGATGAAACTGATAATGAGACTACATATATGTTTAGAATGCACTGAATTTTTTTCTTTTAGCACGCCTGGAGAAGAATGGGTTCAGTGCATTACCTGCAAGATGTGGGTTCATTCGAATTGCGCCAAAGGAAATTTACTATTCTACCAATGTAAAAATTGCAACTCCGATGATAGTGAAGATTATGATTGATTACCAAAGTGTTTTTAATTCTAACAGAAGTAAAGAATTGTTGCATTATTATTACTTTCAAAGATATTTTTAATTATAAATAGAACTTAAGATTATTTTTTTCTTCCAAAGCTATTTTTAATTTCAAGTAGAATTTTTATGTGGCTAGCTAGTAATTATTTTGAAGATACTTCTGATTCTCTTTGATTTAAGAATTGTTGCATGATTATTTAATTTAGAATACTTACAGATAAATTCGTAGCTTATGTTTATTTTTTTACAGCATTGCAAAACCTTTTTTGTAAAACAAATTACTTTTTAATAAAACAATAATTATACAAGTATTTTTACTTTTATGCTGATATTTTCCTACCTTTATAGCCTTAGGTCTACTTGCCCCATACTGTTAGTCAACCCATCCCTATTCTGGGGTTGGTTGACCAGCGTGTAAGGGTTTGGATTTGGAAATACATTGGAAAATATATGAAATATTTATTATAATCTACATTTAAGAATTAAGTTACATAGTGTAATATGTATATTACCGCATGTAACTATTTTTGTAATTATATTCTGTATAACTATTTAATTAAAAATCAAAGACTGAAAAACTGGCCTACTAGCCCCGGTCTCCCCTGTAATAGGAATAAAAGAGGGTTTTAAAAAGCTAAAGGACATTGTTAAAAGCTTGTGTGGTGATTCAGTAGAAAATATTGAGTTCACAATAGATGCTATTTCTAATTTGAAATATTCTCCTATAACAAGCGTCGACGTAAAACGAACCTTTTCAATATATAAATACATGTTTTCAGAAAAGCGTCACAATTTTTCTGTTGAAAACTTTGAGAAATATGTGATCGTAAATACTTTTTATAGTTAATTAAGTTAGAAAATGTTCTAAATAAACTTGTAGTAAATATAATAGAATATTTTTTTCTACAGCATTCCATTTTCTAATATTCCTCGTATTTTTTTACCTGCATATTTTTCATAATGAAGTGCATATTTAGGTTAAAACATCTGCATATTTATGCGCATATTTTCAGTTTTTTTTTTGCATATAAGCCGGCGTTTAATTATGAGATTATTATATTTACTTAGATTGGAAGACTAGATAACGTGTGTTTATTTGAAAAGTCAATCTAGGTTACTTTGAAATTTTGATAGAATTAGACGCAAATATATTAGTATGTGTTTGTTGTTCCGTAAACGTAAATCCAAATGACATTTGATAATGTCAATCACAAATATCAGTTAGTGCATAAAATAATCGTGCGTCGATTCTGGTTTAAATAAATTGCTTCTCAGTTTTAAAATGGCTTTCATTTTAGAACATAAATTTTTTTTAGTCCAGGCTTATTTTCGAAGTGGTAATCAAATTGATGGTTTATGGGTTTATTCAGTTCAAAATGGTAGAATTTCAAGTTGAGTTTCCACATTTTGTAATAGATTATATACAATTTAAGAATACTTTGGATAGAACTATAAAACTTTTTTTCTGAAACTGGTAGTCTCTTAAGAAAATCAGGCAGCGGAGCAGTTAAGAAACGTACACCTCAAGTTGTCAATCGTGTTGAAGAAATAATGGAAAATGAACCACAAACATCTGTTCGACATTTGAGTCAACAAATAAACCTTTCTGTTGGTACAACTCACAAGTTATTAAAAAAAGATATGCAACTTTATCCATACCGTATCACAGCAGTACAAGAATTGTTAGAAATTAATTACCCACGTAGACTACAGTTTTGTAATTGGTTTGTAAATATGAACAATAATGGAGAACTTTCGCAAAGAGTCATCGTTACTGATGAAGCATGGTTTTATAAAACGGGATACCTAAATTCACAAAATACAATAATTTGGAGTAGTGAAAATTCACAGGTAATTAATGAAGAATCGCTACATCCAGAGAAAATTGGTGTTTGGGCAGCCATAAGCCAAAGACGAATCATTGGACCAATATTTTTTCAGGGAACGTTAACTGCTCAAAGGTACCGTACGGAAATTTTACAACCATTTGTCAATCAGTTGCATGATGATGAACTTCAAAATGCATATTTCCAACAAGACGGAGCACCTTGTCACTGTACTCCAGAATCTTTGGATTATTTAAGAGAATTTTTTGATAAGCGTATAATTAGTCGAAATACTGAAATTGCCTGGTCTGCACGTTCATGGGATTTAACACCTTGCGATTTCTTTTTGTGGCCTTATCTAAAAAAATAACATATTTCGAACACCTATATATTGAATTTGAATGATATGCTACAGAGAATCGAACAGAAATGCATGGAAATTAATAACAATCCAGTAATGTTGCAGAATATCATCAGAAATTTTGGACGGAGGATTTTAAAGTGCATTGATCTTGAAACAAAAGGCAATTGTATTTGCCATGAACTTAGGGGAGCAACAGAAATTTTACAGTAAGTGAAGGCTTGTTAAGCAAATGGAAAAATCGTTAAGGGTTAAAGCAGTTAACAATTACCTATGAGAAATAGTGCCTCTAACTTAAAAAAAATACGGAAATATTCTTGAGATCAGATCTTTAATGCGGATGAAACTGATCTTAATTTGAAAATACTCCCGACAAAGAGTCTTGGTTCTAAATCAGAAAGAAGTGCTGTCGGTTATAAAAGATGCAAAGAACGAATCACTGCGTTGCTTTGTAGCAATGCTTCTGGAGAGTGCCGTCTTCGCTAATGATTACAGGCAAGTTAAAAAAGGCACGATCATTAAAAAAATTACAATTACAATACTTTACCGGTGTTTTATAGAAACCAAAAGAATGCTTGGATGTCATCCGAAGTATTTAATGAGAGGTTTCACAAACAATTTACCCCAAAAGTTACGAAACACCTACAATCAAAAGGTATGGCCGCGAAAGCAATTGTTATTTTGGATAACGCACCATCACAACCAGATGTAGAAACATTAAAAAATGGAGATACTATTATTCAATTCTAGCCTCCGAACGTTACTACTTTGTTGCAACCATTAGGTCAAAGTGCATTTGAAACATTCAAGAGATATTATTGCAAGTTAATGTTTCAGTCAATTTTGGGGACTGTGTCTGATAATTTTTTGGATAAACATATTCTGAACTGCTACGATATCGGAAACAGTCAAAAGTTCTACTCTGAATAAATGTTGGAACACAATTTTAAACGAAATTTCTGAAGATTCAGAAGAAAACCCAGAGATAGATTTGACAAATATTATAGGAGGTTCCTGGTTGTGAAAGAAATGCATTTCTTTGGGGAAGGCGTTTCAAGCATTAGAGGTATGTTTATTTTTTATTGCAATTTACTTTTCCAAACTTGAGGACAACATTTTCAACATTTGTTATAGTTTTCAATAAATACCAATTACACTAGTTTACAAAATGACATTTTTTTCATGTACGTTTGATGAGAGATAGATTTCCTTATGTATTTTCTTCCGCTGAATTCGAAAATCAAGGTTAAATTCTTTTTTATGGAACAGTTTTTGAGATATTGTAATTTTTTCATTTTTTCGACCTTTTTTCACTTGACAAATCATATCTCGAGCTAGAAATGTCCGATTGGGTCGTTCTTGGTATCCAAATGCAAGGGTATTGAGATGACGAACAAATATGTATAATCGGATCTTTGATTGGTAAAGCGGTTCAAAATATATCGATGAAAATAGGGCACATTTTCAAAAAAATCATATTTTACAGTGATTCTGTGCCGACAGAAAAGTACAAATCGTTAAAAAAAAGTCTGGTTTCTGTTCATGTACGTAAAGATGATACTTTTACGTAAGAACTAAGACCAACCAGAAGAAAAGCGACCGAAAAATGACAAAGTTATAAGCAATTGAGTGAATAAATCCAAATCCCATATTTTCCGAATATTTCATTTTTTTCGACAATTTATGAGTTCGGTTGCTCACACGCAAACATATTGAATTTATTATTTGTTATTCTTATGTATTTTGACTTTCTTATTACTATTATAATAAAAATTATTATTCGTACCAATAAACAGCTGACTCTTGCTATATCTTGATATTTACAGGTCTTTGGTATAGGAACATGATTTTATATCGATAGCCTGTTGGTATATTGGCAACGTATATTAGTTCTCACGTTGACGCTAGAGTTCTTAGATTTTATTCCAAACAAAATAACAACACATCACATTTAGGAACCTTAGAACCCTGACATTTTGTTTTGACATCTTCTATAAAACGTAGTGTCGGTTGTTTGTATATTATAGGAACTCACAAATTTGCTTGAAATTATATTTCATTGTGTTCACCAAAATGCCTAAAAGAAAACGAGAATTTAAGTGCGTAAATAATCCAAATCATTTCTGTTACGTGTGTGGCAATTTTGTCCCCCAACCAAATAGACGTAGATTCACCAATTCATTACAACATAATTATCTGCAATATTTTGGAATAGCACCTGCAACTTTTCATGAGCAATGGACAACAAATAATGTTTGTTTATCGTGCCATATAACTCTTGCCGCGTGGGCTTCTGGTTCATCACAGTAAGATTAAATTTATATATACAAATGAATTAATAATAAAGTGAATTTTTATTCCAAATTAGACGATACATGAAATTCGGTGTACCGATGATATGGAGAGAGCCGCTCTGCCATTCGGTTGATTGTTACTTTTGCCTGAGCAAATCCACTGGTTTTGGAAGAGTGCCAAATGGGTTTATGCGAGAGTAGCATCTGTTTCGCTTCCAGTTCCACATTCAAGTGAATTTCCTCATCCTAAGTGCCCCGATTCAACGATTGAATTTTTCGAATCATCACTACAGACAGACACAAGCAGTGATAATGAATTTCAACAGGAGTCGCAATTGCAACATTTTACGCAGCCTGAACTGAATGATTTGGTGAGAGATCTCGAGCTGTCAAAGGAAAAAGCGGAGTTACTTGCATCTCGCCTGAAGCAACGGAACTGTTTGGCTCCGGGAGTAAATGGAACATTTTACAGAAACCGTGATAAACCTTACGCACAACATTTTAAGAAGGAAAACGACATGCTACTGCAACAATATTCCTGCATTGTTTGAGCAACTCGGAGAGCCTTATGATCCAAATGAGTGGCGCTCGTTCATTGACGGTAGTGAAAGCAGTCCTACTGCATATTGGAAATGAAAAACCTTCTATCCCCATCCCTCATGCCATCAACACTAAAGAATCATACGCCACAATGGCCAGTTTGCTAAAATACATTCAATATGAGCATCACAACTGGAAAATATGTTCCGATCTCAAAGTCGTCGGCATGTTGTGTGGAATGCAGGGTGGATATACAAAATATTGCTGCTTTCTTTGCCTCTGGGATAGTCGTGCTCGTGAACATCATTATAGAAGAAAAGACTGGCCAGAAAGGGAGAACGTCACAGTGGGCAAAGACAATATTAAATACGTGCCTCTTGTCAAAAAAGAAAATATAATCCTTCCAGCGTTGCACATTAAACTTGGCCTCATTAAAAATTTTGTGAAGGCCTTAGACAAGGAAGGCCAAGTATTTTCCTATTTGAAAACCCTTTTCCCGCAGCTTTCTTTAGCAAAAATCAAGGAAGGCGTCTTCGATGGTCCACACATAAAGAAATTGGTAAAAAGCACAGATTTTCCAAAATATTTAACACCCGTTGAAAACGCGGCCTGGAATTCATTTCAGCGGGTTGTTACCAATTTTCTTGGGGACAATAAAAGCCCTAACTACGAGGGAATTATTACCGATTTGCTGAAGAACTACAACAAGATGGGTACGGGTTGCCATTATTTAATTTCATTCCTGGTTGTTTTCTATTGTATTGTTTTTACCATTTTATTTATTTCTTACAGGTGTAAATATGTCTCTAAAAATCCATTTCTTGCATTCGCATTTGAATTTCTTTCCGGACAATCTTGGTGATGTAAGTGACAAACATGGCGAGAGATTTCACCAACAAATTAAGACCATTGAGCGGCGCTATCAAGGATTTTGGGATGAAGCAATGTTGGGAGACTATGTATGGTTTCTCACTAGAGAAACGGATCCCAAAAGCAACCGAAGACAAAGCAAGAGCCACAACTATTTCTAACACACAAAAATGTCAAGAATGTATTGCAAGCGTTTAAACCCAATAAATTGTCGAAAAAAATAAAATATTCGGAAAATATGGGATTTGGATTTATTCACTCAATTGCTTATAACTTTGTCATTTTTCGGTCGATTTTCTTCTGGTTGGTCTTAGTTCTTACGTAAAAGTATCATCTTTACGTACATGAACAGAAACAAGACGTTTTTTTAACGATTTGTACTTTTCTGTCGGCACAGAATCACTGTAAAATATGATTTTTTTGAAAATGTGCCCTATTTTCATCGATATATTTTGAACCGCTTTACCAATCCAAGATCCGATTATACATATTTGTTCGTCATCTCAATACCTTGCATTTGGGTACCAAGAACGACCCAATCGGACATTTCTAGCTCGAGAAATGATTTGTCAAGTGAAAAAAGGTCGAAAAAATGAAAAAATTACAATATCTCAAAAACTGTTTCATAAAAAAAAATTTAACCTTGATTTTCGAATTCAGCGGAAGAAAATACATAAGGAAATCTATCTCTCATCAAATGTACATTTTCGGTGTAAAGTAGTGTTATTTGTTCTTTATTTGTATGTATGAAACTGTTAAAATATACGACTTCGTAGGTTAAGTAGTAAATTTTAATTTACGACATACTTCAAAATGTTATCAGTAAATCACATGCTACTAGATTGACTTTTCAAATGAACACTTGTTATTATTTCACACGCCTGAATGACAACAATAAATACTATATGATTTAAAAAAAAACAAAAATAATTTGACATCCAATTAATAAGGAAAAAATTATTTCATATTAATTTATTAATCCATATGGTATGTATTCCCTTTGTGAATATAAATCGCTACTTTTATGATCCGGGGAATGGCCGTGCAACAACTCCGTCATAAAACTAATATATGTAATTGCCAATCTCAGAGTTTCAATCCTAGATAGTCGCTTTTCGTACGCAAAAGTGGGGACCTAAAACATAAAATCCTTAAAATGGAAGATCGTTTTTAAACACTAGAGCTTACTTTTCTTCTGAGTTTATCAAAAGCTTCGTTTAAATTGAACATCCTCCTTCTTTCGCGGATATTGGCAGCTCGTCTTTGTGCCATTGTCGCCACACGTCTCCTGGGTTTCTTCTGACTCGCCACAGGGTTCGTTTGAGGCCCGTTTCTGTTTATCCTGTTCGCGACTAAACCGCCACATTGTTGTCGGGGCCAAACTGTTTGCGTAAAGAAACACTGCATTTTTTTATGTTAAATAAAAATTAAAACTGAAAACCTTGAATTTTGCACAGCTTGTTTCGAAAGAACGTTTTGATTACACAGGCCTGCATAAAATTTGTGATGACGTGATTTTTGTTTGTTAAGCTCAGTTTTTATATAGCAATAACTAATTAAAATTCAGTTGGTCTCTACCACCCACAGATTTTTTTTTGCACAAAAGAAAAAGAAAAAAATATAAAAAAAATCTTATAATAGGCGTTTTAATACATTTTAAAATGAATGTACTACTTCAAATTCTAGGTATTAACCCAAAAATGATTTTCTGTTGTGGTTTTAAAGAAATTTGTTAAATAGGCTCTCATTACCTGATGTAAATCTTTTATTACATGTATTAATTTTGGACAAGGTTTCCGGGAATTTTTACCTGCTAAATCCTATTTATTATGCTTTCACTTTATTAGTACTGCGAAGAAGGATTTCAAGTTTATCACTCCAAACAAAATGTATATTTTAATGTCATTTACTTCATTATAGCTCTGAGTGTCGATCAGTAAACAAGTAAAATTAATTTGTCTTTAGTGTTGTGCGTGGTATTTGATAAATAAACATTGCTTAAAAATATGTCTAGCCGGTGTTGCAAAAACAAACCAGATGATTTCTGTTATATTTGTGGATATTTCGTCTTGAAAAAGTTTAAGAGACCAATTGGTGAATTTGTGAAAAATGCATATTATGCTTATTTCAAAATCAAATTAGGAGATCAAGATAAAGATTGGGCACCGCACGTTGTTTGTAAGGTATGTGAAGAAGGTTTAAGACATTGGACCAAAGGGAATAGAAAAAGCCTTCCTTTTGGAATACCGATGGTTTGGAGAGAACCGCAAAATCATCATGAAGATTGCTACTTTTGTCTTTGTGATATTAAGGGGCATAATAGAAAAACTTTGAAACATATTTTGTGCCCAAACAATATTAAATCAGCTATCAGACCAGTTCCTCACAGTGATCATGTACCTATACCTATACCCCCCAAAGTACTACAAGAAGATATTGAAACCTCTTCAACTTTCGGCTCCGTACAGATGGATAGTGATTTTGAACCATCAATCTCAGGTCAAAACCAACCTCAGCTATTTTCACAAGCCGAACTGAATGATTTAGTAAGAGATTCGGGACTTTCAAAAGATCTTTCTGAAGTACTGGGGTCTAGGTTGAAACAAAAAAAATTGCTTGCCCCAGAAACTACCTTCTCTTGGTATAGAAATCGTGAGGCTGGATTTGTAAAATATTTTGCACAAAACGGACCACTCGTGTACTGCCAAGCAATTGCTAATCTACTTACTTTCCTCGGAGCTCCTGAGTACACACCTTCTGACTGGAGACTTTTCATCGACTCTTCAAAAAGGAACCTTAAAGCTGTTCTTTTACATAATGGCAATGTTTTTGCTTCTGTTCCGGTCGGCCATTCTGTTCATTTAAAGGAAAACTATGAAAATTTACAGGAATTACTTTTAAGAATACAATATGAAAATCACAACTGGGAAGTGTGTGGAGATTTAAAAATTTTAGGCCTTCTCTTGGGTCAGCAGTCTGGATATACTAAATTTCCATGTTTCCTGTGCGAGTGGGATAGCAGAAATCGAGAACAGCATTGGATAAAAAGAGACTGGCAACAAAGGGTGACTTTAACACCTGGAACCAAAAATGTAATTCGCGAAAGTCTTATTGACCCTCAAAAAGTGTTACTTCCACCGCTTCACATGGACTTATGGACTTATGAAACAATTTGTTAAGGCATTGAACAAAGAAGGAAATTGTTTTAAATATTTATGTAAAACATTTCCGACTTTGTCAGAGGCAAAATTAAAGGAGGGAATCTTGGTAGGCACGCAGATTAGGAGCTTGGTGAAAGATCAAGAATTTGAAAATGTGATGGAAGATAAGGAAAAACATGCATGGCATGCTTTTAACGAAGTTGTACATAAATTTCTAGGGAATTATAAAGACACAAACTATGTTGAGATCGTTGAAAATATGCTGGAAAAATTCAGGATTCTTGGTTGCAATATGAGCATAAAAATTCACTTTTTACATTCCCATTTGGACTATTTCCCAGAAAACCTTGGGGGCGTGAGTGACGAGCAAGGAGAAAGATTTCACCAGGATATTAAAGAGATGGAAAAAAGATACCAAGGGCGCTGGGACACAAAAATGATGGCCGATTATGTTTGGACATTGAGAAGAGATCTTCCTTTAGCTGAATATGACAGAAAAACAACCAAACGAAGCTTTTCTGAAAAACAAAAACGTTTTTTTAAGAAGCATAAAGAATATATAGCTATTTCTAATAGTTTCTTTGTGTATATTTTTGTATTTTTGTTTTTTTTCTAATATAATATAAAACTAGATTATAAATGAAATAGATCGTGTTTTTTCTATATTTTTTGATTTTACTGGTTTGAAAAATAACCTTACGTGATACAAAAAAAAAGCAGATTTGAAATCAGCGCTACCCAATTATGTACTAGAAAACAGTTAAAATTTTTAAATCAACTTTCAAAGTGTTGAAAAAATGCAGGCCTGTGTTATTTTAAGAATTGCAATAATTAATTTGCTCTGGGTTATTAAATAAATTAAATTATAGTACTTTTAAAATATTTCGTGAATAGATATTGTAGAATGGAAGTATTAGATTCTTCAAACTTAATTAAAACACGTCTTAGTGAAGTTTAGAACGAGCGATCAAATAAATTCGGAGTTGAGGTAGGTTGGGCATGAGAAAATGTATTTTCTAACTTAAACATTTCTAATATCAACATGCATAGTGCTATAGACTTTTCCCAGCAAATATTTTGAAAAGTTTAATTATTTATGATTGTACAATTATTTTGGATGCCAGTGTATAATTTTTGAAATTTATAATCTATGAATGTATTTTTATTTTGAACTGATATTTATTTTTGACTTGTGTAGTTGTAGCACGCCGTTTGGCCTTGCTGTATCCGCAGACACTTTTGTACGCTGAGTTTAGAGTTACGTGTTAAGAAAATAAATTTTTATCTTTGTTTTAAGTAGCTTCGTGATTTTTGTTTAATTAGTGATGGTTTTTGATTTCAATACCGATTTATTTACGAGTGTGTAGAACTCGTAGTTGTTTAATTTTTAGACTTTCTAACTCAGGTGTCTCGTTAAACAAAATATATATTTTTTTCATTTACGCAAGTAAATTATTTAAAAGATTTATTATAATTTAAAAGAGTTAATACTGTATTTTCTTATGTATAATTATTTTCGTATTGATATTTAATCTTAGTTATTTGAATTAAATGACAAAGAACGTTTTTTAAAGTTTCTAGTTAAAAAAATCTGTTAACGATAAAATTTTATACGTTGGTATATCAAGGGCATTTTTTCATGTGGCTTGCAGATGCGTTAGAGTTTGTTTTGGGCTGTCATATCTGGTTGTTTACTTTGTTTATTGAGGGAGAAATTAAAATGTATCTTTGGAATTTATTAGTTTTAGTTTTGCTCGGTTGTCACTAAGAAAGTTTTTATTATATGCTACGGTCATTTTCATATAATATTTTTACCTTAATAATATTGTTTAATGACGCAATATTAATCTTTATACTTCATAAAGATTTTTTTTTTTTTTTGTATTAAAGTTTCATTTAAGTTTATTGTGTTTTTTATTTAACATTACTTCAAGAAGTTTACAAGTAACTTAAAGCAATATAATTAAAACATTTGTAAAAACTCTTTTACTGGCGCTTGATAAATTTGTAGAAGAGAAAAAAACCACGTTTTCCAATTGGAACCCTGAGGGAAAAGCAGTTTCATTTTGAAAATAAACCGTCTGAAACCGTTGAAACACCCTTTATATGGTGTTTCAATAAGAGCGCAAGATTTCAGTGTTCAATAAAACATGGTTTTCTGTAGCAAAGTATTGAAATATTTATTGATTTAGAAAATATACATTTGGGAATTATGTATGAAACAAAATATCTTGTAAATGGCCGCCACGGCTTTGCTGGCATATGCGTACCCTTTTGACGAAATTTTCAATAACGTTATTGAATACATGTGGTGGTATTTCATTGATACAGCGTCTAATTTCGGCTTTCAATGCTTCGATGGTTGCAGGCTTATTGGCATAAACCTGTGACTTCAGATAACCCCACAGCCAGAAGTCTAAAGGCGTTAAATCGCAAGAGCGTGGAGGCCAATTCTGGTCACCAAATCGGGAAATGACACGACCAGGAGCAAACTCGTGCAAGATCGTCAATGTTTCACGGGCGGTATGACATGTGGCACCGTCCTGCTGAAACCACATGTCGTCAAGATCAATAGCTTCCAAATGAGGCACAAGAAACTGTGTTATCATAGCACGATAACGTTCGCCATTCACCGTAACTGCATTACCTTCTTCGTTTTCGAAGAAAAACGGTCCAATTATTCCTCTAGACCATAATGCACACCATACAGTGACCCGTTGTGGATGCATTGCTTTCTGATGAATCATTCGTGGATTTTCTAAGCCCCAAATGCGACAGTTTTGCCTATTAACGAAGCCATCGAGGTGCAAATGGGCCTCATCACTGAAAATGATTTTGTTTGCAAAATCAGCAGGTTGCTCAAGGATCCAATTGGTGAATTCTCTTCGCTGTTCGTGGTCTACTGGCAGAAGTTGTTGAGTCAGTTGGATTTTGTAGGCATGCAGCTGTAAATCTTTAGCGAGAATTCGCTGAAGAGTGCCTGTTGAAATGTCCAATTCTTGTGCCCGATGGCGAATTGACGTCTCTGGCCTTTCTGTCACACTCTCGCGAACTGCCGTGATGTTTTGTTCTGAACGACCTCTACGAGCTCGTATCGTGTGTTTCACATCACTAACCGAACCGGTATTTTCGAATTTTTCGATTATTCGTTTAACCGTAGATGAATTAGGCACATTATTTCGACCGAACATTGGACGCACTTTACGAATAGTGGCAATTAAACTTTCACCATTTTCATAATAATTTTTGACAATCAGGACGCGTTGTTCTACCGTGTAATGCTCCATGTTTACTAACTCCCATCTGTCAACTTTCGATCTGCCACGTCATAATCATGTGACATTATGACTGTCAAACATGGCACGCAATTCAAATCTTGCTCTCTTATTGAAACAATCATTACTAGCTGGACAGATTGGTTGTGAATTAGCAAAGTGCAACATCACAATTCATAGCAATAAGTTGGAGACAGACGACGAATTCGCCTCGTGGCCGATATATTTGGGCATATCCCCAGATGTCCACAACAAATAGACCACATGCCGAAATAATGATAGAATTCAGCATTTGCCTAACTCAATTTGGACATATCCCGGAGTGCACATATATACAATGAACCGATGCCGATCGGAACACGAAGACAACAATATTGTAATGACTCATCCGATGACGCGAGGCGCGTCATCCCTCTGGACGTTTTCTCGACAGATTTGGAGCATTCTAGAAAATACGTTCCCATTCATATATAAGCCGTCGAGGAAGGGATGTGGACATCATTCTCACTGCGATATTCATTCCTACAACATCGCAGTTGTGAGCACCTACGTTAAATACAGCGTAAATACGAACCCGGAAGAAATGGGCGGAAGATATATCACCAAAACCGTAACGAATATAACTCTGAAGAATAACTTCAAAAGAAGATGTACGCCGCAGCAACGACAAGACGCAGAAATTATAATTAGCCAAACAACCGACGAAGAAGATATCCAAAACCTTCTACAAAGGCAACCACAGATATTCATCGTCGATCCCGTCCAGCCAACATGTGAAATAGAATTATTAGTATCGCCCGAAGAAAATGAAGAAGAAGAAGATACAAGCCCGGCAAACCCGCCCGACAACAACTCGGATCACATAATCAACGTCCAACTCCAAAACGATTTTAAAATGGCGAAGAAAACGGCAAAAAAACAAAAAACCAGACCACGCAAATACACCTATCGAAACAAAAAACGCATACAGTGTCCTCGAGAAAACAATCACCGAGGAAAAAATGGAAGAAGAAACTGAAATCACTCCACAACCTTCAACTTCATACAACAGCACTCCCAGGGTAAGAGATAAGACACACACTACACTTAACACAAAAACTGAAACAAAAAAAACACACAAAGTCGCACCAATTATCATAATCGAAAAAGACAAATGGACATACATACGACAATTACTTAAAACTAATAACATCAACACGACAGAAAGCAAAATGGTGAAACCAGGAATTCACATAGAACCGACAACTGACGAAGACTACAGAAAACTAAAACACACTCTAGACAACGAACATATACAATACTACACTTTTCAATTGAGAAGTGAAAAGACATTAAAGGTGGGGATGCGTGGCATTCCCACCTTTATCACCGAAACTGACATCACAGACGACTTGACGGACCAAGGATACCCGACTTTAAAAATCAAACGGATGAACGGCAAACACGGAATACCAGCACCACTTGTATTAATCGAACTGACGAGACAATACAAGTCAATCTACAACTTACGCGACTGCTGCGGACTGACGATCAACATAGAACAACTAAACAAACGGACTGACATTATACAATGCCACAAGTGCCAGACTTTCGGACATCACCAACGGAATTGCAACATTAACTACAAATGTATGAAATGCGGAGACGGACATTCGACACATCTATGTACTAAAACAAAAACAACCCCACCAAAGTGTGCAAACTGCGGTGGTCCTCATCTATCCACTTTCATTAACTGTCCCAATAACCCAAACAATCCTACAAATAAAACCACACCTCAACCTAAATACGTACCAGCACCACCCCCAACAAGTAATCCATGGACACAAAGACAAAACAAGACAAAACTTAACACAGTTGACGAATTAGCACTTGCCTTAGGCAATATGCTAATAACACTACACTCGACTAACGCAACAAACGAACAAATACAACACTTCGTTACACAGACACAGACAATAATAACACTATACAACAAAACACATTAAACACACAACTGAAACGCAAAAAAAAAATGTAAACGCGACTGACGCACAGACTGCACAAACAAAACACGTGACAACAAAAACAAACACAACAACGCACGATATTAATCAGACACAAACACATCACAACCCTGGGAGATACTTAACAACGGAGTGGAAATGGAGGCAATCTTCGACCACGATTCAAAATTCAAAGACTCATGAAAGGATGTGGACATTCATTCAATCCTAGAGTGTCGCGCAGTACACATAAATATAGATACATTAATCTAAATACATAAATGTGCTTATTGTTAATAGTTAGTTTTATCTTGTTATACGTTTTAATATTAATATAGTGTGTGTCTAAAGTTATTGTTAGTTTTATTTAAGAACCCGAAAAGACAAACTTTACAATATAATAACCTCAAATAATGTTGATGAAGTGTTCACGTATGATTTGTTTGTTAGTGGTTTTTGTACCGAAACTACAAAATTGTAATGTAAATAAACATTTTAATTATGGAGGCTGAAAACAATGTAGTTGACAAGCATATATTTAAAAGTAAGCTACTTGAATTGATTGAAAAAAGTAGCGGTAATAATCACAAATCACATATACCGGGTTTTTCTTCTGTCATTACACATAAGTATAATGCATTGACTGACTTATTTTCATTTCCAATTACACATAGGAATAAATATATGGTGGCGTAGGCAACCAGTTATACACCAGTCACATTTTCAAACTGTCAAAAATTTCTGTTTTTCGTTCAGACTTAAATCTTAAAATAAATACATTTTATTGAAAAATACATAATTTAAAACAGTTAATTATCCAAACAGGCGTATAACTTGTGCGAAGACAATTTTAAATATTTTTAACAAATTCAAATAAGATGGATAGTATTTCTTTAAGGTTGAAATACCTATATCTAAGATATTAAATTAGTGTATTCATAAAGGTAGAAAATATAACAAAAAAGTACAAATAGATTTTACCACATAATGAAATTGTAGAACGTCGTCACATTACTTCTAATGAATTACCGAAAGTAACGCAAGGATTCAGATCCATTTCAGTAACACGATAAAAACAAAAAACACGACGTGGTATCTTACGAATAAGTGGTTTTATAAAATGGAGAAATTAACCTTAAAAATTATAATTATTTGACAGCATCATTACTGGAATTAAAGATTGAGGGAGGAAAGCAAAGCTGTAGAGATTTTCATCTTGTTCAGGAGTTGATATTTTCTTTCGGCCGGAGCCCCTTTACCTTAGAAGACTTCGCTGTACCTTCCACTTAGTTTTAATTCTTTGAATGGTGCTTTAATTAACCATAAATCTTACAGCTAATCTTCTGACTGACCATCCTTCTCCTATTAAAGTAATTATTTGTTTTTTTTTGGAAAATGCTTAATTGCGGCATGTCAATATGACATTTACATCGCGATTTAATTGCAATATTAAATACGGTTGTACGCGTTTTTTAATGCCGCAATTATATAATGTGTTCATTTGAAAAGTCAATCTAGGTTACTTTGAAATTTTGATAGAATAAGACGCAAATATATTAGTATGTACAAAATAATACAAATCTGTATAAAAACAAATTTGTATCTGTATATGCATGGACACACAGTACGTATTTACCAGCTTTTGCTTCAACTACCAGACGCATGCGTTTCTGTGTAACCACTTTGTCAATGATAGATTTACGAAGCAAAAGACTATAGTACACTTGCGGTCAAGTAGTAAGTTTTGTCCTATCCGAAGACAACAGATAACTCTTGCCATCTGACGGACAAAACCGACCACGCCGGTGCAAAGTGTTCTTCTCGAATAGCGAAGCTATTACTGATAAAGAAGAAAAATACGCATATTACTGTGAGTCCATTAACTCGTCGCCAGGTGGCGTAGTATAGCAAAAAATAGATTGCATGTCGATGCGAAATTCACATCAAGCTTTGATACAAAATAATACAAATCTGTATAAAAACAAATTTGTATCTGTATATGCATGGACACACAGTACGTATTTACCAGCTTTTGCTTCAACTACCAGACGCATGCGTTTCTGTGTAACCACTTTGTCAATGATAGATTTACGAAGCAAAAGACTATAGTACACTTGCGGTCAAGTGGCAGATGGCAAGAGTTATCTGTTGTCGGATAGGACAAAACTTACTACTTGAACGCAAGTGTACTATAGTCTTTTGCTTCGTAAATCTATCATTGACAAAGTGGTTACACAGAAACGCATGCGTCTGGTAGTTGAAGCAAAAGCTGGTAAATACGTACTGTGTGTCCATGCATATACAGATACAAATTTGTTTTTATACAGATTTGTATTATTTTGTATCAAAGCTTGATGTGAATTTCGCATCGACATGCAATCTATTTTTTGCTATATTAGTATGTGTTGTTGTTCCGTAAACGTAAATCCAAATGACATTTGATAATGTCAATCACAAATATCAGTTAGTGCATAAAATAATCGTGCGTCGATTCTGGTTTAAATAAATTGCTTCTCAGTTTTAAAATGGCTTTCACTTTAGAACATAAAATTTTTTAAGTCCAGGCTTATTTTCGAAGTGGTAATAAAATTTATGGTTTATGGGTTTATTCAGTTCAAGATTGCATGGTAGAATTTCAAGTTGAGTTTCCACATTTTGTAATAGATTATATACAATTTAAGGATACTTTGGATAGAACTTTAAAACTTTTTTCTGAAACTGGTAGTCTCTTAAGAAAATCAGGCAGCGGAGCAGTTAAGAAACGTACACCTCAAGTTGTCAATCGCGTTGAAGAAATAATGGAAAATGAACCTCAAACATCTGTTCGACATTTGAGTCAACAAATAAACCTTTCTGTTGGTACAACTCACAAGTTATTAAAAAAGATATGCAACTTTATCCATACCGTGTCACAGCAGTACAAGAATTGTTAGAAATTGATTACCCACGTAGACTACAGTTTTGTAATTGGTTTGTAAATATGAACAATAATGGAGAACTTTTGCAAAGAGTCATCTTTACTGATGAGGCATGGTTTTATAAAACGGGATATCTAAATTCACAAAATACAAGAATTTGGAGTAGTGCAATTTCCACATGTAATTAATGAAGAATCGCTACATCCGGAGAAAATTGGTGTTTGGGCAACGATAAGCCAAAGGCGAATCATTGGACCAATATTTTTTCAGGGAACGTTAACTGCTCAAAGGTACCGTACGGAAATTTTACAACCATTTGTCAATCAGTTGCATGATGATGAACTACAAAATGCATATTTCCAGCAAGACGGAGCACCTTGTCACTGTACTACAGAAACTTTGGATTATTTAAGAGAATTTTTTGATGAGCGTATAATTAGTCGAAATACTGAAATTGCCTAGCCTGCACGTTCATGCGATTTAACACCTTGCGACTTCTTTTTGTGGCCTTATCTAAAAAATAACATATTTCGAACACCTATATTGAATTTGAATGATATGCTACAGAGAATCGAACAGAAATGCATGGAAATTAATAACAATCCAGTAATGTTGCAGAATATCATCAGAAATTTTGAACGGAGGATTTTAAAGTGCATTGATCTTGAAGGACAACATTTTCAACATTTGTTATAGTTTTCAATAAATACCTATTATTTGTTATTTATTGTATGTATGAAACTGTAAAAATATACGACTTCGTAGGTTAAGTAGTAAATTTTAATTTACGACATACTTCAAAATGTTCTCAGTAAATCACATACTACTAGATTGACTTTTCCAATGATCACTTGTTACCTATTGTGTTTCATTTCGTTAGATGACATTTGAGTTTTGAATGAACAAAATTTACAAATTGACAATTATGTATGTTGATATTACAAATGCTTAATTTGGGAAATACGTTTTTTTCGTGCAAAACCTACTTCGAGTCCGGATTTATTTGATCGCTCGCTATAAAAGTAATTTCACAAATAAATGAATAATTCAATATCAATGTTGGCTATGACTTCTGGTATAGTGAAAGTGGTTCATGAGTGTAAATAATATTTGATTTTAACACGCCAAGTATCAAGATTACGTGCCACAAATTTTTAAAAGTTTCTTAAGGCGTTAACATAGAAAACTTCTAACGAACGGGTTACGTTAAAAGCCCTGTATAGGTCAATCTTTTTTGAAACAGCCTGTGTATTAAATTTATAACTATAGGTGAGTTTTTTTAAGAAAAAATATGATAATAGAGTCTGCAACTTAAATATCTCACCCAATTCCGAATTGAATGCTGTTAGGATATCCGGATAACCACTCAAAGCCGGATTTTGCCCGCCTAGGCAATGGTGGGGATCCCACAGACCTCCATAAGGTGGTGCTATGTCGTTTGGATAATTCGGATAATCAGCCCCCTGAAAGAATTCAGTAATAAAACCCTATTTAACCCTTTCGTCCCTGAATTCTAATTTTAAACCAAGAATACAAAAAGCATGCATACGTTAATGATTTGCTTTAAAATTGTTGGCTACTAATCTTTAAAAATTTTTTTTCTTGTTGAGGGGAGGGGATATTTGGTGGTCAACCTTTGTACCAGCAGGATTTTTGGGTGGTACAATAGTGTACCATCAGGTATATACAACAACCTTGTAACTATTGAGAATTTATTCAAAAACATATTTTCAGAAGTACAATGAAAACATTAGTAATTACCTTGTATGGTACAACTTAAAACAATCCTTACACAAAGGAATATTGCATTCCTGACATTGTCTTTGTCCTTTTTTGAAGATTTTCCTCACTGCATCTAGAACATCTTCTTCTTGTTGGTCATTCCACTGGAAGATGCAATGGTACTGAACCATTAATTTTCCTTTTCTTATTCGGAGGTCTTCGTTTTGGAAGAGGCAACGAAGTATTTTGTATGCCCTCAGCTATTAACTCTTCGGTAAGTGTTACAAAAAACGTTAGAAAAGACGTTTTTCTATTTTCACGTCTCAAATCATTATATAGTATCCAAGCGTTTACTGCACACATATTCAAGCACGTATAAATTACTTTTTTCCACCATTTATTTGACTTTCTGTCGTGATCATACAAGCCTACAAGTTGATCTGCCCTATCAACTCCTCCCATAATCTGACGATAAAATGATATGGCTTCTGGACATTCAATAGGTACTTTTTCGCCAGTTTTTGTTTTTTTAGAAACTGTAGTCACATCCGGCTTATGACAATTACTCATAACAATGACTTCTTTTGTGTCTTGCCATTTGGTACACAATAATCCACTGTCGGTACATTTAAATATAGACTCTCGCCGTTTCAATTTTTCCTTCATATTTGGAACATTTTTGCGATTAGACATACAAGTTCCCAGTGCTGAAAAATTCAATGTCTCCAATAAATGTACACTAGTAAAGAATTTGTCAAAGCATAGTACTACATCAGCATCTTGAATTGTAGCCGCTAGTGCTTTTACTACTCGCTCTCCAAGGGTAAGTGATTCGCTATTTTTAGTTGTAGAAGATTCTTTGCCACAATATACATTCAAATCGTAAGTATATCCAGAACGGGCATCACAACGTAGTCATAACTTTATTCCTCTTTTTGTTGGCTTGAGTGGCATAAATTGTTTCAACGCGGAACGGCCCTTGAATTTTGTCATGCTTTCATCTATGCTTTGAAAAGCACTATCTTGACGACATTTTGAAAATGTATATTTCAAGCAAGATAATAGCTCATCAATATAGTAAGTCTTTGACGAATTAGGTGGTTTTTCGGGTGCAGCAAAATAGAGCTTTGAAGCAAGAATCATGTATCTATCACGTGACATGGCTTTTTCAATTGCACGATTACCTAATGATTCTTTCCCACTGCAATAGTGCTTGATACCAGGAAGCTTATTGTAGGAAATTATGAATATACATCCTAGCAATTTTTGTATTTCTCCTTTGTCTGTGAATTTATGCTTACTTTTCTTTGTCTTATTCAATATGTCAAATCGCTGGTTGGTATATTCTATTACTTTCATATAAAGTGAATGAGAAAACAGTTTATTATAAATTTGCAAAGGACTCATGTGTATAGTAATATTTTCATTCACTTTGCAATTTCTATATTGTGTAAGTGTTTTCGCAGGAACAAAATTATCAGTGGGAAACACCCAGTCTAAAATACGGTTTTTCTCACCTGAATTTTGTTGGCTCGATTGTGCTTCATTTAGAGGAATTTCTTCTGGCTCGCATATATCAATGTCCGGTTCACTCTCGTATTCGTCACCCAATACGCCTTGATCGGAAACATACTCTAACTCACTATTACTTTCAGGTACATAATCATCACTAGATCCAGCGGAATATGGCTCGGCCTCACAGCTACTAATGTCTGACAAATTCTCTATTGCATATTCAAGCTCTCTTTCCGTTAATTTTCTTTTTCGTGCCATGGCACCTCGAAATTTATGGTATTAGACCTGTTAGTACATATCAGCACACCGACCGACTGTTCGAAAACAATGCCACTACTAACCTCCAAATAAAAATCAGCTGTCAACATATGGTGGACTATATGCAATACACATAAAATACCGGCGTGGTACACTTTTCATAAGCTAACAACGTATAATAGGACTTTCAGGAATTTTTAAGTCTTGAAGGTACATATTGTCGTGGATTTTTCCCTTCAGAAGAAAGAAAAAAATAGTAGAAGAATATTGAACATTATTTGTATAACATTTATGTAAAAAATGCATTTTATTTTGGTGTCTATTTTTATTTCAGACTGAGAACGATATAAATTTAAATTTTAAATGATGAATTTTGTAATGTTTGATTTTTATCCATGTCTGTAGGTCGCCCAGGCTTAGATTGATGTTCAAAGTTGGCGCTATCCTGGATGTTAGAGCGTGTATTGAGAGATATACATTTTATTATTGTTTTGAGTTATATAGGTAGGGATGCCCTAGCGTTTCCAGGACCTTCATGTTAGAGATTCATTAGTGTCCTTGGAGATAGGTCGTTATAATTGAATATTAGATACGACTTAATTTTGTCTAATATTTCTATAGTTTGGATAATTCGTTTTAGTAGTTTTTGGTGCGTCGATTGTGTTAAATAGTAATTTGTCGTGATTTTACAAGTTTTGTATACTTGTAGTTGAATTTATTTAAAACACCTATCTGAAGAAAGGAATCTCTCGTGCTGTGTTACGTTACATTAATTAATGTAGGTACCATTTATGATTATTATTAATATATTGAAGAAAGCGCCATAATTAATTTGTAAACTTTTGTAAATTTTTTTTATATGTTCAGAAAAATATCTAGAAAATTTGTTAGACTGTTTTTATGGAGTTTGGTTTTTATTCACATAAATATTTCAATACGTAGGAAGGTGGGGACAAGTTTGTGTGATGTCATGTTAATGCATGCATGACGGTAAGAATTTGATTTCGCGCGCAAGATAAACAAATCTTTATTTTGACGTTTGAGTTTTGGGTTAAAATTATTGTTGACATCTAATAAATTTTCTTGTATATTATTATTTATATTTTTGCTCGTGGTTATTCATTTTGAGGTTTTTAACGACTTGTATCTTCATATGATATCCAAGTCTTTTTATCCTCGCAGCTGTGCATTTAACAGTTCAACGTTACACTTTGTAAAGTTGATTTTTTTTTTATTTTTTTTTAATAAAATTGTAAGGGGGAAAATGTTTGTATAATTTGTCTGATACCTTGTATTATTTTATGATATTACCCGAATCCGAGAGGATTACCCCTGGAGAAGTGAGCTCAAGGAAAGCGACCTGATTGAAGCCAGCCGGCAGATTAAGTTGCGGTGTGAAATTAAAGTTTATAAGCAATTAAAAGCATAATTCACAGCAATATGTGTACCGATCGGGACGAAAGGGTTAAATCATATGACTTTACATATTGAACTAAAAGAGCCTTGAATTGAAGAAGAATTAAAAATGTTATAAATTACATAGATATGAGAGAGATAATTCATTTACGAATAAGGCATACAAAGATATCTAAAGAAGAATGCTATTAAGATGGTTCAAATATTGGAAAAGGATTAATTATGAAAGGCAAAATACCAATTCAACTAAAGAGGAAAATCTTTGAATCATGTTTAATATGTGGCTGTCAAACTTTGGACAGTGACAAAAAGATGAAAATTAAAGATGTTCTAATGATTTCAAGTGAATTAAACATCAGATAAGAAGAAGGAAATAAATGAAAATATTAGTCAAATAATAAGCTTAATCATTAATTACTAATATAAGAATTATATATGCTAGGGGAGTTTTTTGTTATCTACCCACCTAGATATGAAAGAAACGAGTTAGAAAACGAAACAAAAAATTTTTTCGACGTAAGAACCATTAACACTCCAACGTTTCTTTAACCTCTTCAGGCTAAAGGTAATATAAGGCAAGTCGGGTGAAGATGCCAAACCAGGTAAGATGCCCAAGTGCAATAGTTCGGCCGCTAATCCTCAGATGGTGTAATGGACGCTATGAAAGCTGTATTACGACGAGGTGTAGGTGAGCCGGGAAGTCCGGAAGTTTTCGAGGAAGTGAAGTGATTTTAAAGGTGAATTTGTGTTTACAGCAGGTAAATAAATATTTTCAACGCTCTGCAATTAACGTAACCAACTAGTTATCTTAGTACTTTATAATCGGTTTAAAGCAGGAACTGAAACCGAACCCGAACCTGAACCCAAACGGGTTCAGGTTCGCTGTTTATAAAGACTTTGAACCCGCACCCGTTGAACCCAAAAATTCAGCAAGGTTAGGGTTCAAAAATATAAAAAAATGAGAAATATTTAATAGAAGAATAATAAAAAACATTACATTTCTTGCATGCAAAAAAAAAAAATTAAAAACAAAATCAAAATAAAATAACGACTATTTGTAGCGAACAAGTAACCAGTAACCTTCACACAAACTAGACTAAAATGGGAAATCCCCTTTTTCTGTTTGAGCTATGTACAAACATAATATTTGTGTTAAACAAATCAGTAGGCAAACATTTTCTTGTAACCAATGCAAATAGTAGCGACGCAAACCGTGTATTAGTATATTTTAACTTTCTTAAAGTAAACGTGGGTTGTTAAAATCAACTCTTAAATTGTTTTTAGTAAAGTGAGTGCTCACATTCAAATTTAAAAATTTATATAAATTTTTTGATTTTTCTAACCCAGAGATGTCTACGAAATTTACGAAAAATTTATTTGTATAATGCAAAAATATTTTTAATAATATAAAATATTATTAAAAATGGGGTGTGAAGAACACAATACAAGTTATATATTTGTCAATGTATCTCCTCTCCAAAGACGCAGATACGTATTTCACCTTTCTACAGGATCGTCGATACGCCCCTGCTGGAGAAGAGATACATTCAACCAAACATAACTACCTTGCTATCAACCAGAAATTATTAAGACAGAGCGTGAAAGAATATTCAGCGCTGTCTACATAATAACTGCCGAACTAAGCAACGTGTTTTTATGGACGGTAACAACCATATCTATAAAAAACTGTATTATCGTGTCTTCACTACTTGTCGGGCGAACCGAATGCGTATATAACAAAATAATTTGAAACATACATGAGTGGGTAAAAACCACACCAATTTGTATAATACAAAAGTATTTTTAATAATATAAAATATTATTAAAAATGGGGTGTGAAGAACACAATACAAGTTATATATTTGTGAATGTATCTCCTCTCCAAACGATCCTGTAGAAAGGTGAAATACGTATCTGCGTCTTTGGAGAGGAGATACATTCACAAATATATAACTTGTATTGTGTTCTTCACACCCCATTTTTAATAATATTTTATATTATTAAAAATACTTTTGTATTATACAAATTGGTGTGGTTTTTACCCACTCATGTATGTTTCAAATTATTTTGTTAAAAATTTATTTGCTTATGATGCAGGAAAAGATGTATCTATATGCTCAGAATGCAAATATGAAATGAAAGGTAAACATACGGCAAATCTTGGGTGGCATATACAACGGAAGCATCCTGAACTATTCAAGAAAACTCAAAATGAATCGTCAACATCTAAATTGAGTCAGATCACCAATAAAAGAGCAAGAGCGGAGGAAAATACCCTTGAACAGTATTTAAATATTATCAAGATAAAAACCTGCAAACAAAGTTTCATTGATTCATGCGTAAAATTAGTAACCGTTAATGGCCGTCCTTTCACAATCTTCGAAGATTCTGGCATGAAAGAAATAATCGATCCGATTGTGAATGCACTAAAAGTATCAGTAAATAGTCATAATATAAGTGATCTTGTTAACAACAAAGCAACAGAAATATAAAAAACAAAATTAAATTGGAAATATCAAGCAAAATTATTTCAATTAAAATTGATTCTGCTTCTCGTCTTGGTAGATGTATTGTAGGGGTAAATATTCAATATATTTTTGACGGAAAAATAAAACTACGAACTTTGGACATGCATGAGGCTCAAAATCGTCAGACAGAAGCCTACATAAAAAATCTTATCATCAGCGTTCTTGATTGTTACGACATAAAACTGCAGCAAGTATATTCAATTACATCAGATAACGGAAAAAATATGATCAAAGCTGCTGAATTATTAAAAGACGAGTATGAAAACTTTGACATGGAAGATGAATTTGATGCAGCTGAAGCAAATGCGCTTTCTTATATTGAACTGGAAGGAGCAGAAACATTAGCACATTCACACCCAAATATTATTCATTTCAGGTGTGTTGCTCATAGTTTACAGTTGGCAGTGCTCGACACAATATCTAGTCCTCCTTTTAAGAAAATTCTTGATCAATGCAGAGCCATTTGCAAAAAATTGCGAACACTAAATATTTCTTCTTTAGCTAAGAAGCTAAACTTGAAAAAAGCCGTACTAGACTGTCAAACTAGATGGAATTCCAGTTATGACATGGTTCAAGCCTTATTGAAATACAGAAGTTTTTGTTCGGAATTGTTGGTTGCTGAATTAACTATGACTGATAGTACTTGGAATATTTGTGAAGAATTCGTAGAAGCTTTTGCACCTGTTAAAAAAATAACGCTGAAACTACAAGAAGAACAGATGAATTTAGGCGATTTTTATAGAATCTGGCTTACTTTTAAATTGGAGCTAACAAAAGATGACAAAACAAAATCATTTTCAAAAGAATTATATTTAAATATTATAAAAAGAGAAAACAACTTTATTAACAATCCACTTTTGATTGCAGCAGTATATCTAGATAGCAGATTTAAGGTCATTTTAAGTCCTGAAGATGTTGAAAATGCTAAAAAACATATTTTGAAAACAATAAAAATTTTGAAAAATTTACAAATGGAAAGAGAAAAAGAGAATTTTGTGAGAGAATCAAATGTAAATGTCACCGCTTCGATTGATAATTTAGTTAAAAATGAATTTGATATATATGAAAAATATCCAAGACTGGGAAAAGAAAAAAACATTTTACTATTTTGGGAGCAACATAAAACGGAAACGCCATTATTGTATCAAGCGGCTCAGATTATATTCGCAGTACCTGCTACGCAAGTAAGCGTCGAGAGGGCCTTTTCAGCCTTGAAATTCATTTTATCCCCACAAAGAACAAATTTAAAAGAAGAAAACTTGAAAAATATATTAATTGTAAAATTAAACGAAAATTTCTTTGAAAAATAAGTTTTCTACAAATAAAACACATGTAGTTTTTTTAAACTTTGAACCCGAACCCGAACCTGAACTTTTTATTTTGATTAACCCGAACCTGAACCCATTTTTTTCGTGGTTTCAGTCCCTGGTTTAAAGAAATAATATCAAAAAGTAAAGGTTAGTGTTGATGTTTGTTATTACCACCTGGGAGTTGCCGCGAAATTGATTTTATAATTTAGTTTGGCGTCTTCCCCAGCTATAGGGGTAAGATGCCATAAACAATTTTTTTCCATATTTCTATCGATATGCCACGGAAGAATATCCAATAGGGCCCAGAGGTCTGAAGAAGATATTTCCAGGGCAGTTGCGTTATTAAAGGAGGGCGGTCGTAGTGCTAATTCCATTTAAAAAGAATTAAAAAATCTTACAAAATGCAGTTTAGATCCACCAGGCTGGCTAGGGAAAAAAAAACCGAAGAGAATTTTGTACAGTACATCAAACAGTTAGAACAATCCGGTTATGCAGCTACCCCTACAGAAATTATACGTCTGGCATTCACTTTTGCAGATGCAAACAAGATTAAACACAATTTTAATAGAGAGAAAGGTACAGCTGGATATGATTGGTTCTCTCTATTTATGAAAAGACAATTACGCCTGAGGACCACTCAAGGTCGCTCAATTGGTAGATCATTAGGAATGTGTCGCAAAGAAGTCGATGCATATTGGAATGTTCTCGAAAAATACAACTTCCATACCGAGCCGCGTAAAATCTATAATATGGACGAAACTGGGTTACAGTTAAATCACAAACCTGGGAAAGTGGTAGCCACGAAAGGAGCTAGAGATATTCAGAGGCTTACTAGCAGCGAAAAAGGAGAAACCATAAGCATTATCGCCTGCTGCAATGCGGAAGGTAATTTTTTACCTCCATATTGTATTTTTCGAGGAAAAAATAAGAAAGCAGAATTCGAGGATAACATGCCACCAGGATCTAAACTTTTTATGTCACCCGATTCAGCATATGTCGAGACCAATATATTTTTAGATTGGGTACAAACTCATTTTTTGCCACGAAAAGAGCCCGGGCCAGTGCTCCTTATCGTCGATGGGCATTCTTCCCATTGTAGTCACGTCAACGTTCTAGACATTTTGTCTCAAAACGAAATTATACTCCTATGTTTACCGAGTTTTTTCCGTCAGCCTTTAAAATGCTACTGGAACAAAGCGTGTGCATTCTAGATGCGAAATCCTCCAGGAAGAAATCTTACAAGACTGCAGTTTGGGTCACATCTGTAAGAGGCGTGGGGACGAGCTGCCTCTCATGAAAATGGACGCTCGGGCTTTGTCTCTTGTGGAATTCATAATTATAACCCAGACCGCATTCACGATTACGCATTCTCAGCTTCGGATAGGGCTGCAGGAAGTACAAATCACAATCAGGTTCAAGATCCTGAATTAAGACCTACTTCAACACAACAAGACCCTGGAACAAGAGATGGGGAAGAAGTTCAGCTAGGAAAAGATGATAATACAGGAATTGAAACAGGAGAAGGTGGTCACGAAATAGAGCCAGAAGAAGATGATGAAGAAATTCACAATGTTTCTGTCGTAGTGACATTTGCAGAAATTTCTCCCATTCTTGTATTGCCTGGACCAAGTAAGGCACGTCCTAGGAAGCACCATGCGGAAGCAATGACCTCTCTTGAAGTTAGAGCACAGAAGCGCCAAAAATTGGAGAAACGGCTAACTCAATAGGCTGCAAAGCAAAAGAAACAAGAAAACAGACAAAAGAGGCAAGAGGAAAAGAAACAAGAGCAAAAATAGAAGAAACAAAATGAGAGACAACCAAATCAGAAGAAAAAAACAAAAGAAAAAAAAAATAAAGACAAGAATCGAGACTACAAAAAAGCAAAACTGGCAAAGAAGTTATGTGAAAGCAGGAGCGATGAAGAAAGTGATAATCCGAATTTGTCGGAATATAGCCTTACATATGGCACATCTGCCATATGTAAGGCTATTATGGTGACAAAAATGGCCCAAAAGTAGACTAGATCTGCTGCATTATTTGTAAGAACTGGTTGCATGAAATATGCACAACTAGGGAAAATACGTGCAGGAATCTAATATTTTTATGTACTACATGGCATCTTTACCGAATAGAGTAACACAGTACTGAAATATTCGGTGCAGATGCCTCAATCCCTTATGGGAGTTAACTTGTTCACTTTGGCATCTTACCCCTATACCTCAGGGTAAGATGCCAATCGTAAAGTTTCAGTTTAATGTTTTTGTATTAATCATTTTACCATTTAAATAAAATTTGTTTCTATTATAACATTCTAAACATTATATCCTTTGAATATATGTATGTACAGTAGAATCTCACAAATTCGAACCGTCCAGAAATTAGAACCGGCCATTTCAATGTATTGGACGCTCTGAAATTAGAACCTGTGGTTCTAATTTCTGGAAGTGTTTTTTTTTTGGTTTTTATTTCCACTAGAAAAAATTTTTTTTCTATGATTTTGAACTAAATAGGCCCAAAAACCAAATTAAACGCTCTAAAATTCGAACAGGGGGTTCTAATTTCTGGAAGTTTTTTTATTTTTTTTGTATTTTCACTACAAATTATTATTTTTTGCTCATTAAAGTAAAAATAAAACTGGGAATCACCGAATTATTCGTGGTGTGTACAATTCGGTCATATGCGTGTGAAATTTGATATGCTTGTACAAATTTGGGTCAGTTGATGACTGAAGGTCAAAGTGAAGTGTTCATATGTGTGAAAGTTAAAAAAAAATGCCAAACAAACGTAAAAAAAATACCTTATCTTTGGATACTAAGGTTAAAATATTAAAAAGACTTAATGAAGGCGTGAGTGGAAATCGTTTAGCTCAAGATTTTAATGTGACAAAATCTTCCATCAGCTACATAAAATCAAAAAAACCAGAAATAATGGATGCAGTTACTAGCACCTATCAGGAAGCAAAAAAAAATCTTTACATAAGGCAGAATATGAGGAAATGGAAAAGCGCCTTTATAAGTGGTTTTTAAATCAACGTGAAAAGAAGAACACAGTGACAGGACCCGTATTAAAACCAAAAGCTAAGTCAATTTTTAGTGAAGTGTACCCCGATAAAGATGAAAACGCATTTACTGCAAGTGATGGATGGTTTTCCAAATTTAAAATACGGTTTTTAAAAATTGGTGGTGAAATACTTTCGAGTGATGTTGGTGAGGTCACTCCATTTCTACGCAGATTTCGTGCAAAAGTCGCGGAAATGGGGTTATTGGAAACACAAATCTATAATGCTGATGAAAGCGGATTATTTTTCCGTTGCCTTCCAGATAAAAAAGTGCCCAAGGATTTAAAATTCAAAAAGAACGCGTTTCAATTTTACTAGGCGCAAATTCTGGTGGCTCACACAAATTAAAACCATTGGTTATGGGAAAAGCTAAAAAGCCAAGAAGCTTCAGAGGATTTGATAACCCACTTCATTATGACTTTTCGAAAAATGCGTGGATGACTTCCCGGATTTTTCATGATTGGTTTCACAAGATATTTATCAAAGAAGTATGTTTAACCAATGCATATTTTAAGTTCCATATTTTTTAATTTTTTTTTTTTTTTGTTCTACAGGTCATCCGATTTTCTGAAGACAATAATTTGGCCCCAAAAGCTCTTCTGCTTGTAGATAATCGTTCCGCTCATGCACCAATTGATAAACTTCAAAGTGAGGATGGTAATATAATTGCATATGTAACAGCAGCTGTGCAGCCAAAATGCAGCCTATTAAAATGACAAATCTTTTTACAGAAGTAAGTTGCTATCTCAATTAATTGATGATGGTGGTGATATTGATAAGCTTTTGAAACGGCGTTCAATCCAAGATGCAATAATATTGTTGAAACAAGCATGGGATGAGGTACAACAGACAGTGTTAAAAAATTCTTGGTCCAAATTATTAAATTGGGACTCAGGCGATTACGACAACGATGATGATTTGCCACTAGCACAATTGGCTCAACGAAATCAGGATTGCACTGAAGTTCTTCAAATAAATCTTGATCTTTTGAATGAAATTATGCCAAACAATTCCGTAAATGTTAATGAAATCGATGAATGGAATGAAGATGTGTTTACTGACTGATCTAATGCAGAGAATAGCGATGAGGAGGCTTCAGATAGCAGCGACGTCGATATTATCGACATAACGCCAGCTATTCCTCATTTAAAAGTCCTTGAAGCAGTGGCGGCTGGCGCATAAGCGCTGCAGTGCTGCAGAGCTCCCAAAAAATTGGGCGGGCGAACCTGTATTAGTTATAACTAGTTTTCTTTTACATAATTTTTCCGACATTTCTGATGTTTATAAAAGCGTAACATATTGTTGTGAAAATTCTCCCCCTGTATATCAAAAAATTTGCATATTTTTCTACATCATCCTGTAGAGGACATCAAACCCTACAATTTGACACTTCAATCATCAAAATCCGATCAGTAGAAGCCGAGATATTCGCTTCCGAAATTCCAACACTAACGCCGGTTATATATAGTATTTTATCAAATAATATACAATAGGCGACCAGTGGAATAACCAACCTAATTCGCGCGATCGCTCACTTGTTCCTTATCTGGTCCACACGTACGTGCGCTCAGAGCTTTTTCAAACACCCGCGCGCACCCCGCTACCCCCGCGGCTGTCTTAAACCAATGCGTGATTTTACCAGGCATGTTCGCTGCATTTACACCAGCGCGAAGGGCGATATGATTCGGTACCTAAACTAATATTATAAAGAGGAAACATTTGTGTTTTTGTATGTATGTTTGTAATGCTTTCACACAAAAACTACTGGACCGATTTCAAAAATTCTTTCACCATTAGAAAGCTGCATTTTCACTGAGTGACATAGGCTATATTACATTTTCAAAAAAAAAAGATATCCCCAATAAAAATGCATTAATGTAACCCAAGGTGTGAAAAAATCTGCCATCGCGTACGCTGCGGAAACTATTGTTGATAGAACAAAAAAATGTTCTACAGTATTATAGAACGTACTAATATCTACAAAAAAGTCCGCGAAACCATATGTCCAACTACTGTAGTTATGCCACTATACTTCCTACTAGTATTTCCTACTTTTTTACATTTTAAAAGTTAATAAAAGTGCCGACAATAATCAAACCATATTATCCATAGCTCTGTATTATTTCTTATCCTATTAAATGATATTTTATTAAAGACTATTTCAATACCAGTAAAATACTTTTTAAATTATTAAAATCGGACATTCCATTCAAAAGATATAACGAATTTAAAAATGTCAATCTAAAGAAAATAATGTTATAATATAATGTAGTAGTATTGCGATGGCCATATTCATTTTGTTTGTAATAAATTGACAATCGAAAAATTATAACTGGAATAAGAATAGTATTGGCAGAAGGAATTTAATAACAAGTTCAATGAGAATGAAAAGTAATAGGAAACAGGCACAGAGAAGCTGTTATAGAAAGAAGTTAAACATAAAGTGATATAAAATCCAAAAATTAAGGATCACAAGAAAGGAAGATTAAATATTTAAGAGAATACACTCACTATTGTATTTATTCAAGGTAGGATCGAAGAAAAGACAACATATACGATACAAATTTTATTAAAAGAATTTAAATAACACTGAGATATTTGAAAGATGACGTTTTTGAAGTAATTTCGACAATGTGTCAAAAGCCAAGTGACAGGAACATTATTAAAATAGCGGGTTACATTGTTTATAAGTTATGTTAAATTAGTAAATGGACTAAACAGATTTAATAAGCGACGAGCCACCACCAGAAAAACGCAAACGTCCAAATAACAGCAGATTTAATCATCGAATTTCGGCTTTAGAGGTGTGTGATGTTATTCTAAATTGTGCAAAAGATCGATTTCATTTTAAAGAGCATCTAGTAGTGGCATCACTTTTTTTTTCGGAATGCTTTAGAGAGTATTGCAGTAAATTTCCTGAGGACAAACTCACTTCCGCATGCTCCTATTATCCCACCCTTGATAAAGAAAGATTACGAACTGAATTGTCTGTTATTTACTCAAGAACTGATTGTAGATCTTTAAAAGGCGCACTACCTCTTCTAAAATTTTTAATAAAAAACAATCTGGGAGATACGTTGAAGGAGACTAGAAAATTATTAGAAATTGTAATAACAACTCCCATGACAACATCAGAGGCCGAACGATGCTTTTCAACACTAAATCGAATTAAGACGTTTCTCAGAAATTCAATGACCGAAGATCGTTTAACATCTCTTTCCATGCTATCTATCGAAAAAAAGTTTATCTCCGAAATAGACAATTTTAATGACAAAGTGATAACAAAATTTGCAAATCGAAAAGAACGTAGAATAGATTTAATTTATAAGAAATAATTTGTTAGTAAAGTAGTGCTTAGTGACTCTTATTTTTTTGTGTGACAATTGACAATCGTTCCAGAAATACATTACTTCAGTGCGGAAGGCGAGGAAAGCACGATAAGATCGATGGGAGACAACCTCTTACTGCCCGTGCAAGGTAAATTTTTTTGTAAAACTTGCAGAACACCTTAAAATTTTTAGCACGAGCCGCCACTGCCTTGAAGGCATCAATAATGTTATAAAATGGTGCAAAACCAGTGATATATTTTCCAGTAAACACATGTCTAACCTTTTGGACGTCCGTAACGATATCGTTGTATCCAGTTTAAATAAATCAAAAAAACAAACAAGTACATATTACTGATTTTATGTTAAAAACCAATTAAATACCTAATAATTCAAAAACTTTTTAAAAGTTTTTCTATGAATTTAATATGTTCAATTATGTAATTAAATGTTAATAAATAAAAACTGTTTTGTGTTAAAATAAAGCTTACATAACTAGTTTTATTATACTTAATGTTATTATTTTCTGTAAAAAAAAAATGTTCAGAAATTCGAACTTTTCAGAAATTCTAACTGCCCGCTGCACAAAGTGGTTCTAATTTGTGAGATTCTACTGAATTTGAAATTTCTAAAATATACATACTTTTTGAATTATTCTAAAATTATAAAACTATAAACATCTTTCTCTAACTTACCTTAAAGCTATCAAAAATTTTATTCAAAACTATACCAGTGTGACTTGGCCCTTTTAGAAATAAACGATTTAATTGTACAAAGCTTTAGTAAGACTGATTTATAACATCAAGTACCTACTTCCATCTTTGTTTAAAGGAATTCTATAAATTTGTAATTGTAAAAAAAATCAGAGAATAATTTTTGAAGAAAATATAAACACAACTCACGTTGTTGGCATCCCAGGGCCCGTGGTCGTTTGAAAAAGACATTTTCATCAGGAAATCTTTTTTTTTAACAATCAACAAGAACACGAAAATATATTTAAAACAAAAATTCTTAATACACTTTGTTTTATTTGGAACTAATTTATACTATTCAAAAATCACAGACGCACTGCTAGAAACACAATTGTAAGGATAACTTGATTTAATGCCCACCGTACGGTACCGTTTGCTTTATTTTCCACCTATAAATGCCAATATCGAATGATCATTGGTTGCTGAAGTTAGGGGTTGATACCAGACTGCTTGGCAACCAATAGAAACAGTGCAAGATGTTACAGGACTGTCGAGATATAAATAGACCTTTTGGAAGGTGTTATAAGAGCGGGTATGCTTTGAAAGTGTAGTATCGACGTTTTGAAGTTTGTCATATTCATTTCTAAATTTTTGAAAATAAAATGTAAGATTTAGGGTAGCTATAAATGTTTTAATACATTACCATTAATATTATGTAACAGAAAAAAATAATTTAACACTTTTATTTAGGTGTAATTTCTATGTTGGTATTCTGGCTTTGTTTACAAATACATACACCAATAATGTGATAATTTATTTGTTTAATTTCTTTAACTAACTCATGAAATGCCAAGAAATATTATCTACGATCAAACATGAATTAAATTGTTTTTTTTTTTTAGGTATTTTGTACTTCCGAAATATTCAAAATTTATAACATGTATTGTGCCTGTAAACTTGAAATATGCATCTTATACCCTCTCCCTTTTAGCGCTTATATTTTTTGAATTATCTTTTTTAAACACTCGACTCGCTAATTCACTAATGCCCGTAAATATTTATTTAATAATAATAATAATAATAATAATAATAATAATAATAATAATAATAATAATAATAATAAAATAAAATTAACAATAATAAAACAGCTTACCTCTCACCAAATGATGAATAATTTGGCGAGAGATAAGATTCATGCATATTTTTCTATATTAGGTAGAACATATTTGTCAATATTGTGGGCATATTTTCATCAAAATATACGCATATTTTGCTATTTTTACATGCATATACTCCGAGCTTTAGTGATGAGTAGTGATGAGTGGACCAATCCGGAGCGATATTGGTAAATATTTCATATAAAAGCCGAAAAACTCCAATAATTTATCAATTTATATATATATATATATATATATATATATATATATATATATATATATATACTGGCTGATTCATTTTCGGCCCTCACCATAGGGATCTCGCTTATTATTGGAGATGGAGTATAGGTTTAAATTTGGCAAAGTTGTTAAATTTTGTGTTTGTTATAAATCCGTAAAGAAAATAGACCTGTGACAAATGACATTCGTAATTAAAAAAAAAAACGCGAAAACCCCATTTTCTTCTTTTATCTGTAGCACCGACATTTGGCTTTGTAGAGAAAAAATAAAAACACTTCTTTGTGGCCATTTCTAAACCTCTATCCAGTGGTGAACTCTAAATTTTTATACGGCGTTTCGTTTCTTTCTGGCCATCATCAACTATCTAATTTCTTATAGGCGCTATATTGGATTTAGACATCTTCAGAAAGAGTTTCTTTTTATGATTTCAACCATGTACCACATGCTGACTAAAGTTTTTGACATTAGGTTTTATTTGAAAGAATAAATTATAAGATTAATTAAGGTAGCCATGGAATTTCTACCTGTCAAACATTTCATTTATTGTTCATTAATAATACAAAAATGTCATACACTAACGAAGAGAAACGAGATATGATAAGTATTTTTTATTCTTCGAACCGAAATTCAACAGTAGCGAGTACAAGATATCTACAATTATATCCAGAACGACAACAGCCTCATCGTACCATTTTTCTAGATCTCGACAGAAATTTGGTCGAGAATGGATCGTTTACTAAGCCGCGTAATGGTCAAGACAACAGGAATTTAAATGAAAATCGACAAGATATTTTACAAATGGTAAATTAAAAGCGTGTTTCGTGTTTTCAAATTTCATGTTAATCTTGTATTTTTATAGATAAATAATAATCCATCAATTTCTACACGCGAAGTAGCGTCAGAATTAAATTTGTGCCAGTCCAGAGTTTGGAGAACTTTACATAAAAGTAGGTTTAAACCATACAGGATCCATGTTAGTCACTCTTTACTGCCTGGAGATCATTTGAGAAGGCTAGAATATTGTAATTGGTTAATGGGAAGGATAGAAAATGACGAAAATTTTTTAAGCAAAATCATCTGGTCAGATGAAACAAAATTTACAAATTCTGGAATGTTCAACAGAAATACGGAGCACTATTGAGCAGTACAAAATCCCCGACAGAACAGGGCTAGAAGACCACAACATCGTTTTGGAATAAACGTTTGGATGGGTATTTTGGCAAATCGTCTCTTAGGACCAGTTATGTATGAAGAACATTTAAATGGAGAAAGATATTTAAACATTTTACGTACATACGTATCTGACTATCTTGACGACAATATCCCATTAAATCAATTACAATATTTATGGTGGCAACAAGATGGCGCACCAGCACACAATGCAGCTGTTGTTAGAAATTTCTTAAATCAAGAGTTTGCAAACCGTTGGATTGGAAATAGGGGAGTTGTTGAATGGCCTGCGAGATCACCTGATTTAAGTCCGCTAGATTTTTTTTTATGGGGATATGTTAAAAATAATATTTATAAAGTAGATGCGCCACAAAACATTGAAGAATTACGAGACAGACTTCAGAATGCCTTCGATGCAGTTCCTAGAAGAACTATACAAAGGGCAGTAAAAAATGCCAGAAGGCGTGCCCAATTGTGCATTACCGAAGATGGCCAGATAATTGAACATTTACTGTAATTGTTTATTGTTTACTTTTCTATGTATTTTTATTAATGTTTTTGTTATCTTATACTTGCTACTGTTGAATTTCGTTTCGAAGAATAAAAAATACTTATCATATCTCGTTTCTCTTCGTTAGTGTATGACATTTTTGTATTATTAATGAACAATAAATGAAATGTTTGACAGATTGAAATTCCAAAGGCTACCTTATTTAATCTTATAATTTATTCTTTCAAATAAAACCTAATGTCAAAAACTTTAGTCAGCATGTGGTACATGGTTGAAATCAGAAAAAAAAAACTCTTTCTGAAGATGTCTAAATCCAATATGGCGCCTATAAGAAATTAGATAGTTGATGATGGCCAGAATGAAATGAAACGTCGTATAAAAATTTAGAGTACACCAGTAGATAGAGGTTTAGAAATGGCCACAAGGATGTGTTTTTATTTTTTATCTACTAGGCCAAATGTCGGTGCTACAGGTAACAGAAGAAAATGGGGTTTTCGCGTTTTTTTTTTTAATAACGAAGGTCATTTGTCACAGGTCTATTTTCTTTACGGATTTATAACAAACACAAAATTTAACAACTTTGCCAAATTTAAACCTATACTCTATCTCCAATAATAAGAGAGATCCCCATGGTGAGGGCCGAAAATGAATCAGCCTGTATATATATATATACCGTGTGCCCAACGTCGTGCGATCGATGGATATATAAGTAATGACTGGCCAACTGCAAGTATATTGGCCTTGCTTGAACACAATGACCGACTGATAGGAATATTCAATGTGTTAGAGAGAGATTATTTTATTCGTTCTTAGATCGTATGTAGAATGTGTTGGATAAAGAAAGGGAACGCCCGTACAGTTAGACAGTAGAACCCGATTGAATATACTCTCTCAACCCTAACCACATAAACTCGCTATTCGTCTTCGTCTTACTACATTGTGGTAGATCAATCACTCCCCTGCGTTCGTACGGTATATACCGTGTGCACAACGTCGAGCGATCGATGGATATATAAGTAATGACTGGCCAACTGCAAGTGGGAGGGGCTACATACGTTAAACTCCTACAGGGCGTATTTAATTGTGGTGAACTAAGAAAACGATATGGTTGTTTATTAATAAATGATGTATCAAAATAAATATTCCAAATTAATAACTAATTGTTTAACAAACTACAAAAATATTTGTAGTATATTATTTATGGCCAATGTACGAATTTGGATATTTTATCCGACTACACCGTTGCTTTTCGCACTATTAGTCATATGCCGGCTGTCAACGTTCCTACAATATCGGATACTTTTGTTTATGTCTCTTCGGCCATAATACTTTAAATTTAACATTTAAATTTAAATAAAATGATATAATATAGTTGAAAGTATCATAAAATACAATCCGCCGTAAAGTGCAGAGTTTTTGTTTACTGCATAATAATAATTCTTACCGGCGAAGCATCAGATATTTTCAACGCTAAATATTCAATGATATGTTTCATCATAGCTTCGTGGCTTGAACTTAAAAAATTCTTATTCAAATGAAAACACATAAATAATATAAAATTATGAAACAAAACCGTAACTCTTATTGAAAAAAATTAAAATAAAAAGTATTCTGTAATAGCATAAAATTTCAAAACAATAACGATTCTTGCAAGAATATAAATAAAGTGTTTACCAGTATAAATAAATGGTTTCCTTAAATAAACTACCTATAAAATATTAAATTTAACTAAAATACCTTTATTGGTAATAAATATTAATTATTAAATAAAAGAACATTCTAAAAAGAAAAACTAATTATTTAGTAAATGCTCAAATAAACCACCCTCTTGAGCCGAGCAGTAACCCAATCGGTTATAAAAATTACGATAAAAATTACGGACATTTGATAACATTTCTATACGTACTCTACCTACGGATGACAAGGAGCAACTGCAACTGAATAACCAGTCGCAAGCTTGTTTTCCGATTCAATATATTCGCCTTGCTTGAACACCATGAGCGACTGATAGGAATATTCAATGTGTTAGAGAGAGATTATTTGATTCGTACTTAGATCGTATGTAGAATGTGTTGGATAAAGAAATGTCGCGTATGGAACGCCCGTACAGTTAGACAGTAGAACAGATTGAATATACTCTCTCAACCCTAGCCACATAAACTCGCTATTCGTCTTCGTCTTACTACATTGTGGTAGATCAATCACTCGCCGGCGTTCATACGATATATATAAATATATATATATATATATATATATATATATATATATATATATATTGATAAATTATTGGAGTTTTTCGGCTTTTATATGAAATATTTACCAATATCGCTCCGGATTGGTCCACTCTAGTGATGAGGCACATTTTCACCTCAACAGCTACGTCAACAAATAGAATTCTCGGCTCTGGGGAACAGAAAATCCACATGTCATGCGGGAACTTCCCATGCACTCTCAAAAAATGATAGTTTGGTGTGCTATGTGGGCAGGAGGGATTATACCGTGAGAAGGTCCCAATGGTGCACACAAGTTTCATCCCCAGTTACAATTCTATTTAAGAAGTCTTCATCTTGAGATAAATCAGCCGAATTTTCCTCACAAATTTGGCGTCTACACAATTTCTGTTTGGGACTGAGCAGCTTGGGAATCCATCGTGTCGACATTTTGCTCATTTCCAAATATTCGCGTAGAATTTTAAAAACACTCATTTCTGTTATTCCTATATCTTTAGCAATAGCTGAAACTTTTATGCGGCAGTCAGTCAACGCCAAATCTTCAACTTTGTTAATGATTTCTTTAGTTCGTGCTTCTAGAGTAGTCTCGAGAATAACGGTTCACTTTTTCGACTCCACTCACTCGGCTTGGATCGTCATTGTGAGCTGGATCACTGAACCGGGACAATTGATCCGTGATGCCGATATTTGAAAGAATTTTGCAACACAGACAGAACCGTAACAAATGCTTTATTTTATTATCCAAAAAGAATATTTTTAAGGACTCAGGAAATATAACTATGTACTCATAAAAATAACTACTATATTATGCGTCTTTGACCGACTTCTAAGAAAGTATTTACTAGTTTAACAATGGCCCCGATTATTAAACTACTGTAGGTACTTCAATTTTTCATATACTTACGCTTAAAAAAGTTAGGGGTTTGATATGAAAAAAGAGTGTTATTTAAGATTAAAGGCCGGATTATATGCAAAAAAAAACTGAAAATATGCGCATAAATATGCAGATGTTTTAGCCTAAATATGCACTTCCTTATGAAAAATATGCCGGTAAAAAAATACGAGGAATGTTAGGAAATGGAATACTGTAGAAAAAAATATTCTATTATGTTTACTACAAGTTTATTTAGAACATTTTACAACATAATTAACTATGAAAACAATTTACAATCACATATTTCTCAAAGTTTTCCACAGAAAAATTGTGACGCTTGTCTGAAAACATGTATTTATATATAGAAAAGGTTTGCTCTACGTCGACGCTTTTTATAGAAGCATATTTCAAATTAGAAATATCATCTATTGTCAACTCAATATTTTCGACTGAATCACCACACAAGATTTTAGCAATGTCTTTTAGCTTTTTAAAACATTCATTTTTTCCTATTACACTTAAAAATTTTTCATACACGGACTGTCCCACTTCTCCTTTAACGTCAAAACATGACTTTTCAAATTTGTTTATTATTTTAACGCTCTCGATTAGCGACATAAATTGTTTTTTCAACTGCAATATAGAAGTGGAAATAAAACTGTAATTGGCTTTAATAAACGCCAACTGTTGAGGTATTTCTTTACTCGAATACACCTTTTGAGCGTCTATTACAGATTGTGCATCCCTATCAAGATCCATAATAATTGTCTTTATTCCTTCATTATGATTTGTATGAAAAATAGCAGCCTCTAACCACGTTCCCCATCGTGTGATTACTGGTTGAGGAGGAAGCAGAACACCGGGTAGATGTTGTTTGTAAAACTGAACTCGTAATGGGGCCTTTAAAAATACTTTCTTAACACTACTAATTAAAATATTTACTAAGGGAAAATGGTTTCTGACTTCTTCTGCAACACGATTTAGTCCGTGCGCCAAGCAAGTTGTGTGAATTAAATTTGGGTAAAAGATTTTCAAGTTGAAAGCTGCTTTCTCACCATGTAACAAATGTTCATTTGAAAAGTCAATCTAGTAGCATGTGATTTACTGAGAACATTTTGAAGTATGTCGTAAATTAAAATTTACTACTTAACCTACGAAGTCGTATATTTTGACAGTTTCATACATACAAATAAATAACAAATAATAGGTATTTATTGAAAACTATAACAAATGTTGAAAATGTTGTCCTTCAAGATCAATGCACCTTAAAATCCTCCGTTCAAAATTTATGATGATATTCTGCAACATTACTGGATTGTTATTAATTTCTATGCATTTCTGTTCGATTCTCTGTAGCATATCATTCAAATTCAATATCCTCCTGGGACCCGAGCCCGACGCAGACGTCCGATCTTCATGAAACTAAATTTTTCGAAGAGTTTCGGCTTTTTATACATAGGAATGATATTTTCAGGAATACTAGTAAACATTTTTTATAAGAAACAGGCCTTCCCTAGATGTTTTTGGTGTTAAAGACTGTGAGGGAGATGCGTTGTAGCCTCGTGGATTATTTCTTGTTTTAAGTGGCAAGTGTAACACATCATTTTCATCATTACAATCTTTGTCTTTCAATAAGAATTCGGCAACCTTAGTTTTAAAATCCAAAAATTGCATAATAGCCTTCAGTCAATCCCCTAAGCGTTTGCGATCCTCCCTGTACAAGATCCAGGAATTAGCAATAGCAAGGTCAATTAAGTGGAAAATACACTTGACAGTCCACTTTTTTGTTCTACTATGTATTCGATAGTAACTAATAACGCGATCTGTTAGATCAATTCCACCCATACATTCATTGTAGCGTTTCACAATGTTTGGTCTAGGAACATTTAGATATTTTATTTCCTTTTTAGACCACCTCCTACATTCGTCAGTTGGGGTCTTTTGCTAGACCTGTAGAAGCTAGAATAACAGACTTTTGATCGTACCACTGAACAATACTAATCTTTTGATCTTCTCGCACGGTCTGTTCAGTAAACCCTCTAGGTAATTTTTGTAAAATTTTCTCTTGAGTCAAATGTACTGCCGCTGGAATTCTTGATTTCATAATTGTTCCAGTACACAACAATTTTTTTTCCAATAAAAATTCCAAGAGAGGTACTGTTGTAAAATATCGGTCCACAAATATGTGCGTCTCTTCCTTGAGCGATTCAGTAAGTCGCACAACAGCGGATGGTCCAACGCCAAGATTCTTTGTCGACTGATCAAGAAAAGTATTTTTACCCTGGTAGATCTCAAAATCGAGAACTAGACCATTGGGTGTAGCGCACACAAAATTTTTTAAACTTTCTGGTGTTGGTTTGCCTCGAACAAACTGTTTTACGGCGCATGTTCCAGTGAACGGGATCATTTGTTCATCCACTGCAACGACATTAGATCTTTTTAAAGATAGACATCCATTTTTAATTTTTGACAAAAGTGGCCGTATTTTCCATAATTTATCCAATTTTCTATCGTCTTCAGTCACATCGTTGTCGACAATAACTTTTAAGTGACTTCTAATAGAAAAATATCTATCCCGAGACATACTTTTTGCAACTGAATCTACTCTGGTCGTTGCTGCCCAATACATTTTTATTCTAGGGTATTTCAAGCAAGACATAAGAACAGTAGCACCTAGAAACTTTCTTACTTCCTCTACAGAAAGGTTCATAGGTTTGTCATGGTCAATCATGTATTTAACATTTGTACAAGAAGAAATACTTTCAAAGTCTTCTTCAGTAAGATACATAGATAGGTAATCCTCTATACTTGCCAGTCCTTTCTGTCGAATGTAGTTTCATCAAAACAATCCACGTTAAATTCAGGAACGGTAAACCTACAACCAAAAGTCAATAAAAGTTGCTTACACTACAAGCGTTTCGCTCTTACCTATCATCTTTCCTCCAAAATTTTCTACCCTGGGTAGATTTTAGTCGTGATTTCAAAATGTTTAGGGGCACTTCAAATTCGGGATCAGAATCATCACTGTCTAGTGTTTCATCGTTAATATCGGACTTCTTGCCAGTGACTGTCTTCCGCAGGAAGAAATTCATCAGCCTGATCATCCGAACATCCTTCCCACTTCTAATTATCAAGCTGTAATAGTTGTAATAATCTATCGTCATCTTTACCTGGGTGAAGATATTGATCTTTACCAAAAAATTCTAAAATTAAGATAACATTAATTAACGTATTTTTTGCCAACAAAAAACATTGTAGTGAAGATGACCTTATGTCCATTTAAATGGACAGTGCGTATTTTGCCAAATTAAACTGTGAATCACTTAATTAAACAATATATCCCAATTAGGTCAGATACCTTATTAACTATTTTAATGGTTTTAATAAATTTTTCGCTAAAATCTATAATAAAAGCAATTAAAATCAACAATAACTTACCATCTAACCTAGCACGTCCACCTGTCGCCATTTCAACGGTTACTGATTGACAGAACACTACACATAGTTCACTGAATTTGATACAGATGGTGAGACATATGTATCCAATATATTGTACATCGGCTCTTAGGTCAAATATTTCACAAATAACAAAACCATCCTATGAAAACCAAATGTCCATTCAAATGGATGCAAGTTCTCAGGAGGATATAGGTGTTCGAAATATGTTATTTTTTAGATAAGGTCACAAAAAGAAGTCGCAAGGTGTTAAATCGCATGATAAGGTCACAAAAAGAAGTCGCAAGGTGTTAAATCGCATGATAAGGTCACAAAAAGAAGTCGCAAGGTGTTAAATCGCATGAACGTGCAGGCCAGGCAATTTCAGTATTTCGACTGATTATACGTTCATCAAAAAATTCTCTTAAATAATCCAAAGATTCTGGAGTACAGTGACAAGGTGCTCCGTCTTGTTGGAAATATGCATTTTGAAGTTCATCATCATGCAACTGATTGACAAATGGTTGTAAAATTTCCGTACGCTACCTTTGAGCAGTTAACGTTCCCTGAAAAAATATTGGTCCAATGATCCGCCTTTGACTTATCGCTGCCCAAACACCAATTTTCTCAGGATGTAGCGATTCTTCATTAATTACATATGGATTTTCACTACTCCAAATTCTTGTATTTTGTGAATTTAGGTATCCCGTTTTATAAAACCATGCTTCATCAGTAAAGACGACTCTTTGCGAAAGTTCTCCATTATTGTTCATATTTACAAACCAATTACAAAACTGTAGTCTACGTGGGTAATTAATTTCTAACAATTCTTGTACTGCTGTGACACGGTATGGATAAAGTTGCATATCTTTTTTTAATAACTTGTGAGTTGTACCAACAGAAAGGTTTATTTGTTGACTCAAATGTCGAACAGATGTTTGTGGTTCATTTTCCATTATTTCTTCAACACGATTGACAACTTGAGGTGTACGTTTCTTAACTGCTCCGCTGCCTGATTTTCTTAAGAGACTACCAGTTTCAGAAAAAAGTTTTAAAGTTCTATCAAAAGTATTCTTAAATTGTATATAATCTATTACAAAATGTGGAAACTCAACTTGAAATTCTACCATGCAATCTTGAACTGAATAAACCCATAAACCAGAAATTTTATTACCACTTCGAAAATAAGCCTGGACTAAAAAAATTTTATGTTCTAAAATGAAAGCCATTTTAAAACTGAGAAGCAATTTATTTAAACCAGAATCGACGCACGATTATTTTATGCACTATCTGATATTCGTGATTGACATTATCAAATGTTATTTGGATTTACGTTTACGGAACAACAAACACATACTAATATATTTGCGTCTTATTCTATCAAAATTTCAAAGTAACCTAGATTGATTTTTCAAATGAACACTTGTTATTTACTAAGGGGAAATGGTTTCTGACTTCTTCTGCAACACGATTTATTCCGTGCGCCAAGCAAGTTGTGTGAATTAGATTTGGGTAAAGGATTTTCAAGTTGAAAGCTGCCTTCACAGTGTATGGTGCAGCATCCGTCAAAAACAATAGAATTTTCTCTATTGGAATCGATTCCGGTAAGAAGAAAGTTGCCAGTTCTTCCTGTATAAACCTTGTTATTGTAAAATTATTTGCCCTTTCTAATTGTTTAGATGAAATTAAATAAGACTTTGCTAGAACCGATACGTTAAGGATACCAAACATTGAATGAAGTATGTATCGGCACACACTATCAGTAGTTTCATCTATGCATATTTATAGATAATTGTTTGGAACAACCGTCTTAATGCTATTCAATGTTTCTACATAGATACAGCGAATATAATTTTTTCTTAACGTGCTCTCGTCGGAAATGTTATATTTGCTGATGTACTTTTGCAAAAATAACTTGACATTTAAATTGTTTAATTTATGTAGTGGAATATCTGCCGACACAAACATTTGACACAAATTTTCATTAAATTGTTCTTGTTCCGATTTTTTGGAAGTTGATGGCAAACATTGCGGTAATGTCTGCTGACTCTTCTTCGCCAATTTCATCTTTGTTAGTTTTGCAGCATGAGATGGAGTTTTGATATGTTGGTCGACTTGGAATTTTCTCTCACTTGTAATCTGAAAAAAAATATCGCATCATCGGTTGTTTTCTAATAAAATAAATGTTAGTAAAAAATAAAGGAATAATAAAAAACTGAATTAATTAATTAATAAGAGGAAATAAACTTAAAATTTTACTCACAATCTTGCAGCATGCTACGCAAAACACTTTTTATCCATCCATACGCAATTCTGAATAAGGGGCAATCCATCCAGGTACAGTCTCTATATTCAGCATTTTTGCTATTATATATCACAACTCACAAGTTGACACTTCGAAAAGTCAACATAAAATGACGTTTAAAATAAAATTACTTTCGAATATGGGAATAAATTTCTCCGAATAGCAAAGAAACACATAGGGAAAGGTGTTCTAATATCGACCAGCGGGCAATATCGACCACCATTATTTTTTAAACATAGCGCTACATTTCAATGATCTATTAGGTGCTGCCATCTACGCAAGATAGTTACGAAACTAACAAAAACACATGTGCTCTGTCGGACGTGCGATTCCGAAGAAATAAAATAAAGTTGTTTATGCGCTGATTTTCTATACTTTTCTGGCATCGGGAAATAAGGTTTGCAATTTTTGTGCATTATTGTGTTGAAAATCTGCTCTAACTAGCGTTATTAGTGTATGATTATTAATCTATTATGGCATTTGCATGGCCACAATTTTGAGGTTAGGCGCTGAATTAAAAAAAAATAAACTGCTATGTCCGTGACGGGTAATATCTATCACGGTGGTCGATATTACCCGTTGCAGTGATCGACATTGTACTTTTTGTTTTTCAATGAGTATGTTTTTCTCATTCGTAGATGCCAAGAAATTATATACGAAAAACAGCCCGTTCATCATGGACAGAAGAGGAGATAAAGCGGGCAATAAATGCGGTTAATCAAAAAGCATGTTCAATTAGAAAAGCAGCTGCACTCTTCTCGGTACAATATGGTACTTTGCAAGACCGTCTTAAAAATAGATTTCCAGTCAAGAAAATTACGTTAGGAAGAAAACCAGTTTTTTTCTGACGAACAAGAAAAGGAACTGGCTGATTATATAAGAAAATTATCAAACCTTTTCTATGGATTGACAACAAACAATATACGGCAAGTTGCATATGATTATGCTGTGTCAAACAAGATTAAAAACAACTTCAACCCCAATAAAGGAACATGTGGAAAAGAATGGCTATATGGTTTCCTAAGGAGGCATCCCCAGCTCTCCTTAAGAAAGCCAGAAGCTACTAGTAAGAATAGAGTACTGGCTTTTAATAAAGCAGATATCCACTTGCTTTATGACAACATGGAAATACTTCTGGAAAAACACAATTTTGGCCCGGACCGCATATATAATGTGGACGAGACCGGGATAACAACTGTGCACAAACCATCTCGTGTTATTGCACCAAAGGGAAGAAAGCAAGTTGGGTCCATTACAAGTGGAGAGCGAGGTCAAACCACTACTATAGTTTGCGCTGTGAGTGCTCTAGGACAATATGTACCACCGATGTTTGTTTACAAAAGAAAAAGAATGAAGGAGGGATTGAGTAAAAATGGTCCAGTTGGCGCAATCTACCACTGCTCGAAGTCCGGTTGGATGACAGAGCAACTGTTTCCTGAGTGGTTAAAACACTTTTGTAAATTCGTGAAAGCCACCCTTGATGATCCGGTCCTACTAATTTTAGATAATCACACCTCACATTCTACCTTGCAGTCCTACAATTACTGTCGTGCAAATGGAATTATGATGGTTTCTCTTCCCTCGCACACATCGCATAGGGTTCAGCCGTTGGATGTGACGTTCTTCGGTGGATTGAAATCTGCATACAATCATGAGTGTGACCAATATATGAAATCGCATCACTATGAAACAATCGCTGTAACAGATATTGCAGAGATATTTGCTAAAGCCTACAACAGAGTGGCTACGATTGAAAAAGGCGTAAATGGATTCAAAACTACAGGATTATTTCCGCTGGACAGGAATGTATTTAAAGAGGAAGACTTTACTCAAATACCTGAGTCACCTACTCCTACTGCGGATAACATGGAAATGTTAGCTTTAGTTGTTGATTCCAATAGTCCACCTATGGCAAGCTCAAGTCCCGTTGCTGGCCCAAGTGGGTTGACTTCCATTAGCAAGCATAAGAAAATAATTCCTGATTTGAAAAAGGACTTGAGGCAAAGGAATTTTAAAGACAATTTTTGGGACACTGACGAATCCTCTTGTGAGTTGCAAGAAGTTTATGACGATGATGCGTCCGATGATACAGATAAAACGATCCAGATCAAGATCAAGTCATTTGAAGACATATATCCAACACCTAAGCCTAAACCGATAAACAGCAAAAGAAAGAAACAGAAATCCAAAATTTTGACTTCGACACCGATGAAGGAACAGCTGAAAGAAAAGGAAATAAAAAAACAAAAGAAAGCTGCTGTTGGTGTGAAGAAACGCGTATTTTGTGAAGATAGAAAAACTAAAGAACCAAACAGAAAGAGGAAAAAGGAGGCGAAGATAAATAAGAAAGGAGTTATAGAGGAAGTGATAGAGGAAGAAACACCATCAACATGTTATGTTTGCGGTGAATTCGGAGCGGATAATGAAGAGTGGTGGCGATGCAGGTCGTGTGCTACATGGTTTCACGCTGCTTGCACCACTGAGGAAAATGCAGATGACTTTACATCATGTAATTATTGCGAGTAAACAGTAGTCATTCAGTTATTAATTGTTTAAAATTTCGGTAGATATTTCCCCACTCGTGGTCGATATTTCCCATTGGTGGTCGGATAATACCGATCACGCAACCGTTTTGTATTTTATTTATTTTCTCAAAATAAATTACTTTTAAAGGATTAGTTGTGCTTACTTAATTACTTTAAAGATCAGTCAATATGTATTCACATCGAAATATGTTATTTTGTCGACGCGTATTTATGATATAAATTTATTTATGTTAGGTGGTCGATATTAGAACACCTTCCCCTATACTCCTAATTTTCTGGTAAAATGTATTTTTGTATTTATTTAGAGGTTTTAAGGTATTAGCTTTTCCTGGAATTTTGTCTCGGCCTGGATGTATGGGAAGAGCATTAATAAATTCTTGGAGACGCTTATCGGAAAAGCAACGGGAATACGTTTAATAAAATGCTATTTTTAATTTAAAGAGGGCTGTTTAATTTTTGTTTGTTTGTTACATACACGACATATTTTTAATAATGCCTATATTAAATTTTATTTAGTAAATAAATAAAACTCGGACACTTAAAATATGCAAGAATTCCGAATTACTACAAAATATGCCAATAATATACAAAATGCGTTTATTATGCAAATTTATGCAAACTGCATATAATCCGGCCTCTATTTATGATTTTTGAGAAAATTATATACAATACCCGGAAAATATTAATATTCGAAAGAATTTACAATCACATCTAGTGGATGTATATTATTTTCACGTAGATTTTATCCCCTAATCAGATTAAAATTGCTAATAGACATGATTTGTTTTGGTTAGGGCTCTGTCAAAGTTAATATCAGAGTCGAAATAACACCCTAGCCGTTACAGTTAGTCCGCGATTGCGGTACAAGTGTCCAGGCGCGGCTCGTGACGACGAACTTTGGTTTGCAGTACAAAGATACGAGTGCCTCGTGTGTTTTCGGTGTTTACTAAGCAAACGTTACAGTTAGTACACGAGAATACACGAAGCACTCGGATCATTGTACTGCAAACCAAAATACGTCATCACGAACCGCGCCTGCAAGTGTCCAATGTGCAAGTGCAAGAGGGTGCAAGATTGCCCTATTCGACATATAACATCGCAACTGATACATGTATTGTGATCTGTCGCTTTCGCAATATCATATGCTTGGGGTAAATTTTAATAAGCAGATGTTACGGATTGTTCACGCTTATTTGTACTAATATGTTTCTTATTCGGGCGTATACAGTAGGGATAAATTAAAATTCGATCTCATCATCCTAAATACTCTTAGATTAGTTTTAAATTTAAATCAATAATTGGAAAGATAGAGCTGATACCAAGGAGCATTTATAGAAAGAATGTTAACAGGTATTATAAACCCGAATATATATTATTATCAATTTTATTTGAAATGTAACAAATATATTCAGCGTTTTCTTTAATAATATTGGATTTTCTGTCAATTCCAATGATGAATTAACAGAAATATGTCAAAAATCTTGATTTACAAGTGGGGTGTTAAGCCATATTACACGGTTTAACGCCCCCTCTGAACTATACAATAAATCCGATTCGAAAATAAGATGATTTTGGCCCCAAAATGTGTCTATTGTTGTGCTGTCGACGGGCTGTTATATTAAATTTTGTTATAGAAATAGGAGATAATTCATTTTTATTTGGAAATAAATTCGTAAAGAAAAACAAGAACCACTTTTCTTGCGTTTTTTTTTAAATATTTTAATTAAAAGTTCTCATTCAGCTAACGTACGAGACCTGTCCGGAAAGAAAGTACCGTTTTGGGAAAAAAAGCTCATAAAAACATTTTATTCAAAACAAAATTTATTTCTACATGAATGAGCATTTCTAAAATTATTTTTCAACATAGTTGCTTTCATTATTTAGACCAGCGATGCACATACCGCGCATGCGGCCCACTGTCGATATTTATGCGGCCCGCCAACGAATTTTAAAAATTGTTCGAAATACTACAAAAGTAGGTAAAAATCCATTCAAATCAATGTTTCTTAACTTTTTATTTTATTCTAACTTTTGTAATTGTTAGTAAAATATGTATCTTTAAGTACCTACTATTTTCTTGTTCAGATTTACTACGTAGGACAGGTATGCTCCTCGTCGTTCCAAGCATATTGTTACGATACTAGAAATCTGTCGAACCAACTAGATTACTCGAAGATTCGCGAAACACGTCGGTATTAATCCCGAACAATGTGGTAGGTTCTCGATGTTAGATAACTCGTACAAATACAACGTATCGCCCGTTATCGGAGCAGTTAAGTTTTAACTACGGACAAGCGAACGTTATATTGTTTGTGAAGAATAAATATTTCGTCGTTCGAACTTGGCATCTACCTACGTAACAATATAATATCAATTTTGATATGGATAAACCAGGCCCCAGTAAAAAACGTAGTCGTAAGGTTGAAGATGAAAATCGACAGTTTCAAGATATTTGGACCGAAAAATACTTTTTTATTTTATGGCATAACAAAAGTGTCTGTTTAATATGCAAGAGTAGTGTTTCTATTCCGAAGGAATATAATGTGAAAAGGCATTATGAAACACAGCATCATACTTTTACCAAATTAACCGGCGAAAATCGAACGCAAAAAGTTTCCACTTTACAAAGGGAACTAATAGACCAGCAAGCTATGTTTACAAAACCAATTCAAGATGCTGAAACAGCTACTGAAGTTAGCTTTGAAATATCTCGAATAATAGCGAAAACTTGTCGGCCTTTTAAAGATGGTGAGTTTTCTAAGCAGTGTTTAGATATCGCCGCAAAAAAAAAAAATGTGTCCGAAAGATGAAAAGAGGTTTGAGAAAATTCAACTAAATCAGATAACTGTTCAAAGAAGACTTACCACATTAGCAGCTAATATAGAAGAGCAATTAGCTACCAAATCGAAAGGTTTTGAGTATTTTTCTATAGCACTCGACGAATCTACAGATATAAGTTCCACCGCTCAACTCTTAATATTTTTACGAGGTGTAACGCAAAATTTTGAAGTGAGTGAAGAACTGATTGGTATGAGTTCTTTGACAAGTCAAACCAAGGGGAGTGACATGCTTAAAGCTCTTCTGGAAAATTGTTCTATGATGGATTTGGATTTAACGAAATTATCTGGAATTACGACTGACAGAGCACCTTCAATGGTTGGAAGTAAATCTGGGATAATAACTATGTTAAAAGAGTATTTACAAACTAAAAACATAGATACCAAGGAATTAATGCAGTTTCATTGCATTATACATCAAGATTGTGTCACTGTTCAACTGTTCAAAATGATTGGGATTTGAAAATGTGATGAAAGTTGTAGTACCTACTGTAAACTTGATAAAATCACGAGGTCTCAATCACCGACAATTCACACAATTTCTCGAGGATATTGAAAGCGAATATGGTGATCTCCTGTTTTACACAGAAATAAGGTGGCTAAGTCGTGGGTTGTCACTAGAGCGGTTTCTTAACTTGATTGAAGAAATCAAAATATTTATGGCGGAAAGAAAAAGGACGTCTCCGAACTCGACAACCCTGATTGGCTATGTGACTTAGCGTTTCTTGTAGACATCACAAATCACTTGAATGTCTTAAATACGCGACTCCAAGGCAAAGATCAATTGATTTCGCAGTTATACTCTGATGTTTCGTCCCTACAATGCAAATTGAGTCTTTTCAGGACACAAATCAATTCAGCCAATTACAGCCATTTTCCGAACTACAAAAAAATTATGGAGAAATTCAATAAAACGAATGTCAATTTCGCTTATGTTGAAAAAATTGATATTTTAATACTAGCTTTTCATGATCGTTTTCTAGACTTCAAAAAAGTTAGACCTCTATTAGACATTTTCAGCAATCCTTTCAACATTTCACCCGAAAATGCACCGGAATCAATAGGTACAGCTGGAATTGATAGACATGCAAAATGATGATAATTTACGAAACAAGTTTAGTGAAGGTAATTTACTCAACTTTTACCGTTGCGTTGACAAAACCGCTTATAAAGAGTTGCGAATAAATGCATTGAAATGCGCAAGCTTATTTGAATCGACGTATATTTGTGAGCAAACGTTTTCAGTGATGAAACTTAACAAAACAAAAAATCGAAACCGTCTGGCAAATGAAAATCTGGAAGCAATTTTACGTGTGGCGACAAGTAATGTGGAGCCAAACATAAACAAAATTGTTAGGTCAATGCAATGTCGTGCATCAAAATAATAAAACATGAAATATTACATTGTAATGATTAGATTACATTACGATTACATAATTACAACAAACATTTTTGAATGTTCTTTTATTTTTATCATTTTAAGTAATTCATACTATTTAAAAATAAAAATATTTGTTAATAAGTATTCTTTGTAGTGGCCCGTCCTGCTCTAACATAATTGATCAATTCACAAATAGGTTTATGAGCAATTACAATCATTTTATTCTTATTACTATTATAATAATAGTAGAATTTCATTTCCCACTTGTGGAAATAGTGAAAAGTAGTGTGGTAGAAACACTTGCGCGCACACAAACGCACACTATTATATTCGGGCAGTTTTATTTTTGATTTATTTCTTGATATTCATCTTCAGAAGTGGATATGATAGACCAACATAATTCACCTGTGGAATAATCTTTGTTTATTTAGAATATCAAAACTCCAAGTAAATAACACAACGCCGCTTTTGATACAGTTAATACACTTATGTATTAACTATATATGATATCTTAGTTTAATAAATCGTAATTATCTGATTCTAAAATAATCCAAATACAACTGAATATCAAAACAAGGCCAAATACCGCCTAAGTACAACATAACCTATATAAAGTCCGGTAATTTCAAAAACTACTTCCAACGTTGTCTAAATTTATTTGAACATACAACACCCTTTAAAAGACTGAGCTTTCCTAGTTCTGTTTAAATTTTGTACACAATTATCAATAGAAATAACGGGTGTTCAGAAACATTCGAAGTCAAAGTAGCCTTGAAAATATGAAGTCATGTCTGAGATAGATTGATACATTTACTTAATACAATTTTATAGGTTATCAAATTAGTATCTTTGATATTAGATTCTGACAATTTTTGACAGACAACAGTTAACATTTAATAATTATTACAAATCAGATATAGCAATCGCCAATTAAGTTGGCGCGAGGAGGGGGTGCGCAGAAGTCGTTTTTAAAAACGTCCACCCCCACTACTCAAGTAATTGTCAGAATACATTTGTCATTGACGTTAGACGGAACATAATGTCTTTGCTAGGGGATCATAAAATTATACACACTCAGAGGTTAGAATTATCTGACATTTGATGTAAAACCAAATACAAATTTCCCCACTACTTCTAATCCTGCGCGAACTTACTCCTCCTCGCGCCAACTTAATTGGCGTTTGCTATACTTAAGTAAAGATATATGATTTTTTGTTCAGAGCCCACTAGACTTCGAATGTTTCTGAACACCCGTTATTAGAATTTAACAGTTTTAGAATACATACTAATTAATCTAAAGTGACTAGATACATATAAAGTACCGCAATCCATAAGGCCAAAGAGTGCGAGAGAGAAAGCGCTACTTTTGCCCAAACATGGCCGCCAAACGTCAAATCACTTATCGTTGCATCTAAACCCACCGTTGGCAACATAAAGTGTAATTATGCCTGGTTGTTGTATTATCAATTGCAAAAACAGTGTCGCCAAAGGTTTCCGTTTATTTGCATTTCCCAGTGGTGAAAGGAATGCAGACAGAAGAAAAGTGTGGTTATGTGACATTAATCAAGACAATGTGCCGGTAAATGCGAAGATTTGTGAGGTGAGTACATATGTAAAAGCAGATCACTTGTTATAACACTTAGTTACTTATGTAAGGTGCATTTTTCTGATTCCCAATTTGAACAATCAAGAGCAGATGACATGAAAAAACTAACTCCAAATGCACACCCTGATCTGGTTGTCAACCACAAAAGGCGAAAATGCGTGCTTTAGTAAACCAACAATAATAAATAATGAAAACAGTGCTTGTTTGTTTTAATTAATTGCCTTACTATCTGCGGTTTAATTATTAACGCATGTTCATACAGTTGCGTTCTTTTAAGAATACAGTACTAAATTGATTTTTTATTTAACACAGCAATTCAATTTTGACGCCAAATTTTTGCCCAAAAATGGCGGAGGTTTGCGGTACTTTATTTATCTAGTGACTTTAGATTAATTTAAAGTCACTAGATAAATAAAAATTTGGCGTCAAAATTGAATTGCTGTGTTAAATAAAAAATCAATTTAGTACTGTATTCTTAAAAGAACGCAACTGTATGAACATGCGTTAATAATTAAACCGCAGATAGTAAGGCAATTAATTAAAACAAGCAAGCACTGTTTTCATTATTTATTATTGTTGGTTTACTAAAGCACGCATTTTCGCCTTTTGTGGCTGACAACCAGATCAGGGTGTGCATTTGGAGTTAGTTTTTTCATGTCATCTGCTCTTGATTGTTCAAATTGGGAATCAGAAAAATGCACCTTACATAAGTAACTAAGTGTTATAACAAGTGATCTGCTTTTACATATGTACTCACCTCACAAATCTTCGCATTTACCGGCACATTGTCTTGATTAATGTCACATAACCACACTTTTCTTCTGTCTGCATTCCTTTCACCACTGGGAAATGCAAATAAACGGAAACCTTTGGCGACACTGTTTTTGCAATTGATAATACAACAACCAGGCATAATTACACTTTATGTTGCCAACGGTGGGTTTAGATGCAACGATAAGTGATTTGACGTTTGGCGGCCATGTTTGGGCAAAAGTAGCGCTTTCTCTCTCGCACTCTTTGGCCTTATGGATTGCGGTACTTTATATTTATCTAGTGACTTTAAATTAATCTGTATTATCCTGACACCTATTGGCTTGTGACAGAATCTTCCTTAACTTACCCATCTCCCTAGAAGTTGTCTCTGGCAGAATCCAATAAACTGCAATAAACAGAAGTATACCTCCAACGCTAGCTCCAAAATTTACCATTAGGTGGCGCGTCACTTATTATGAATTCCCAAAATGATAGACCTACATAATTCACAAGTGGATAATCTTATTTAATTTAGAATATCAAAACTCCAAGTAAATAACACAACGCCGCCGCTTTTGATACATTTAATACACTTATGTATTTAAAATTATTCTAAAAAGTTTAGCTTATTATTGTTTTATTTAAAATCAAAACAATAAAATCTAAACTTACAAAAATTATGTCTGAATATACTCAGACTTAAATTTCTCGTTAATAATATTAACTTTACCGTAGGTGGTCGTTGAATATTCTGCAAAAATTTATTGTACTATTATATAGTATTGTCTATGTTGCCATCTATCGAAGAAGGATACAAAGCTAAGTAAGTATATTATTATCAGAGCACTGTTATTGTTTGGATTGGGTATGATGTTGATAAGTAGGTTACCTATATTGGGAATTTATAATAAGTGACGCGCCACCTAATGGTAAATTTTGGAACTAGCGTTGGAGGTATACTTCTATTGTTTATTGCAGTTTATTGGATTCTACCAGAGACAACTTCTAGGGAGATGGGTAAGTTAAGGAAGATCCTAGAAGTTGTCTCTGGTAGAATCCAATAAACTGCAATAAATAATAGAAGTATACCTCCAACGCTAGCTCCAAAATTTAGGTCCATAGGCCATATTTATAGTCAGACCTTAAGGCGGCTTCTATGCTTAAGTATGTGATTGTGACGCATTTGCGATTTATAAACCAACCTTAAGCACCAGCTGATACTTAAGGCGGCGATTATCTAAGGTCCTTATTTATAGTCCGTGCTAATATTTACTTAAGTTGCGTACTAACATAAGCACGCCTTACGTCGAAGTTTGTGTCAAGTACGCGTTCTATTTTATAAACAATACTTCGGAAATTCTCGGGATAGATTCGCTCCAAGCACGGAACGTTAGGGAATTTTGTTATCGGGATGACATTTTGGCGCGAAATTGTTCTTTGTGGATCTTTTTAAGTTGCATTTGGTTCCCACTTTTTTTATTGAAAACCAAAGATTTCACAGTTTATAGTGTAATTTGTTAAATTTAATAAATACTTACTAAATGTAAATATAAAATAAATAGATTTTGTTGAATTGATGAAATAGAAATACAAAATATCATGAACAATAAAAAAATTATCCATAAATTTGCAGATGAATAAATCGGCAACATTTACCACGAAGGAAAAAATGCTTCTGGTACAGCTCATCAAAGACCATCACATGTTCATATTGCAGTAAAAGCACTAAAGGAAAAAGATGGTAGGGTTAATAACTCCATTAGACATCAGCAGGAGCTTCATCAACTTAGGAAAATGGTTATCGAAGAGGACCTGGGGAGGGCTAAATATTATTCAAGGGTTGTTGAACTAGAGGTATCCAGGATTGAGGGAGAAAAGAGGAGGATTAAATTAGCAGTGGAGACAGGTGAGCTAGATCGAAAAAGGGCTGAGAGAGATCGACAGAGAGCTGAGCTAGATCGACAGAGAGCTGCTGATGAAGCTGAATTGGCAAAGCTCAAACTTCAGCAATTTAAAAGAAAGGTGAGTATGGTTAGCAATTTTATTACATTACTTTCATCTTTTGTAATTCATTGTTTTTACACTTCTCTGAAGATCAATAGACTTGACTATATAACATGTAAGGTATATATACACATAGGTATTAAATGGTAAGAAGTGTGTTTATTATTGTGTATATTTAAGTTAATTTATAGTTTCTCTGTGTAAAGGTTATGAGTTATGAGCTGGTTCTCTGAAGATCGATAGACTTTAGTTGGTGTAGGTATATATAGACATTGGTATTATATGGTGAGAAGTGCTTTTATTATTGTGTGTATTGTAGTTAATTTATAGTTGTTCTGTGCAAAGGCTATGAGCTGCTCTTGATTTATATTGCTAATTTAAAAGGTGATTGGAAAGTTTTAGTTTTTTGGTGTATTTTTTATCGGCAAGCTTTACTGTTGCATTTGTCTATATATTTTCAAATTATAATACTTTAAAGAATTAATTTAATTTGTTAATTTTGAACACTGATGAACATTATTAACTCAAATATTTTAATTATAAAACTAAATGAACTAAATTTCTTTAAATACTTTTATGTTTTGAAAATTTGAATTCATTTTCATATACTATATTTCTTCATGTTTATGGGATATATTAAAAGTCATAGGTGTTTTATTTGCCTTTGGAATTGGACAGAGGTACTTTTGCAATGTAAATTTGTTTTTCAGTTGTAAATTTGAAAGCTTAGTTTTAAGGTGCTTTTTGCTATGTATTAAACAACTTAAGAGGTGCTTTCCTGCTGTATACATTACATTAGTATATGTTGTCATTTTTGTGTTGTTTGTTGATTTTCAGATATTAATTGAAAAGGTGTTACTTTAATGTACTTTTTCCTATATAAATTAATTATGTGTAATCACTTGTTTAATTTGAACTGTTCTCTGTTCTTCAGACCAGATTTTTAATAATATTTTATATTATTAAAAATACCTTTGTAATTTAAACTTTTTTAAACGAAATAAAACATATCTACTTGACATGTATACTTTTTTTGAAACGTATTCCTATATTCACTTAAATGGGAGAAGGTAACCATTAATAAAAATCTACTTTAAGATTAAAAGGAAACTCCGTGTGTTCAGTAAATACATATTCTTTGGAATTGTCTAAACACAATGAGAGAAAAACCCATACGAAAAGGTTTTGTTTAAGTATGACAATACGTTAAGCACGTATAAAGCGTTTGTACAATATGAAACAAACATGTATATAATTTACATATCTGTAACTATGCACATGGACAATACACCTCGTATTTTCAGCATTTACTTCTGCTTAATACATATGTTTCTGCCAATATAGGCGTCCTCAGTTAAGCTAGCTTAACTGAGGACGCCTATATTGGCTCCCTCAATCCTGGATACCTCTAGTTCAGCAACCCTTGAATAATATTTAGCTCTCCCCAGGTCCTCTTCGATAACCATTTTCCTAAGCTGATGAAGCTCCTGCTGATGTCTAATGGAGTTATTAAGTTTTTGAACCCTACCATCTTTTTCATTTAGTGCTTTTACTGCAATATGAACATGTTATGGTCTTTGATGAGCTGTGCCAGAAGCATTTTTTCCTTCGTGGTAAATGTTGCCGATTTATTCATCTGCAAATTTATGGATAATTTTTTTATTGTTCATGATATTTTGTATTTCTATTTCATGAATTCAACAAAATCTATTTATTTTATATTTACCTTTAATAAGTATTTATTAAATTTAACAAATTACACTATAAACTGTGAAATCTTTGGTTTTCAATAAAAAACGTGCGAACCAAATGCAACTTAAAAAGAACCACAAAGAACAATTTCGCGCCAAAATGTCATTCCGATAACAAAATTCCCCAACGTTCCGTGCTTGGAGAATTCCGAGAATTTCCGAAGTATTGTTTATAAAATAGAACGCGTACTTGACACAAACTTCGAAGTAAGGCGTGCTTATGTTAGTACGCAACTTAAGTAAGTATTAGCACGGACTATAAATATGGGCCTTAGTCAATCTTATGGGACGTTGGAAGGAGTTTTTGTAGTTACCGGACTTTATATAGGTTATGTTGTAGTATTGACTATTTCCACAAGTGGGAAATGCCATAAAACTTATTTGTGAATTTGATAACTATGTTTTAAGAGTTTAGCGAATATTTTTAAAGTTTTGTTGATATAAAAATCCAGTTTTGAAAAGATTTATACGTTATACCGTTTTGTTTGAATATATTAGTCAATCTTATGGGGAAAATAGTTACCGAAAATTAGGCTAGACCGCTAGATGAGAAGTCCTCATCTAGCGGTCTAGCCCAATTTTCGGTAACTATTTTCCCCATAAGATTGGACTAACTAATTTATCTATTCAAACAACGGTATTACGTTAATTACATCTTTATAAAACTTGATATTTATATCCTCTGTAGTGGATATGATAGACCAACATAAATCCACAAGTGGAATTAATTAATCTTATATTATTTAGAATATTGAAAGTCCATGTAAATAAGACAATGCCGCTTTAGATATAGTTAATACACCTACGTATTTAAAATATTCAAAAAAGTTTAGCTTATTATTGCTTTATTTAAAATAAAAACAATAAAAGCCAAACATACAAAAATTATGTCTGAATATGTTCAGACTTTCTGTTTTTCCATTATAGATAATTTTAACGTAGGCGGCCGTTGAATATTCTGCAAATATTTATTGTACTATTATATAGTATTTTCTATGTTGCCATCTATCGAAGAAGGATACAAAGCTTAATAAGTATTTTATTATCGGAGCGCTGTTATAGTTTGGATTGGGTATGATGTTGATAAGTAGGTTACCTATATTGGGAATGTATCAGAAACATTCGAAGTCAAGTGGGCTCTGAACAAAAAATCGTATATCTTTACTTAAGTATCTGATTTGTAATAATTATGTGATTAGATTTACGTTTATGGAACAACAAACACATACTAAAATATATGCGTCTTATTCTATCAAAATTTCAAAGTAACCTAGATTGACTTTTCAAACGAACACACGTTATATGATATTACTTCTAAATCTAGTTTCTTTAAGTTATCAAAGAAGAGTATAATTTAGCATTCCCGTGCAAAAATACAATTCCTTTTTTATTCACCAAAATTAGCTGCTTTTTTTATTGCTGCACTTAAATCTATCAGGTGATACTTATTAGAAATAATAGTCTCTGCTGATACAAAAGTTAAAATTGTTGATGGAATTTTGGGTATACTGTGTATGATGGAAGAATTTTTAGCCCGATTAAATGAATTACTTAGTAACATTTCAACTATTACTATCAAAATTTACTAGAACTTTTCAACAGGTTTAATATTCAATTTTGAGCTTTTAAATCTATTCTAAATCTATTTCTCTATTAAATCTATTATGAATAATTGCTCTTAAACTGTAAGAATATCGCTTTACTTTCGTGTCAGGTTATAATTTGAAAATGCACAAAAATCTGTCTTAATAAGGCACAGCACTTTAATGATAGATATAAAATGGCACATAATCTTTAATAGTACAATGTTGCAAATTATAGTATATTAAAAAACGAGTTTCATAAGGCACCATTTTGCCGCACGAGATCAGTTTAGAAAACGAGCCGCTTGCGGCGAGTTTTCTAAAGAGCGAGTGCGGCAAAAGGCCTTATGAAACGAGTTTTTTATACTATTTTTTCTATTTTGCGTTTTTTCATTAATAAATTGCTTAAATTGGAATTATTTAATTTGAAAGTTCAGAGTTTAATTTTTATATAAAGCATGCAGTTGGTCACATTGATACTTGACATTTTCAAATTTAAATCTTGCTATCCGCGAAGTATATTATATTACATATTATTTACTACTTTTCGTTAACATTACTTGATACTTCATTTAAAAATATAAACATGAGTGACATAGAAACATGTATATGTTGTTGTCAATTGTATACAACATACGTTGTTTGTGTAAAATACGGACATATATCATATATGTCAAATGTGCATAAATTCTTAAAATCATATGACAGCAATGATATTTATTTCTGTATTCGAACAACGCCAACATTGAAAAATGAAAAAAAGCGTATCGAAATGAAGCTCATTTCGATACTGTTTTGGGTTTCATAATGAGTTCATTTCGAACGCAAAATAGAAAAAATATGTTAGAAATCTCTATTTTAGAACTACGAAAATAGGTGCAGTTTTAGATCGCATTGTACGAAAAGAGAATATTTGCTTTATTTCAGTCATTTTAGTAGCTTTTTCAATTATGTGATGTATCATTTAACTCAGAAACTGAAACCGAACCCGAACCGAAACGGGTTCAGGTTCGCTGTTTATAAAGACTTTGAACCCGCACCCGTTGAACCCAAAAATTCAGCAAGGTTCGGGTTCAAAAATATAAAAAAATAGAGAAATATTTAATAGAAGAATAATAAAAAACATTACATTTCTTGCATGTAAAAAAAAAATTAAAAGCAAAATCAAAATAAAATAACGACTATTTGTAGCGAACAAGTAAGCAGTAACCTTCACACAAACTGGTCTAAAATGGGAAATCCCCTTTTTCTGTTTGAGCTATGTACAAACATAATATTTGTGTTAAACAAATCAGTAGGCAAACATTTTCTTGTAACCAATGCAAATAGTAGCGACGCAAACCGTGTATTAGTATATTTTAACTTTATTAAAGTAAACGTGGGTTGTTAAAATCGACTCTTAAATTGTTTTTAGTAAAGTGAGTGCTCACATTCAAATTTAAAAATTTATATAATTTTTTTGATTTTTCTAACCCAGAGATGTCTACGAAATTTACGAAAAATTTATTTGTTTATGATGCAGGAAAAGATGTATCTATATGCTCAGAATGCAAATATGAAATGAAAGGTAAACATACGGCAAATCTTGGGCGGCATATACAACGGAAGCATCCTGAACTATTCAAGAAAACTCAAAATGAATCGTCAACATCTAAATTGAGTCAGATCACCAATAAAAGAGCAAGAGCGGAGGAAAATACACTTGAACAGTAATTAAATATTATCAAGATAAAAACCTGCAAACAAAGTTTCATTGATTCATGCGTAAAATTAGTAACCGTTAATGGCCGTCCTTTCACAATCTTCGAAGATTCTGGCATGAACGGAATAATCGATCCGATTATGAATGCACTAAAAGTATCAGTAAATAGTCATAATATAAGTGATCTTGTTAACAACAAAGCAACGAAAATAAAAAACAAAATTAAATTGGAAAAAAATCTTATCATCAGCGTTCTTGATTGTTACGATATAAAACTGCAGCAAGTATATTCAATTACATCAGATAACGGAAAAAATATGATCAAAGCTGCTGAATTATTAAAAGACGAGTATGAAAACTTTGACATGGAAGATGAATTTGATGCAGTTGAAGCAAATGCGCTTTCTTATATTGAACTGGAAGGAGCAGAAACATTAGCACATTCACACCCAAATATTATTCATTTCAGATGTGTTGCTCGTAGTTTACAGTTGGTAGTGCTCGACACAATATCTAGTCCTCCTTTTAAGAAAATTCTTGATCAATGCAGAGCCATTTGCAAAAAATTGCGAACACCAAATATTTCTTCTTTAGCTAAGAAGCTAAACTTGAAAAAAGACGTACTAGACTTTCAAACTAGATGGAATTCCAGTTATGACATGGTTCAAGCCTTATTGGAATACAGAAGTTTTTGTTCGGAATTGCTGGATGCTGAATTAACTATGACTGATAGTAGCGATAGTACTTGGAATATTTGTGAAGAATTCGTAGAAGTTTTTGCACCTGTTAAAAAAATAACGCTGAAACTACAAGAACAGATGAATTTAGGCGATTTTTATAGAATCTGGCTTACTTTTAAATTGGAACTAACAAAAGATGACAAAACAAAATCATTTTCAAAAGAATTATATTTAAATATTATAAAAAGGGAAAACAACTTTATTAACAATCCACTTTTGATTGCAGCAGTATATCTAGATAGCAGATTTAAGGTCATTCTAAGTCCCGAAGATGTTGAAAATGCTAAAAAACATATTTTGAAAACAATAAAAATTTGGAAAAATTTACAAATGGAAAGAGAAAAAGAGAATTTTGTGAGAGAATCAATATCTTTTTCTTCAGATGATGATGAAGATATGCTCGAACAAGTTCTAAAAAAGAAGGAAAGGTTTTATAAATCAAATTCTTCAAATGTAAATGTCACCGCTTCGATTGATAATTTAGTTAAAAATGAATTTGATATATATGAAAAATATCAAAGACTGGGAAACGAAAAAAACATTTTACTATTTTGGGAGCAACATAAAACGGAAACGCCATTATTGTATCAAGCGGCTCAGATTATATTCGCAGTACCTGCTACGCAGGTAAGCGTCGAGAGGGCCTTTTCAGCCTTCAAATTCATTTTATCCCCACAAAGGACAAATTTAAAAGAAGAAAACTTGAAAAATATATTAATTGTAAAATTAAACGAAAATTTCTTTGAAAAATAAATTTTCTACTAATAAAACACATGTAGTTTTTTTAAACTTTGAACCCGAACCCGAACCTGAACTTTTTATTTTGATTAACCCGCAGCTGAACCCATTTTTTCATGATTTCAGTCCCTGATTTAACCTACTTTTTCACATCTGTTTTCCTTGGTAATGAATTACTACCATTGTATTGTGCATATGTAATTTTTTGTGTATTTAATAGTAGATACACTAATACTAAAAATTTATAAACATTAATAACCAATATTAAAAAAAAAATTAAATATTTTATTGAAAGAATATTGAAATACAAAATATTTGTAACACAAAAAAGATATATTGTTAAATTAGTCCATTCTTGTCTTTAATTCCTTAGTTGAAACTTTATCTTTTTCTCTGAAAAATAAAATTTTTTACTTATTCTTTCACAACGTAAAGAATGAATTAACTCACATAATAAAAACTGTAGCACCCCAACCAGAAAGAGCATCCCTATCGAAAGCATTGATCAATGCCTGTGATATTGTTTCAAATAACTCATCCGGACCCAAATTTGGTTCCCATAATGCTTCACACATACCATAAAGTTGCGCGGATGCTGTACCGCCAACTACAAAATCTTCAGGTTCATTGGGACAACCAATAAGATCCATATTGCAAACATAAGGTTCACCGGTTTTCGAATCCAAGCCAGCTATAACTGGTTCTACAAAGAATGGTCCAAAACGTTTTTCGTACAGCATATTTGATACTAAAGAACTAAATACTTTTGGGGAAATTTTTCTATTTTCTTTAAGTTCATATAAATTTTTTCTAAAATTAAACATTTTAGATTAAATTAAAAATTACAAAGTTAATTTCACCTAAATCTTAATTTTTCCATTACGGTCTGTGTATCTGTTGCTAGACCAGGTAAGCCTATAAATAAATGGGATCCCATTTGGAATACCTTCTGGAAATCCATCGAAACAGTTTGTGCTTGGATACCAAAGCGTTTATCTGTTGCGATAGCTACACAATTTTTGCCTTTCATGGCAACCATAGCACTTCCATTATATTGTAGAATAGACTAAAATTTTAATGAACATTGCAAAATTAAAGCATTTAATTGAAAATGAATTCCGCTTTGTCATCTAGCCTAACCTTAAAAAGTATATTATGTTTATATGTTGAACTTACCATTTCTAATAACTAAAATAAATGTTTTTACAATTTGTATTACAAAATTTGTCTTGGTTTTTAAGAAATATTCAAAAATTACGTTTACAATACCTACTGACCCTTAAAAATTAATGATTTGTCAAATGTACAATGAATAGAATCTCCACAACATACACATATACTATTGATAAAGTAGGTAGCTATAATTTTAATTGATTTCAAAATTAATGTTCTTTCATAGGTTTATTTTGTAAAACATATTTTATTTTATTTATGAATTTGAATATATTTATTATTTCACTTATAAATATTACTGTTTTGTTATCAGAATTTTTTGTAAGATTTCAATTTCGTAACGGCATCTATTCAAAGCGTCAAATTTTGAAATTTCATATATTGGATTTTTTTAAATATGGATTTACTGGATCCAGACGATTTACCATTAAGTGTACACGAAGATATATTAAAGTATTTAAGGCAACAGGATTTACTAGTTGGAGAAGATGAAGAGTTCGTTGAAGGCATTACCAATTTCACTGAAAACCAGATTAAAGAAATATTAGAAGAACTACTTCAACGATTTGAAAGAAATCAAAAACTTAAAGAGGAATACGAAGAAAGAGTCAAGGCTCATAATCAATATCAACTGTTTACATTGGAAAACATATTACCGGAATTCCAAATAGGTTCGTATTATTTACATTTTGCTTTTCGCTTTTTTTAGAAGAGTATTGTTATTTCTCTCAGATAATTGATAGTTTTGCAGTTGATAATTAAAACTTGTCTGATATGCTATAAACTTAATAAAATCATAGAAATAGTTTTTTAGTGAAAAGGCAAACGGTGATTTTCATAACCGTTAACAATAAGTGAGCGCTTAAAAATACTTTACACATTTCCAGATATATTAATTCATTTATCAATTTGACAAAAAAGTACATATTTATTAAAGGGTAAAGATGCATTTTAAGGCCCTTAGTTAGGCAAAATATATGCATGAATTTTATAACCAATCATATCAAAGAAATGATTTCGTAACCATGGAAACATCATTCAAAATTTAACAGAGTTGCCTTTATACGTTTGAATTGAAAATTCAGTTATAATTTGTTATAAACCGTTATATATCGTTGTTACCTCGCGAATTTATATGACAGAACGACATGCTAACAAATATTCGCCAACAATATCCAATTTAGTGAATTGTCGTGTGTTCGGTTTAGTTACGTGTGTAATTTAATTATACTTAGTTATAAGTTGTACATAAAAGCTTTTTTAGTGCATTAGCAGATTTTTCATAAGTGGATGTGCAATATTTACAATAATTCTTACCTTTAATTGTGTTTGTGTATGCAGAAAATTGTTTAGTGAATATGAATATGTGCACTGTTTGAAATAATTGTTATGCATTTGTGTAGTTCTTTTTGTTATGAATAAAAAATGTTGTTTAATTTATATAATTTATTTAAAATACATTAAAAACACATATACGTAGCAAAGTATATTTGGCACTAAAATAATTACATTGAGAAAAATATTATAATTCCTAACACTGAAGCTAAAAGCACAAAATTTGAGTGTATGCCAGCAGCAACTCATCACATACATAAGCAAAGAGGAAAAGTATTAATCCACCATAACTTGTAAGATAATAAAATTAAATAAAAAATAGTTCAATCACCTGCTACAAATAGGACTAAATTATCACAACTAAAACTATACCTGCTATAAATAAAATTCAAATTCTCTTAAAATATAAAATATAATATCCTATTAGTGATATTCAGATCGCACCTATAAAATTATAAATTAATGATGTGCTACTAAATATATTTAAAAGAAAAATTAAATAACTTTCTCAATTACTCATGATTTAACAAAATCGCTTCATCTGCAGGTTTCTAAAGATCCAGTCTTACTGGCTGTGTCAGTAGTTCCGCTCTTTCTGTTTCGAACTTCACCTACAACAGTTCTTCCATTATCTTCTTTTTGATAAGGTGAAGTCCTTTCTATTGATGAATGGCTTTTCTTACCTTAGCATTTCTCCTACTTCATATTTCTCAGCGATAGGGATAATAAAATAATTTTGAAATATTACCACATTCTTTATCTATAACACATACATTGTTACTTTACTAGTAAGAAGAGAGTCAGGTATATTTTCCTTATTTTCTAATATCTAACTGAGAGCTTCTGTACCAATATATTCGTTATATCTACATTTACTTAAACGAGATGAACTTTCTAACTTGTCCTCCTTTTCCAGTAGTACTACCTCTATATCACCTTCCTTCTATAAACAACTGCGTTCTGACTTTGTATTACTTTTCACTAAAAGGCATGTTTCCATTTAATTTCATATAACAATGTTATATATTATTTTAGTACTTACAATTTTCAAATTGTCTCCTGTATAAAATAATTGTGATATGTAATTTAATTACAAAATATATTTTTCTAAATAAATAGTTGTATTTTATTATCCCGATTTTTAATATTTTGTTGAATATTCTTTATAACCTGTTATAACCAGAGAGGGTTATAACCTTATCTGTCTTGAAATTATTCACTTCAAATTAATCTATAGCCTCAGTCTATAGGTTTGTTTTTGCAGGCGTTTTGAATCATTTTATAATCACTTTTATACGCATGCGTCAATTACAATCGCTTCCAATCTATCCTCAATTTTTTCGTTGCTAAAACGAATTTCAAATTCGTGGCAGCTAGTGACATTTACCATACAAATAGTAGAATTTCAGAATTTTCAAATCTATCACATACTTCTTGAGCAACATGTCTGCCACGCGAAAATGTTCTATGAATTCATTATCTATGTATTGAGGAATAATTATTTCAAAATAATTTTCATTCCTTATTTTAATTTTATCTTGAAATTGTATTTCTTCTTCACTGGTAAACTCGCAACTGTCACTAGTGCATAAACTAAATAAATCTGACATTCTTTTCATAAAATCACTATGATCTACACAAAACAGTCAAACAACGAGCGCGATTGAGATTTCAAAAACACAACGATGTCTATCTACCAGCCAGTGTTGCCAGGACAAAAAAATTAAAATCACCAGATCTGACCTTAAAAAGTTGCCAGATTTGCACCATTTTTCACCAGACACAATTTTTTTTAGCACTGACCTATTAAGACTTTTTTATCGATGCAGAGTAGAATAATGGTAATAATAGTAAAAACAACAACAGAAAATTAAAAAAAAATTACACTAGGTTGAAGTACAATGGCATTCATTTTTTTAATGTGTTTGCTTGATAAATTATGCTTTTTAACAGCAGCTATACCCCCAATATAATCTTTGAAACAAACATTACTTGTAAAATGATTTATTCCTTGCTTACTTGGCCCTATCCATTTTCTAAAATATGCGTCCTTTTCCCAAGAAGGGTTGTACTTATGGAGGTAGGATTTTGAACGGCGTTTTCCAGATTTACGTTTTTCTTCCTCAGTGTCTGGTGATTCCGAAGAACCACTATCCATTTTTGTTGAGGGAGCGAAGGCTCCATGTCTTCTCGCCAAGATGAAGATGTCCCTGGCTCCAGTTCAAATGTAACAGGAACGGTAACGGAGCTTGTTGCTGGTACATCTCGTTTTTTTTTCAATGGAATGAGAAACTTCTTCATCTTGAATGACGAACTAGAGAAGAAAAAAAATAACACTATTATTAAATCAAAACTTCTAATATGGTTAACTAAATCATGTAAATTTAACAAAAAAATATGTCTTCATTAAATATTGTTTTGAAATATTATAATATTCCTACTTACGTTTTACTTCTCCACAAAAAGAACTCTACACTTGAATTTTTTTTTTATGTTGATCACAATCTTTTTTTTCGACGAATATGAATGAAAACCGCTTGGGAAATTGCTTGAGGCATATTTATAGTCTCGAGCCGCCAACAAATGTCGGGTATTCACATAATTTCGAACAAGTAATTTTAGGGATTCACACTTCTCTGAATTAATAATTTTAAAAAATCCCCCGCAAAATTTTATAATCTGTCGTAAAGAGGACTCTAGTATGGGAAACTTTTTAGAACGTAAATACCAATGAGATATAAAAAAACTGATGGGTAATTTTTATTATAACATTGAAATGAAAATCTCAATGCTAATGTTTGTGTGTAGTGTAGTTTAAATTCGGAAAAAAAATCAGAAATTCACCAGATTTGCCGGTTTTTGTAAAAGTTTTCACCAAATCACCAGTTCGACCCTAAAATCACCAGATATGGTGAAATTTCACCAGACCTGGCAACACTGCTACCAGCCTACACATTTCTCCACTTTCCGTGCATAAAAATGAAACGCGCATGCGTCTGATATTCGGTTTTACGAAAATACTCAAACCATTCCAATCGATTGAAAATCATTTCACAACGATTTAAAAACTGCAAAAACGACAAATGTTTTATCGCGTTTGATTTTATTTCTCTGTCCGAACGCTTTTTCTTCAATGCGCACACTCCTGATACTTCAAATGATTTCAAACGCCTGCAAAAACAAACCTTATATCTAACGTATGGCAACGCTGTTGACTGGTAATCACGCTTCATTTTTACAAATTCTTGCATATATTTTGCTTAACTATTATTACTATTTATATTGACATTATTTAATATTTTCACAATAATTTAGTTGTGTAACTATCAGTTAAACTTTACATGTTTTTTCATATTTTAATAAAAGTTCTACATATGTAAATAAAAGCTAGAAATCTGTTGTTGAATTACCAACCTAATTAGCTCTTCTGATTCCGGTGTATAATATTCTTTGTTTTTTTAAGAGATCACTATTATTACATTTAATTGGGTGTAAATTAAATAAAAGACGTTCGTAAGTAAAAAAATAACAGTTTAATATTACCAGCTTGGATGTCATGGTCGAATAACGAAATTAAATTGATTAAATAACATAAATATTGTATATAAAAAATATTACAAGCAGTACAAATACAGTTTTATATATATAATATACAACACACAAATACTTAATTACTTCTTGCGATTACATTGATTATCTATTATATACAAAAAGGAATAAATATAATACACTATTGTACAATACAAGATTACATATATCCTTTATTGTAAAAAAGCTGTCTTAATAAAGTATAAAAAGAATCATCACACTTTCGGAAAAAGCAGAAATTCTTTTTCTCCACGACCATTAGTGAATCTAATAATGTTTTGCATGTATTTTCATTCTATAACGAGTGAATTAGAAATTTAATTTGATAATACTCCACCTAAAATCATAAATTATGCAAATAATATAAATCAAAAGTTTTTACAAAAGAAAATGTCAAGCAATTCTTAGAAAATGCTAACGATAAGATATACTGGCTGATTCATTTTCGTCCCTGACCATGGCGATCTCGCTTATTATTGGAAATAAAAGCTCGGTCTAAATTTGGCAAAGTTGCTAAATTTTGTGTTTGTCATGAACCCAAAGAGAAAATGAACCTATGTCAAATGATGTTCGAGATTATTTTAAAATACGAAAGAAGTTCATTTTCTTCTTTTACATCCTGCAGGTTTATTTGGGGTTGCAGAGGAAAACTAAAAACACATTCTCGAGGCCACTTTTGATCTACTAACTAATGGTAAACTCGAAATTTCCATATGAGGTTTCGGTTCTATCTGGCCATAAACTTTCTTATTTCTTAATGGACACTATGTCTGATTTTGACACCGTTAGAAAGTTTTTTTTTTACAGGTTGTATTACAACATTAAAAGGGCAAAGAGGCTGGAAATCTTCTCGAGTAGCACAAGGATACATAGAAAATTCTCTGCAAAAATAAATATAGCAAATTAATTACTGGATCTAATTTGTCAGTAACCACTCCTTCAACCTCCAATTCTTCTTGCTATACGGCTGTTAAGTCTGCCTCCACAAATCAATCCGTGTTGAAAAATATTACGTAATATACTTCCAATACACCAATTTTTAAATTCAGTATTTGTACCAACACTATAAATACCGAGATATCAAAAATTATCTAGGTCAACAGTGGCGCCATGGAGTGAAAAACGTCTATCTTAATTTATATCATCCTTTTGAGAAAATTCTGATTTTCAGGTTGTGTCATGCCGACGTTAAAATTGTCAATATATCGTGCGTTCAAAAAACGCTCATAAAAACGGTAACACGGAATTTTATTTAGTCTTGGAGAGGAAGATTATAACCTACCAATTAGCTTTGCAATTTTCTAAAGCCATCTGACATTTAGATGTAACTGAAATTCGTATTAGTAAAGTTACGACATACTTTTTGATGTTACTTATAAATCATGGCTCACTAGAGGCATTTTTTTTTAACGCACGATATTAATCTTAATGTCAATATGACACTTAACCTGAAAATTTGTACAAAATTTTCTCAAAAAGTTGATGTAAATTAAGACTGACGTTTTTCACTCCATGGCCACCAGTCGTTGACCAAGATAATTTTTTATGTTTTGTTATAAATATTAATATAATGTAATACAAATGTCTTAATAAATAACTTGTTTTGTTCAAATTTAATTTAATTGTTTTTAATTCATACTTTCTGGTCGTGGAGAAAATATAGTCTGTTACCCGGTTAGAATGAAAATTCGACTCGTATCGAATTTTTTCAGTAGTTCGAAGAGCTCCAGTCTGCATCCAATTTTCCCAAAAATAATTGTTGGGGTGTTTAAAGGACGTTTGGGGAATCAATTCATCCTAATGAAGTTTTTGGCGCAAAGACACCGTTAATCTACAAAAAAATTAAATACGTTCAAAATTACTACGTTACGTTTTCGTCAAAATACATATAAAACATAAATTTTTTTTGCATGTGTATGGTATTCTTGATTTATAATAATGTCATTTACGTTTATATTTATTATATATTCGCTGTAATTTACCGTTAATTTTGCAAATAAACGCAATTGAGAATTTGACTTTCAAAAGGAAGCGATCTGTCAACAATCATTTGGTTTAGATCTGCTAACTTTTGCGACCGAAAAATTTATTGTTCGTATATATTTCAATATTATTTTCCATAATGTCATTTTTGAACAGAAATGTATATCGATTGGCGAAGTTAAAAGTAGATATTTAGTTTCAAATTCACACACATATACGTATAGCAAACGCCAGGATTACGCAGGAAACGCAGGATTAGAAGTAGTGGGGAGATTTGTATTTGGTTTTACATCAAATGTCAGATAATTCTAACCTCTGAGCGTGTATCACTTTATGAGACATTATGTTCCATCAAACGTCAATGACAAATGTATTCCGACAATTACTTGAGTAGTGGGGGTGGACGTTTTTAAAAACGGCTTCTGCGCACCCTCTCCTCGCGCCAACTTGATTGGCGCTTGCTATATATGTATAACAATTTTCAAGGATACTGGTAGGGATCGCTTTCACTCATGTAGTGGGGTATGTGGAGAGCGGGGATGACATTCTTTGTTCGCATCTCAATGCGTGCGATATTGTGTCTGAGCAAGCTCTCAAGAAAAACTAAAATAAAATGCCTTTCACTGTCGAAGAAAAAATGCAAATTGTATTATGATATGCGAGGGATAATTCATATAAAGACGTGCAATATTTATTTGTAGCAGCATACGAAAACCGTCCGCCTCCCTCTGTGTCAACTATCCATAAGGTTGTAAATAAATTTCGTACAGAAGGTTGCGTTAATTCACGGCATAGTAAAAGACGCCGAGTCGTCCCAGAAGAACAAGAGGAACAGGAAACTCTGATTTGCTAAATTTTGTAGATTTCATTTAGAATTTTGTTTCGTTTTTTTTTATAAGAATTTAATTTAATTTTCATTAATAATTTTACTTTAGTTACAATTTTGGCTTCAATTCAATGCTAACGCATACAGTTCATAAAGTACAAGTTTTCAGTTCGTACTGCCCAAGTGTGAACCGCAAATTGTACTTTATCTCTTTCTAACACACATGAATACGCGCTGTAATACTACACACGTTTGTCATTTTAAGTTAAGACGTACGTCTTTGAAATATTATATTAAATAAAAGGGATAGGTTGTCTAGGAGATAGTCTTATGATAATCGACTAGTTGTCAAATTATTTCAATATTGTTGTTTATTGACTTTGTTTCCGGCATTCTGACTTCTAGGTTAAGCATTCTTCCAATTTGAATATTTAGTTTATCAAAAATTACCAAAATCTGTTCTTTTGAGATCAATACTGATAATAAATAGTAATATCAATTAGTGGCAATAAGTACGAAATTGTTTGATTATCACTTTGACATTTCTAACCTATTTATTTTACAGAATATTTCTTAGATGCCTAGTAAACCCCTGGGTTCTCAAGCTCAACAGCTTGTATTAAATCTTACAGCGTATTTTGAACGGGAAAAAGAGAATGGTGGACCATTTATGTCCATCGACCGTGTTCTTGAGATAATTCACATAATCAGTTAGATAAGGCAGTGTTATAAAATAAGTTATTTTCGAGGGTAGCAGAAGCCCTTAATATTTCTGGTAGAACGGCCTACACAATCCAGTCTTATCGTCTCCTGGCTAAAAAAAGGTCTTGTAAGAAGCCAAAAGCTAAGGACTTACCAGAAGCAACTAAAATAGAAGTTCGAAATACTGTTTATGACATGTATAAAGAAAGTATGTTTTTAATATATTGTAAACATTTATTATATGTTCAAATTTTTCAGAAGAACATCTTACCTTAAAAACTCTAAGCAATGTTTTGGCTATGAAAGAATTTGTTCATACAAGTACAAATACTTTAGCAATATTGCTTAAAGATATTGGTTTTAAATATAAGAAAGAGTTTAACAGGAGAGCGCTCACAGAGAAATTAAATATAATCTGCATGAGAAAAGTGTTTTTAAGGGAATGTATGAATAACTTAAATTCAACTTTATGTCAGGTTGTGTTCTGTGAAGGAACTTGGATCTTTTTGAATGGGAATAGACTGTAATCCTGGCAAAATAATAATATAAAAAGTGTTAGGAAACCCGAAGGCTATTATGGTAAACGGTTTATTATTATACATGCTGGCACAGAAAATGGCTTCATTAAAGGAGCTAGTCTGATTTTTCCATCAAAAACAATCACTGGTGATTACCATGGAGAAATGAATGGGGACTCCAATGGGTAAATGATCAGCTTAGGTACCATAACTTATAATAATGGATAATGCTCCTTATCATAGTGCTATTCAAAATAAACAACCAAATACCTCCTCCAAAAAACAGAAATTATTGAATGTTTGAGAAAAAAAGATATAAGCTATTCACCTGCAATGACTAAGAATGAATTAATTCAATTAGTAAAATATCATAAAGGAGAGAAGATATTTATTATAGATGAAATAATAAAAGAAAGTGGACATGAAGTTTTAAGGTTACCCCCATACCATTGTGACTTCAACACAATTGAAATGATTTGGGCTAAGGTTAAAAATTATTATAATTCAAGTATTGCAAGAAATGGTTATTCAGATGAAAGACTTAAAGAAATGCGGAATGTAGCTTTGCAACAGTGTGATGAAATTACTTAATATAATTGTGTTAGGCATACGGAAAATTTAATTCAAAAATGGTGTGAGCGAGAGCAATTTCTTGATAGGGCAGAGATTGCTCCAATAATAATTAATGTAAACGACTCATGTTCTGAGTCAGAATCAGAAACTGACTAGTAAACTAGGTAACTGTCTTATTTTGCAAAATATTTTTGTATTTATATTTTGTAGAAGTTTAATATGGTAACATTAATATTGCCATAAAAACCATTAATGTGAATTTTCTGAAGCATCGAGGAAATTACTGCTACTGGTTCAACGAAACATTACATGATAAAGATCTCGTGGCAATGTTTTATTTGAATGAAGTTTTTTTTTTTTTATTGGTGGTGTACTAACTTGTAAAATTATCAAATGTAGTTATCAGAAAATCCTCGTGTGTTTGTTAAATTATTATCTTCATCTAATAAAGAATAATATGGATTTGGATTGTATTATCTGCAAGACTAATTATTATACCATTATTTTCTTAAGAAACAATAAAATATTAAATGTAGACTACATAGATGTTTTCTTTTATGTATAATTTGAAAACATATTTCGACAACTCTCAAAAGGTTTTAATTCTTTTTCAAAGAGTTGCAAACATAACTTTTACATTCTTTTCCAAAATATTTCAATTTATTTAAAATATAAATAATATATAAATTAAATCTAAATTATACATCGAATTAATACATTCCCAATCTTCTTAGACCAGACATAGTGCAAGAAAATAATATTGGTAGGTATGTTATTCTTAATAATGCAAACATTTTTTAACACTAAAGATCTTTTTCAATACCTATGAATTTCACTATTGATATCTGGCTTGAAATATTTCTTTTTAAATAAATTTTTGATGGAATATTATCGTGAGTTGATATTTATAAATAACATTTAAAATAATTTGTTCGAATATTAAAGTAATAATTTCCGCATAGTTTTCTTTGATATATTTATACAGAACTAGAAGAGAAACAATACTTTTGAACAATTAATGTTCCCACTTTACTCATTATTATTATTTTGACATGTAGGTTATGTATATGCTTTCTTTGGTTATATTGCAAGTAACACTAAAATTTTGACAATATTTGCAAAGATGACGTTTATATTTTAGGATGACAGACGGTTGTTTCCGCGATTGAATGCATGACTTCATTTGACTCTGCAGTACTGATTTGAATCATATGCTTCGAATTTGACCTTGAACTGAAAACTTATACTTTATGAACTATACATACATCAATTACAAAAGTAGATAATTAAACCGTATGTACTAATAGCGACTGCAATTCCGTAAAGCAAACCTGTACATCCACATTTTCAATCTGTCGTACTAAACACATATTAAATACGGACCGAAACTGCCAATATATCTCCACTATCGGAACTAAACTACGCCTACAGTTATTAGAGTCACATATACGTGTAAATATGCGTGCGCTAGTGTGTGTAATTCACTTTGCAACTTCCACCGTTACTTCAGTCAATCTGTACAGTTTAGAATTAGTAATTGTAAATTTATTTTAATTTTATATTTTTTTAAAACCAACCCAAGCTAACCCAAATCAACCAAAGAAAATTTTAAATATATTTCTTTGCAAAAATGACGTTAAGAAAAAAAAACTTTAGAATATATCTGATTAGTAATATTTACATTTGTTACACACAAGTTTGTTGATCTGTTGTTCCATTTGATCGTTAAGCTTTTAATTGCGTTTATTAGCAAGATTTTCGATTAATTAAAGCGAATATACAGAAAATATAAACGTGAATGGCATTAGAGTAAATCAAGAATACCATATAATGGCCACAAAAAATAGATGCTTTACGTGTATTTAGACGAAAATGTAACTTAGTAATTTTGAACGTATTTTTTTTTTTTTGTAGATTAACGGTGTCTTTGCGCCAAAAATTTTATTAGGATAAATCGATTCCCGAAAGTTCCTCTAAACGCTCCAATAATTATTTTTGGGAAAATCGGATGCAGACTTGATCTCCACTATACCCTTTTTTCATTCTAACCTTGTCACAAAATCTCCTATTAGTATATTACATGTTTAGCTTATTAATTAATTTACGATCATATCAGCATAATCTACAGGGTGAGTCGTGAGGAATCGACCAAACTCAAGGAGTGTATTCTACTGGTGAAAGTAATGTAAAAAAACTCAAATGTTGTTATCCGATTTTTATCGGTTTTAGAGTTATAGCGTAATTAAAAATGTAGATTTAGTATACCATGTTTATGTATGTATTCGTAAAAACAGTGAAATCCCGGTAGCAATTCATTATAGGGAAGTCTTCCTAGCTGAAGCGCTACCTGTTCGTGGTTTTCCGAACTAGCGGTAGTGACATTGAAAGCAGTCGAGAAATAGTGTAGAGTGGTTTGTATGCCTAATGCGTCTAATGTCACTACCTCTAGTTCATCGTTGATATAGTGAGGGCGCTGCCATCATAAAAAATGTTCCCTATACCTTGGAGTAAATTATAACATTGTGTTCGGGTATTGTGACATTGACTTGACGTTTGTACGACTATAGTGTAACAAACTAAAATGCCACACACTTATTCTAATTTAGAATATGCTAATATGGTGTTTGTTTATGGATTTTGTGATGGGAATGCTACAGCTGCTGCTAATGAATATCGTCAACGGTTTCCACATCACATACATCCTAATAAAACTGTATTTATTAGTGTATTCAACACATTGTGCGTGACCGGAAAGCTTCCCAGTGTAAACATAATATCTGAACGAGGCAGTCGACAACAATTACAAGAAGTAGATGTTCTGGATGTAGTAGAAGAAGACGCAACTACCAGCTCACGGAGAATTAGTATTCAATTGGGCATTCCACAAACAAGGGTGATAAAAACACTCCACGAGCATGGCTTACGTCCGTACCATGTACAAAGAGTACAGCATCTACAACGAGATGATAATCGTAGACGTATGGAATTTTGCCGATGGATAAATGATAATCCTCGTTTTGAATCGCGTATACTGTTTACGGATGAAGCGACATTCACCCGTGACGGTATTAATAATTGTCATAACCAGCATGTATGGTCAGACGAAAATCCACACACAACAGTCGAAAGTAACTTTCAACATAAATTTTCGGAAAACGTGTGGTGTGGTATGATCGATGGTTTTTTAATTGGTCCTTACATTTTTGAGAATCGCCTCATGGGAGACACCTATTTACATTTGTTAGAAAATGAACTGCACGGACTGCTAGAGGATGTTCCCATAAACATCAGAATCCAAATCTTCTACCAGCACGATGGAACGCCTGCACATTACGCTCCTGCAGTCAGGCAACATTTGGCTGAAAGGTTTCCAGGGAGTTGGATTGGACGTGGTAATCACATTGGTTGGCCTCCTAGGTCTCCAGACCTCACGCCACTCGATTATTGTTTATGGGGCTGGTTAAAAAATGAAGTGTATCAAGTAAAAGTGGACACTCGTGAAGCACTAATTCAACAGATTATGAATGCTGCTGACAATATCAAATATCAACCTGACGCAATCAGGAACGCAACCAGCGCCCTTGGTAGACGATGTAAAAAATGTTTTGAAATGAATGGCGGTATTTTTGAAAATATATTATAAAGAACGATAATACCAATAAAATACAAAAACTTCAATGTATAAAATTTTGTTTATTTTCAATTACGCTATAACTCGAAAACAAATAAAAATCGGATAGCAACATTTGAGTTTTTTACATTACTTTCACCTGTAGAATACACTCCTACAGTTTGGTCGATTCTTCACGACTCACCCTGTATATTTAGTTACTGGTACGTGTTGGTAGCTTACAAAATATGTAGTAATATTGATATACCTATGTACAATACATTTTGAGCTTTATTTATAAATAATTCATTTACTTCATTAAATACTTACAATTGATATTATCCAATGTTTATCGTATAATACTTTTTACTTAAATTATAGGTTAAGTTTACGTAATATGTCATTTAATTTCAGGACTTGAGAAATATAACGTGTGTATAAATTGCCGCAAAAGCTACACGCAGCGACATTCTTCGTTCGGTTCTGAATAAAAAATCTTAATGTTAAAATGTCGTATCATGCTTCGTTTGTTTTCAAGGGGTTCTTGAAGTTCAGACTTTTAGTGCGTAACCAAGCCTTACTCTGCGATATCTGTTAGTAAAGATAGCTGCAATTTAGTTTAAAGAACAATTTTTACTAGTATTATTTCGTAAACGTTTTCTTTTTGATTTCAAAGTTTGTTTTGAACACTTCTTCATTAACGTACTTTCACGAAAATCACATTTGACAACGTTGTAGAACAATGTGTGTATTTCAAAGTGAGTTCAATCAAAATCATTACTGTCAAATTTTGACATTTACGAATTTACGAAGCATGATACGACATTTTAACATTAAGATTTTTTATTCAGAACCGAACGAAGAATGTCGCTACGTGTAGCTTTTGCGACAATTTATACACACGCTGTATAAACAAATTATTAAATTAAATGTCAATATTGTTGAAAAGCGTTGATAATACCAACTGTAAAATAAGTAATTTACCTAATTTTTGCGTGCAATTTTGATTAATGGATAATTAATTCTATATTATTTTGTATATTATAGCATTTTTTCATTTATCTTAGATGATGAAATGTATGAAGCACTGACATTCAGAGAGACTTTAATTATACAGCATATGGTGGGTGAGACGGAGTTGGTACCAGAACCAGTTGGTGGTTTGTGTTTGGACATCCAGCAAGCACCTGGTAAACCACCTCCTGAACGAAGACAATCCAATATCAATACTCGATTATCGAGAATATTGAAAGGCAATGAAAATGCTGATGTTATACCTTTGGAGGATATTAAAGTTGATGAACAAATAGAAGAAGGTTTGTTTTTAATGTTACTAAAGTGTTATAATTTTAGTGCTTTGGGTATTTTAAATCTTGTTTATATTCAGTATTCATATTTGAGGTGTGATTATAATTTTTGTTTTAAGAGTGTAGTCAGCAAAAGGGTGAATTAGAAGACAGTCTTGGTACTCAACGTATTAGAAATGCGAATAAATTTCTTGTACATCTGTCCTCCCAGTTTAATCTTGATGGATACAATGCGGGATCGACGATAACCACTTGGGTCGATAAAAATCTGCACACCCTGGAAGAAGCAAGAAAGGAGTATGTATTATATAATTAAGGCAATTTACAAGGGATTAAGATTTTGGAGACATTAATAGGGAAGATGTGTTAATGTAAAGCTTAATATAATGTTATAATTCCCGTAATTTCTTTCCTTACATAGTCATTTACTCTCAACAGTTTGTTGTCATGTTTTAAGTTTACCTCCCTGCCCATCTCAGATCAAGTTTCTCGTTTAAAAATGATGAATTACAAAGGCCTGCATAAAATTTGTGATGACATTATTTTTGTTTGTTAAGCTCAGTTTTTATATAGCAATAACTAATTAAAATACAATTGGTCTCTACCACCCACAGATTTTTTTTTTCACAAAAGAAAGAGAAAAAAATATAAAAAAAATCTTATAATAGGCGTTTTAATACATTTTAAAATGAATGTACTACTTCAAATTCTAGGTATTAACCCAAAAATGATTTTCTGTTGTGGTTTTAAAGAAATTTGTTAAATAGGCTCTCATTACCTGATGCAAATCTTTTAATACATGTATTAATTTTGGACAAGATTTCCGGGAATTTTTACCTGCTAAATCCTATTTATTATGCTTTCACTTTATTAGTACTGCGAAGAAGGATTTCAAGTTTATCACTCCAAACAAAATGTATATTTTAATGTCATTTACTTCATTATAGCTCTGAGTGTCGATCAGTAAACAAGTAAAATTAATTTGTCTTTAGTGTTGTGCGTGGTATTTGATAAATAAACATTGCTTAAAAATATGTCTAGCCGGTGTTGCAAAAACAAACCAGATGATTTCTGTTATATTTGTGGATATTTCGTCTTGAAAAAGTTTAAGAGACCAATTGGTGAATTTGTGAAAAATGCATATTATGCTTATTTCAAAATCAAATTAGGAGATCAAGATAAAGATTGAGCACCGCACGTTGTTTGTAAGGTATGTGAAGAAGGTTTAAGACATTGGACCAAAGGGAATAAAAAAAAGCCTTCCTTTTGGAATACCGATGGTTTGGAGAGAACCGCAAAATCATCATGAAGATTGCTACTTTTGTCTTTGTGATATTAAGGGGCATAATAGAAAAACTTTGAAACATATTTTGTACCCAAACAATATTAAATCAGCTATCAGACCAGTTCCTCGCAGTGATCATGTACCTATACCTATACTCCCCAAAGTACTACAAGAAGATATTGAAACCTCTTCAACTTCCGGCTCCGTACAGATGGATAGTGATTTTGAACCATCAATCTCAGGTCAAAACCAACCTCAGCTATTTTCACAAGCCGAACTGAATGATTCAGTAAGAGATTTGGGACTTTCAAAAGATCTTTCTGAAGTACTGGGGTCTAGGTTGAAACAAAAAATTTGCTTGCCCCAGAAACTACCTTCAGATCTTCCTTTAGCTGAATATGACAGAAAAACAACCAAACGAAGCTTTTCTGAAAAACGAAAACGTTTTTTTAAGAAGCATAAAGAATAAATAACTATTTCTAATACATAGTTTCTTTGTGTATATTTTTGTATTTTTTTAATATAATATAAAACTAGCTTATAAACGAAATAAATCGTGTTTTTTCTATATTTTTTGATTTTACTGGTTTGAAAAATAACCTTACGTGATACAAAAAAAATTAAAGCAGATTTGAAATCAGCGCTACCCAATTACTCTAGAAAACAGTTAAAATTTTTAAATCAACATTCAAAGAGTTGAAAAATGCAGGCCTGTGTTATTGTTTTCGGTATTCTAAACTTCATTCTCACGAATCTCACTGAAAAATTGTTTCGAAATTTCCGATATTTTCTTCGGCCACTGTTCCAATTAGTCATCCTGAAGATTTACCGATATCTACATCCTTTCTGTCTTAATTAATGTCGATTCTTTTTTTATTCATTTTTCACAAACTACGGTTACATAAATGAGTTCTTATCTTGGCTTCTAGTGAACAAAATGTCACGAAATTTCTATAGATTATTTAGGAACGTGGGCACTTCGCAAATCAATCTCCGGACAACAGATGGCGGTAGTAGTTTGATTTAAATAAAGTCACTAGATACATATAAAGTACCGCAATCCATAAGGCCAAAGAGTGCGAGAGAGAAAGCGCTACTTTTGCCCAAACATGGCCGCCAAACGTCAAATCACTTGTCGTTGCATCTAAACCCACCGTTGGCAACATAAAGTGTAATTATGCCTGGTTGTTGTATTATCAATTGCAAAAACAGTGTCGCCAAAGGTTTCCGTTTATTTGCATTTCCCAGTGGTGAAAGGAATGCAGACAGAAGAAAAGTGTGGTTATGTGACATTAATCAAGACAATGTGCCGGTAAATGCGAAGATTTGTGAGGTGAGTACATATGTAAAAGCAGATCACTTGTTATAACACTTAGTTACTTATGTAAGGTGCATTTTTCTGATTCCCAATTTGAACAATCAAGAGCAGATGACATGAAAAAACTAACTCCAAATGCACACCCTGATCTGGTTGTCAACCACAAAAGGCGAAAATGCGTGCTTTAGTAAACCAACAATAATAAATAATGAAAACAGTGCTTGCTTGTTTTAATTAATTGCCTTACTATCTGCGGTTTAATTATTAACGCATGTTCATACAGTTGCGTTCTTTTAAGAATACAGTACTAAATTGATTTTTTATTTAACACAGCAATTCAATTTTGACGCCAAATTTTTGCCCAAAAATGGCGGAGGTTTGCGGTACTTTATTTATCTAGTGACTTTAGATTTGAAATAGATCCAAACCGGTTATTTTCAAGACACGATGGTCTATAAGTTTTGGGGATTTGTCTATGTCTATAAGGTTTTCAACGTCTCTCTTGCAAAACAAGAGCTTTTCATGCTAGTTTATGATTGATATTTAACGAAACTTAAAATTAACCTTTTATCGCAAATTCATCTAAGCATAATTGCAATATACTTAATTGAGTAAGTTTATAAATCTTTTTTAAATACAAGTTAGTAAAATCCTAAACTTGATTCAATGTTATCCTGAACAGTAAAAGACAAGCTATTGGCCTAATGATTGAATTAGATTTTTCGTGGATATCTTGCAAACAGCATTACCATTTTATTTGATGCTCAATAATAAATAGATGGTTTGTGTTAAATAGGACTTCCTTGGTACGCAAGTAAGGAACGAAAATACTACAAGAAAATTAAAACATCAATAATTTATTAAGACGATATTTATTTTCATCTACTTTTGAAATATATCTATTTCATACCATTATCGGATATTAAAGATATTAATTTTCGTAAGTCTGTAATATTGTTTATTATTTTAGTTTTTAGAATTGTATAGTAGCTATAATAAAGTAAATTTTATGTGAAGTATTCCAATTATTTCATTCAACATAGTGTGATTTGAGTTATCCACAATACATTCGCGAACCGTCTAACGATGACTTATATGCCCGAACATACCACCCGTCTCTAAACTTCGGGGATATTCTCGAAGATCTATAGACTATAAGAGGGCTGGAAATGGAGGGAGATATTCAAAAAATTCTCACTGCGATATCTGTTCTCGCAACATCGCAGTTGAGATCATCTACGACGATAAAACGTCAAGCGACGCCGGAAGAAATGGCCGGTCGAATTATTACTATAACAAATCTAAAACTAAATCCGAACTTCGTTGAACTCTGGCCACCGGAATTACTTCAACAAACGCAGGCGATAATCGACGAAACGCACAGCGAAAGCGGCGTGCAAGAGCAACTACGGACTTCACAGAGTTTATTTATTATAAACCCAGAACAACCGACGATACAAGTAGAAATACCAGATCCCGAACCGACCAAAAAAGAAAAATACTCCAGAAAACAGAAAATGAATCATCCGGAAAAGAAAATCGAAGACTTCATCTACCCGAAATTCACGAAGAAACCGAAAACAGACGAAACAACTTCAACAATCGAAATAAAAAATTCGTACGACGTCCTCGAAAACAAAACCGAGGAAAAGATGGAAGAAGAAACCTCCGAACACACTCCACAACCGTCAACATCGAACAGCACACCCAGGGTAAGTGAAAAGACACACACTACTAAGTGTAGTGTGTGTCTTTTCACTTACACAAAAACTGAAACAAAAAAAACACACAAAATCGCACCAATTATCATAATCGAAAAAGACAAATGGACATACATACGACAATTACTTAAATCAAACAGCATTAACACAGTAGAAAACAAAATGGTGAAACCAGGAATACACATCGAACCGACAACAGACGAAGACTACCGAAAACTCAAACACACACTAGACAACGAACAAATACAATATTACACTTTCCAATTAAGAAGTGAAAAGACACTAAAGGTGGTGATGCGTGGCATTCCCATCTTTATAACAGACACTGACGTTACAGACGACTTGACAGACCAAGGATACCCGACTTTAAAAATTAAACGCATGAACGGCAAACACGGAATACCAGCACCACTTGTATTAATCGAACTGACGAGACAATACAAGTCAATCTACAACTTACGCGACTGCTGCGGACTTGCAATCAAAATAGAACAACTAAACAAACGGACTGACATTATACAATGCCACAAGTGCCAGACTTTCGGACATCACCAACGGAATTGCAACATAAACTACAAATGTATGAAATGCGGAGACGGACATTCGACACATCTATGTACTAAGACAAAAACAACCCCACCAAAGTGTGCAAACTGCGGTGGTCCTCATCTATCCACTTTCATAAACTGTCCCAATAACCCAAACAATCCTACAAATAAAACCACACCTCAACCTAAATACGTACCAGCACCACCCCCAACAAGTAATCCATGGACACAAAGACAAAACAAGACAAAACTTAACACAGTTGACGAATTAGCACTTGCCTTAGGCAATATGCTAATAACACTACACTCGACTAACGCAACAAACGAACAAATACAACACTTCGTTACACAGACACAGACAATAATAACACTATACAACAAAACACATTAAACACGCACAACTGAAACGCAAAAAAATGTGATGATGACCAACAAACAAACACACACGACTTAAACGCAAAAACGCGACTGACGCACAGACTGCACATACAAAACACATGACCGCACAAAAACAAACACAACAACGCACGATATTAATCAGACACAAACACATCACAACCCTGGGAGATACATAACAACGGAGTGGAAATGGAGGCAATCTTCGACCACGATTCAAAATTCAAGGACTCATGAAAGGGAGATATTCATTCCATATCAAATCATCGCCGAGTGATCTTACATAAATGTTCTTATTGTTAGTAATTAGTTTTGAAATTGTTATTCGTTTTTATTATTAATATAGTGTGTGTCTAAATTACCGTTAGATTTATTTGAGAACCAAGAACCCGAATAGACAAACATAACAGTGGTGTCAGGTGTGGGGTATACCTGCTCCAAATGCGCGTTGCCCATATCTCATCTCCAACCGTTTAATGAGTTGAGAATAATCTTTACGTTCTTCAGGAGGCAATCTTTGCAAAATATCACTAGCATCACCGCTCAATGCTATGATTAAAGCAGCCTTCTCGACAGAAGACCATTGCTTCGAATTGCGTCAGGTAAGTCGCCCATGACGTCTTTCCATCAAAGGGTGCTGGCTTGATTCTAGTCTTCGAGATAGCCACAGGTTCCTGTTTTATTTCGATGGGCCGCAGTATAACTCCTTCGTAGAACTGCTTGGGATCATAATGACTCATGGTAACAGGTAATTTCATCTGGGTCATTATTGCCTCTAAAAGTCTAGAATGTTCTCCAATTTTCTCCTCTACAGCTTTAACGCTTCTGAGTTTTCCGCTAGTCGCTGTTCTAGAACTTTCTCCAAAGCTCTCGAATTTTCAGAATTCTTTTTTTCCATTATTTCCAGAGTTTGTTCCAGAGGTTTTTCGAAGCTTCTAGAAATTTCTAGTAATTTATTTTCCAGATTTTTCTCGAGGATTCTAGCGGTTTCTTTGTTCCATCTGGGCTGGCGAATTTATTAGACGTTGTTCCAGAGATTGCGAATTGTCTATCATTCGTTGTTTCAAAGTTTGCGAATTGTCTATCAGTCGTTGGTCTAAACTTTTCACATTGTCCAGATTCTTCTGTTCTATTTGAGTTTGTGAATCTATCAAACGCTGTTCCAAGGTTTGCGAATCGTCTATCAGCCGTTGTTCCATATTTTTCGCACTATCCAGATTTTTCTGCTCCATTTGTTGCATTTGAATTTGCGCATTCTATATTAGTCGTTGTTCCATATTCATCAACAGCGAATTCACGTCGACATCTCCGCCTGGAACTTGAAAGACATAATTCTCTGGATCCTCGCATTCTTGGATCAACACGTCGCGAAGTCGTTGCTGGAGGGTTGCCTTTTTGCCGGTTGTATCCTCTAATTCTCGTTTTAAATCAGTCACTTTTAATTCAGTGAGTTTCACTCTATTCGCCATAACGATATTTAAAATAAACGTCTTTTCGCACTGTATATTTATTTATATGAATATTTAATTAACACTTAATTGTTTACTTAGTCCGTTATTTATTAAACCATACACACCTGAATACCACTGTAATGTATTTGTCTTATCGCGGGTTCTAAATAAAACTAACGGTAACTTAAAGACACACTATATTAACAATAAAAACTAATTACCAACAATAAGAACATTTATGTAAGATCACTCGGCGATGATTTGGTATGGAATGAATTCAAATCTCTTCCTCGACGGCTTATATATGGGCCGTCGAACCTTTCTCGTGTATTCTTAGTCTCGATCTTTCCGTTTCTAGATCTGTCGAGAAGGCGCCAGAGGCGTGATACGTGACGTATCGTTAGATGAGTCATCACAGTATGAACATAAAAAATAAATACGACAATAAACTATAGTCTATTTTTAAACTAAGAGGAGTAAATGGAAAAGCCACATTTACACTGTAAAAGTTACCAAATCAATGACATTCTGAATGTTTTTTTAAATTTTCGTATTTTATTAGTTTTTCTTTATTCATTGAGCTCAAAGGCAACATTTAATTTAGCGCTATTTCCCGCTTAATTTTGAATATAAACTCTACATCAATAAAGTCACAACGTAATTAAACATTTATTAAAAATTATTTACATTAAACACAAAAATAACATAAATAAAGGATTTAAAGAAATCAAAGGCTCCGTTAACTACTTGTTACTTGCAAAAATTAAACAAAATAATCATCTATTCTAAATCTGAACTGTCTGAGAAAGTATCACTGTCACTGGCTGGAAGGGCCGCGATTTGGCCAGACAGACGCTTGGCGTCACATATTAATGTATGTTTGCATGTAAAGGTGGCGCTCTTGAATCTAAAAGCGGTCACCCATCCACGTACCGACCCCGGCCGATGCTGTTTGACTTCGGTGATCGGACGAGAACCGGTCTTTTCAGCGCGCTATGGCCGTCGCCAATTAATTTTATTTCTACTGGTAATATTAACTAAACTTTCAAACAATTTTATATAAATTTGCATATTTTCATTAATTGTATTTTGTAGGAAGGGCCGCGATTTGGCCAGACAGACGCTTGGCGTCACATATTAATGTATTTCTTTACGCTGTTTTACGTAATGTTATGCCACTTAATACACTGCATACCCGTTATGCACAAAAAATAATATTGTAAAAACGGCGAGTTATAAAGCTAATAATCGATTACATACGTCAAGTGTATTAACTGTCGTCGGTTTCAGTATATGTGCTACTTTTCTATGAAAGTAAATTTAATAAATATTCATACATTTAAAAAACAAATATAAATATCGTTTTTAAAGGAAACTGGTAATACTGGTCATCACATTGCACCACAAAATGATAGGTCAACACGCAATTTTTGCATAACGTAATCCTACCTCTGAAGCAACCAATCACGCATAGTATTTTTGGCGCGATTAATTTAAAACGCTCCTCTTAGTTTAAAAATAGACTATAGAAAAGCAAATTTAAATTTTGGCGGTTGAATGTAGCTTCGTTGGAAAGATCTTCAATTGACTACCCAATTGTAGATTGTTAGGACGTAATGATTTTCCATTTCACTAGGACAAATTTTTGTTATATAATTCCCGGGCTCATTGGTCTACAGTATGTCCACGGATCGAGGTTCAAAGAGGGAAAACTTCTTTATTTTGCATTTTACAACAAAAATGTATTCTTGATAAAAGTTTTTGCATGTCCCGAAACGGCCAAGTCAGTAGATTTTAATTTCATAAACTCAAAAACAAAAATGATATAACTAATAACTATTTTACTCAATCCATTCACCGCCCTTTTCAACGCACAATTCTAGCCGTCGGCGCAATTCCCTATAACTTCTTCGAATTTCTTCGAGAGTTAAAGAATTTGCTTCAAACGACCCCAAAGACAAAAATCAGCCATTGTTAAATCAGGGCTCCTTGGTGGCCATAACACGGGACCATTTCGACCTATCCAATTCTGTCCAAATTGCTGATTTAACCATTCGACAACAATCCTAGCATAATGAGCCGGACAACCATCTTGTTGGAAATAACACCTTGCGAGGTAATTAATCGGTAGATCGTCCAAACGTTCATGAACAAAATTTTGCAGCATATCCAAGTACGTATGCTGATTGACAGTATTATCAAAAAAATATGGTCCAATGATACCATGGTAAGAAATTGCACACCACACATTAACTTTTGCCGAATATTGTCGATTGTGTGGGATGCGAAAATTCGGATTGTAATCGCTCCAATATCTCAAATGTTGAGATGCAACAGTACCATTAGTAGAAAACGTGGCCTCATCAGAAAAAATAATATTTCTGTAAAAGTATTGATTACCCATGATTTGAGCGCCCATCCACAGACAAAAATACAAACGTTTCGCAGGATCTCCGGGTTCTAATGCATGATTAAAAATGGGCTTGTAGGGATGGAACTTTTTTGTTTCAAAATTTTTTTGAATGAGCGATTTACTAATTCCCAGATGGACTGATCTGCGCCGCAAAGAAAGTTTGGGATAGTTCCGTACTGAATCCATTACAAGAAGAGTGTAGGCGTCGTCTCCATCGCGTGCTATTTTGCTTTTCTTTACATCCAGTATGGAACCAGTGGATAGGAATTTTTTTACCAATACTCGTGTACCTCTATTTGAGATGTAAATATCCGGGAACTTTTGATTAAATTCTTCGACAACTCGACGGATCGCTTTATTACCTTTGCCATAGCATTGAATTAGGTAAATTCGTTGGTCTTTTGACAACATTTTCAACGATTATGGTTGATTTTTCTATGTGACAGTTAATTAGATAAATAAATTTCGGTAATTACCATGACAACGCAACTTAATTTCTGGGACTTTAAAAAATTTTCAAATAAAACGACCAATTTTTCGATTTTTATCTTAAACTAAAAGAAAATTTGAAAAGGATAAAGCTGACTTGGTCGTTTCAGGACAGGCAAAAACTTTTATCAATAATACATTTTTCTTGTAAAATGCAAAATAAAGAAGTTTTCCCTCTTTGAACCTCGATCCGTGGACATACTGTATGTTACCGACTAAACCAGTACGATTCCAATTGGAAATCTGAATGTTGTAAATGGTTATCCTACGCAACTAACCGCGAGTTATAGAACTAGAATATTACTCAAATTCACATCCATTTACTAAATTAAACTCAGTGATTGTGCGTCTAATGTAAGCACTGATTTGTATTCTTTATTTTTTAGATTTTATACCGCGGTAAAACCAAAACCAACAACAGGAGTTCATTCCGAGACAAGTGTAGAGTTGGACAAAGATATAAGTCTTAAAACGAGTACGCATTCAGGTGGAAAGGTGCAGAAGAGCAAAGATAGCGGGAGAATAAAGAAAAGATCTATGGATATAATAGTCAAATCGCGAGGCGATAGGTTAAGCAAGAGGACGAGTGAATCCATACAAAAAAGAGCTAGCAAAGTTAGTAGCGTTAGTAAAGTGAGTAGCACCAGCGGAGTGGATAAAGAGAGTAGGAAATCGGTACAGATATCGCGCGATGAAGAGGCCAAGGATGATGATGTACCACGAAAAAGTGATCACGGCGTCAAAATAGGTAAGCCAACGGAAGAAGACAAGACAAGAAGGTCCTCTAGTAAACAACTCCATAAAAAAATCAGTCATAATCACACACATAGTAAACACAGTTCGCAAAAGAGGATGAGTGTTACCGAAAGTAGTAAATCACATAGGAGGTCGAAGAAGAACAGTAGTAGCACGTTCGTAGTAAAAGGAGAAACCGAAGAGATTGATAAATGCAAGCAAGAGGGAGAAGACGATGAAATTCAGACGAAAACGATAATGATGGAAAAGAGTTTGTATGTGGGCCTCTTCAAAGGATTCTATTACATCAAGCATTTAAGTAACGAGGACAAGATTGACGATAGGAAGTTCTACAGCTTGTTAAAGGCGAAAGATTATATTTCGGAAGGTGCTAATTTTATATTGCAGAGGTACCTGGCAAAAACAATCTATATTGGCTCTTTTGAGTTGTCCACCATGTATATAAATGGAGATATGTGCCGAAATATATACGTAAGTACATAGAGTATATCGTGAAGTTACATATACTAGAGTGGTCTGAAATATTCTCGGCCTCGCTCATAGATGGCAGCAATACACGCATGATTCTTTCCTTCATATTGGTAGCTATTAGTAGGCGCATTTGAAATTACAAGTCGTTTCAGATAGCAGTTGGCTCAGACTTGGCTGTAGGCAGTCGTTTAAATCAGTTGCGGTGATCTTCGCAAAATAGGGTTTAAAGACAAGAGTGATTTTCTGCGTCGGTATGTGACAATGAATAGAGATGGCAAATTTAACATACATGCCAGCGGTGTACGCACGCAATTTTGCGTTTAATTAAAATTATAAGCCACATTGCTCACCGATCGTGGCCTATTTATACACGACACGACTGCATACTAATTTGCAATTCAAGGTTCCTTTCATTCGCACTGTTAGCTGCCGATATCGACCCCGATAATGCCCGGTCAATATCTCCGGCTATGTATGTGGCGTCAATATGCCAATATAACAATGAATGAAACATGGATTTACCAGAATGCAAACGACAGTCCGTGCAATGGACAGAAGTCAGTTCTTTAGCTCCGAAGAAGGCGAACACGACGGGAAAGGTTATGGCGTCGGTGTTTTGAGATGGAAAAGGAATTCTGTTCAACGACTATCTTGAAAAAGATAAAAGAATAACTCGGGAATACAATTTTAACGCAACTGGATGCAACAATTCATTTAAGTAAGAAAAAAAAAAATTTCCATCAGGACAATGCATCTGGTCACAAAACTGTCTTGGCGATGGATAAATTGAAGGATTTGCACTAAGAAATGTTGCAACTTAGTTTTGGGTTGCACACCAGCACGTTCAGGCACTTGAGCTGTTTGTACCACGCCCAATAAATCTCAGAGTCTTATGTCCTCGATACAAGTCACGAACATCTACCCAATTCCCCAGATATAACTCGCTTTAATTTCCATGCTTTTTTAACGTTCAAAATTTTTCTCGCTGACCAATATTTTCGTCTAATTAAGATTCGATTGCGACCGTGGACGAGTACTTTGCAGCACTTTCGGGCCGGGCACTGAAACACCAATGGATGAAATGTATTCATATTGAAAAGGAGATGAAAAATAAAAAGTTTTTGACTTGAAATAAATGCTTTCTACATATACGACGCTAATTATTCGAATTTGTAACTGAAAAAAAAATTCGCCCTCATGCAGGATTCGAACCTATGTCTTTTGGTTTGCCGGACCACGCCCTTAACCCTTGAGCTATTAAGGGACTGAAGTTAGAATCGCCGGAAGAGAGTTAAATTGCATTAAGAACAAATATTATATTGTGTCCATAGTTGGCAAATTTGTGCTAATCAATTTTCGCGAAGTGATGTGAATGAAATAAATGCGATCGACATATACGACGCTAACACAGGTCTACAGTGATTTTGATGTTTGAAAGCTGTTTGCTAATTTGTACATGTTTGGGGGCCCTTATTCCAAAAAACGCCATATTTTTGCTCTATCACGTAAATTTTTTTTATAGCGCTCTATATCTTAAAAATGTTATTTTATTAATATACATACCTATGACAAGGATATGTTTGTTCCATGTTAGGCATGATTTTTAAATGAATTGATTTTTATGAAATTAAATGTGATTTGGCAACACTGGTTAATATTAGATTTCTCAGCAAAGCAACAGAGTCGGCGCAGAAGCGTCAATACTACGTTGAAACCTGCTTATGTGCAGTTTGGTTGTGTTAGTCGTCGTGCTACTGTGTCCGCGCGCTTGTGTGAACAATCCGAATAACTTTTGTTATATCTGTGGTAGTTATGTCGTAGTAAAGCAGAGGCAAACTATAACTTCGTTTGTGAAAAATGTATACCACGCTTATTTTGGTGTAAAAATTGGCGACCAAGACAAGTCCTGGGCTCCTCATACTATTTGTTCCGTTTGCGTTGAAGCATTTAGAAACTGGCAAAAAGGTAGGAAGAAATGTTTAAGCTTTGTTGTTTCTATGGTATGGCAAGAGCCTAGAAATCAGTGATGATTGTTATTTTTGTTCGTGTAATGTTCAAGGATTCAACAGAAAAAATAAGAAACAAATTGTGTATCCCAATCTTGACTCTGCTATTCGACCAGTTCCTCATGGACCAGATGTACCGATACCTACCGCCCCAAAAGCACTAAAAAACGTCATATCGTCAGAATCAGAGGAATCTAATTGCGACCCAGATGACTCAGATTTCACACCAGATTTCAGAGAGCCCGAAGGTTTAACCAGAGCGAACTAAATGATTTCATTAGAGATTTGCACCTTCCAAAGGATGCATCCGAATTGTTAGCCTCCCGACTTCGTGAGAAACATTTACTGGCACCTGGCGTCATATCAAGCTTTTACCGGGATCGCGAAAAAGAGTTATGTCAATATTTTACTCAAGACGGACCGCTAGTGTATTGCAACAATATTCCTGACTTAATTTCAAAATTAGGAAATGGGACGTATGTAAAAGAAGAATGGCGCCTGTTTATTGACTCAAGTAAGCGTAGTTTAAAAGGCGTTTTATTGCACAATGGTAACGAGCTGGCCTCGGTTCCCGTTGCCCATTCGGTACATTTAATGGAAACGTATGAAAATTTTGAACTTCTTTTAAAGAAAATAAACTACCAAGAACATCAGTGGATGCTTTGTGGTGACCTTAAAGTGCTGTGCATGCTACTAGGACAACAAGGAGGTTATACAAAATTTTCATGCTTTATTTGTGAGTGGGATAGTCGAGCAAGGGATAGACATTGGACTCAAATAGAATGGCCCTCTAGAACAAGCCTTACACCGACACCTGGTAGCAAAAATGTATTAAGAGATAGCTTAGTTGACCCCAAAAAAGTTTTACTGCCTCCTCTCCATATCAAACTTGGCTTGATGAAGCAGTTTGTTAAAGACAAAAATGGACAGTGTTTTAAATATTTGTGCGAGACATTTCCAGCCTTATCCGATGCCAAGTTAAAAGAAGGTATTTTTGTTGGGCCGCAGATAAGAACATTATGTAAAGACAAGGATTTTCAAAACACAATGACCAATGGCGAGAAAAACGCCTGGGTTTCATTTAAAGAAGTAATTGATAAGTTTCTTGGGAACTCTAAGGACGAAAACTACGAAAATATTGTTCAAAATATGTTACAACACTTTCATCGTCTAGGTTGTAATATGAGTTTGAAAGTGCATTTCCTGTTTTCACACTTGAACTATTTTCCTGAAAATATTGGAGCAGTTAGCGAAGAACAGGGAGAGCGGTTTCCCCAAGACATTAAGGAAATGGAACGGCGATACCAAGGCAGATGGAGCATAACGATGATGGCGGGCTACTGCTGGATATTAAAACGGGATATGCCCTTAAAAACATACAACCGAATGTCCGGACAACGCAGCTTTCTGGCAAAAAGACAAAGATTTCACTTAAAAAAGACTGAGTAAAGTATTTTTTTCCACTTTTTTAACTTGTATTCCACATTTTTACTCAATAAACAAATCAATTTTTTTAGAAATATCGTTTTTTTTCATTTAATATTTGCAAAAAACCTTACGTGATACAAATAAATGCATAGAATTTTTGAAATCAGCCTACCAAAATTATATAAAATCAGTTTTCAAAATAAAAACATGTGTCAAAAAGTTTAATTTTGTAGACCTGTGTAATTATTCGAATTATGAATTGACTTTTTCACTATGGAACTGAGAACATTTCAGACTACCTTTGTAATTTAAAATTTCTCATAACCTTAATGAACTGACAGCTGTCAAATATTGAAATGTCTTCTTTGTTTTGTAACTAGTTAACTGTGATATTTTAGAATTGTACAGGTCCTGAAAGTCAAGTTGTAAATGATCGCAGAATAGATGTGTGCAGGATTTACAGAACGATTATCGAAGAATGCGGGATAGAACATAAATGTACTACTATTTTAACTTTGCAAGGTATTTTTAAGAAGAAATACAAATATTTTTTTTTGTTTAACAAAGTGTTTTCGTAAAACAGGTCAGATTGTAAATCAAACATGGGAAGGAATCAATTACATATTACAAATTAATCCCTTGTTGGATCTATCAAATTACAAACCTGTTGGGAACGAACAGATTTTACTGAAACACGCTTGGGAAAGTGACATGCAGTTAATGTCGAAGTATCTAGATGAAAAGGTATTTACATTAATATTAAGTAAAATGGATAAACCACAATCTTCTAAATATTAAATAAAATATAACCTCTTTTATATAAATACAGTAGTACCCCCATATCCGCGGGGGTTTGGTTCTGTGATCTTCCGCGGATACTGAAAACTGCGGATAGTAGCGAACGCTTTATTTTCGAGTACAATATGAAATATGAAGCAAAGTTAAAACAATGAAACAAGAAAAAATAAGTTATATAATATTTATTTAAAATAAATAAACAATAAATAAATAAATATTCTTGTGCCGTGGCACAAATAGAATTTAAGTTTAATAAATATATAAGTTCATACATATGTACATATAGTACATATTTACATACACAACAAGAAAATATAACAACAAGAAAAACTTTTATCATCGTGAGCTACATATTCATTCATCTTCCTCCAAGTCCAAGTTAGCAGTCGATTGTTTACTTAGATCCGAAGCAAACGATGTTGATGGCTGTGCATTATCGATAGTTTTGTCGACTTTATCAAAGAACATTGTTATTGGTAGTTGTCGTTTTTGTCTTTTCATTTCAATAAACAAATCCTCCAAAAGTTTCAAGGCTTCTGTTATAGTGCGAGTAATTTTTATACTGCGTTCCATTATTGGATCATATTCTACTATCTGTTCTTTTAATGTTTGAGCAGTTCGAAATATCGCTGAAAATTTTTCAAGCGTCCATGCTGGCGGTTCTTGTTGGCCCTCATCCTCATCGTCACTCGCTTCTGGAGAAGATTTCACAAGGTCTTCGAATTCCTCGTTGGTGAATACTTGATCCTCTTCGTTTATGTAATCACTGAGTTCCTCTTGGGTTATACCGTTAAATCCTTCTCCATCTATTTTCTGCGCTATGTTAAATATCGTTGTTAGATGTGAATTAATATCATGTGTGTCTTCAGAACTAAGAACGATGTCATTCCACAGATTTTTCCAGCATGCTATTATCGTTTCTGACTTTAATTCCTCCATCGCTCCTTTGATAAATAGAATTGCGTCAGCAATTGTAAATGACTTCCAGCATTTCATGAGCCCGATATCAGAGCATTCGTTAGCCATTGTATACAGTATTTCGAAAACCTGTCGAATATATATGGCTTTAAAGCATCTAATGACACCTTGATCAAGGGGCTGAAGCAATGAGGTCGTGTTAGGTTGTCAAAAAAGCACTTCAACATTTTTATCTTCTGTGCCTAGTGACACAGGATGCCCAGGAGCATTGTCTAGTATCAGCAGCACTTTAAATGGTAATTCTTCCTTTTCCAAATATCTTTTCACTTCCGCAATAGCATTGATGAAACCATTGTGTAAATAGAACAGCCGTAACCCACGCCTTTCGATTTGATTACCAAAACACAGGCAGGCAAGCTTTATCTTTGTATTTAAGAGCACGCGGATTCTGTGATCGGTAAACAAGTCCGGGTTTAATCATATGACCAGCTGCATTTGTACAAAATATCAAGGTAAGTCTATCCTTAATTGCTTTAAAGCCTGGTGCACTCTTTGCAGTCTTATGAATATAAGTCCGTTGAGGCATTTTTTTCCACATAAGACCAGTCTCATCGCAGTTAAAAACTTGCTTAGGATGATAATTCTTTTCTGCAATAATTTGGTTAAATTTTTCTGGAAACAGGGCAGCAGCTACATGATCAGCCGACGCAGATTCCCCTGTCATTTTTATATTTTTTAGATTAAACCGAGTTTTAAATCTATGCAGCCACCTCCTACTTGCTGTGAATGATTTTCCTTCCTCTTCAGTATAATCTTGGGTCTGCATATCTTCATATAAAACCAACGCCTTTTGTTGTAGCACTTTGCCATCGATAGGAATATGTTTTCTTTTCATATCTTCCACCCATAAATTTAAGGCATTTTCTACCTTAAGTAACACTTTATTACGTATTGTGGTTGCAACTTTTACAGTTTGGGGTACACTAGAAAAACTCGCTCGAATCTTATCTTTGTTTTTTAACACTTCTCGTATCGAAGATTCGTTTTTATTGTATATTTTAGCAACAGTTGCAATAGATTTTTTTTCTATTTCAATCATATTAATGTTTTTTATTTTTTCACTAATAGTGAGCATTTCACGTTTTCTTTTTGGTTTAGAAGCCATTTTAAAATGATTTTAAAATTTACTTGCTTTATTTAAAAACTATTGCAAGCACTGTCTTGTCCGACAATTCGAATAGTACTAAACTCATAGTTAACAGGAGCGTTTATATGTACGAGTAAAAGCGAGTGGCACCTTAAGCACGTTCCAACTTGTTTAACTTATCATAAGAGAGCGCCGAATTCAGGGGATGACTCATATATACGACAAATGCTCCTATAACTTTTATATTTATTGATATAACGCGTTTTCTGATCATCATAGGTAAATCGCGGATGACTGAAACCGCGGATAACGGGGTACCACTGTATTCATTTTTTGAATGATAAATCATTTTTATATTGCAGATTGAGAATGATATAAAAATTAAATCTTATATGATCGATCACCCTGAATTTCGAAATATGATTTCTGACTACATTCACACCATATTACTTTTGAAACCGGAGGACATCATAGAATTCACTATAAGCCACTTTTTAAGTTTCGCCCCGCAGTTTTTACCACAAAATGATTATTTTAATAATTACTGAATTGTTTTTTCACTTTTTTTTTGTATATTTTAATATCTACAATATGAAATATATGGTAAATTCATGTTATTAATCTCTCTTTTATTAATATAACCTAAAAGTATGATAATTGTGTTATTTATGGTGTAAATAAAAAAAAGAGAAAGTGTTTCAGTAGGTACCACCACATGAAACTATTAGGTCTGCTCAAATACTGTCTTATTATAACGGGTGTTCAGAAACATTCGAAGTCAAGTGGGCTCTGATCAAAAAATCGTATATCTTTACTTAAGTATCTGATTTGTAATAATTATTAAATGTCAACTGTTGTCTGTCAAAAATTGTCAGAATCTAATATCGAAGATACTAATTTATACTTTTTAATTTTGAAAATGGTATTTACTAACGTACACAAAGCATTCATGGTTGAAGCATATTTTCGAAATGGTCAAAAGATCGATGGCCAGTGGAAGTATTCAATTCAAGCTTGTTTGGAAGAATTTCGAGATGAATTTCCCAACCTTGATTTTGATTATAATACTTTTCAGTGTACACTAATCAGAATTGTTCCAGTTTTTCGACAAACTGGTAGTGTGGGACGCCAAGAGGGTGGTGGGCGACTAAAAGTCCGGACAGAAGAAGTGATTGGGAATGTTAGAGAAATAATGACTGATGCCCCTAAAACTTCAGTAAGAACTCTTGCTCAACAAACCGGGTTGTCAGTTGGTTCTTGCCATAAAGTTTTAAAAGAAGATTTACAGTTATTCCCATATCGTACAACTTGCTTGCAAGAAATCCTCGATATTGATTATCCGCGACGAGTAGTATTTTGCGAATGGTTTACAAATAATTTTAATGATGATGTCCTAGACAAAACTTTCTTTTCAGACGAAGCATGGTTTCATGTTAGTGGATATGTTAACTCGCAAAACATGAGAATGTGGAGTGATACAAAGCCCAATAATTTTTATGTTGAAGCTCCTTTACATCCTCAGAAAGTTGGTGTTTGTTGCGCTATTAGTAGAAGAAGGATTATTGGTGCAATTTTTTTTAATGGTACCTTGACTGCAGAAAGATATCAACAGGAAATACTATTGCCTTTCTTTAATCAACTTCGTGATGATGAACTAGCTTTGGGATAATTTCAACAAGATGGTGCTAGAGCTCACACAGCGGGGGAAACAATGAATATGTTACAAGAAGTGTTTGGAAATCGTTTAATTAGTTTGAACAGCGATCATGAATTTCCTACAAGATCTTGTGATCTTACACCGTGTGATTACTATTTATGGCCTTTTTTAAAAAATTCAATTTATCAAGTACCAGTGCAAGATTATATAGATCTCCAAGACAGAATTATAAATAAAATTAGTGAAATTAGAAATAGTTCCATATTGCAAAATGTATTTAGTAGCATTCGGAGGAGGTAATTTATACAACTACAATTTATGATATTTATTATAAGGTCGTAATCTAAGGACTCTACAAACAATTTATTTGTTTCAAATTTATTTTAAGCCATTTCTTACAATAATTTGTTGAATGTTAATATATTAAACTAGTACGATAACTAGATACTATTGTCACTATAAGATGAATAAAACCTTTAGTTGTAAAGTTATTTCCTCTTAATTCTGCATTGTATTTTTACATGTTACTACAGATTAGATGAGCTTTATTACACAAGAATGAACAGCATATTAATTGGATTATGTAATTTTTTCCAGTTATCGCATGAAGAGGTGCTATTGTTCAGCATGAATTCTCTAAAAATATCAAAATACTTAATTTGAAATTTGCAAATTAATTACTGTTACCTTCTAAAATCATTATTTGACTAGTTTATATTAAGTAATATGGCATATTAAAGTAATATATTTCGACATAAACTGACATTTGCGTGTATGATAACCTATAAAATTGTATTAAGTAAATGTATCAATCATATCAGACATGACTTCATATTTTCTAGGACTACTTTGACTTCGAATGTTTCTGAACACCCGTTATAATAGTACAGTATTTGGGTTTACTGAAATGTTTTAACAAATTTTAAATAGGGCAAATGTAAACTTGAAATGTATTATAAAACGAGCCTAAGTTGTCAATGACTACAGATGTAAAGTTTGAAATATCAAAAGAAATCCAGTACATTTTAATACAAATTTGTTCGTTATATTTTATTTTGTATTTGATCCAAAGAAGACTTGAATAGAAAGGGATCTCCGTGCAAGATAAGTTTTTCTAGTAATACAATAATTCAATCCTTAATCAATGTTAAAACATAGTAATTTCAACATATTTACGTATATACTTACGAGGTGATTTGCTATTTTTTCTTAGCTGGATGGCAAATTGCACAGCTTGTTAATTCCTGTTCATCCGGCAAACATTTTTTATGAAACGAATGCTTACAATAATAAACTATTATATCGTGCATGCCTGTTAAATCTGAAACATTTACAATAAGGTTTTTAAACTCACTATTTTTAATTAAAGTGTATTCTGAACACACCTTGTGATATTACTTTTCGATGACAAGCGCAACACACTATTTCATCTGAAACGTTAATACCCTTCTGTTGACGAGCTACCAATTTATTGTGTAATTCAAAATAATCGGCTGCAAGTATTTTTTTGCAGCCTTCCTTAATAGCAACCTTAAACAGAATGAATCTTTTAATTGTTAAATGCTTAATGTATGATAAACGAAAGAAATAAGATAATAACCTCATTTAAAAATTTTTTGAAGTGGTCTTACCACTTTAAAGAACCATGCTACTTTATTAAAAATAGATTTTTACCTGTAGACTATAATCACATAACATTTTCACTAATGAATTCTTGAGATCGGGAATTCTTTCTTCGACTTTAATTTTATTTATTAGAATTGTAGGATCAATGTAATTTCCAATGTTTCTTAATAAAAATGTGATACACTCTATATAAAAAAGTAGAATTAATCGTAATTAAAAGTTTGCTTCTTAAAAATATCGCACCTGGTTTGTTGATTGAATGCTGAATTAAATCGTTCCACAGATCAGCATCGTTATGTTCTTGACAAAATAATATAGCTTTTTGCATATCTTTCAGTTCATTCATGATAAGTCCTAAAGCTTCTTTTGTATCACCAATTCTATCTGAAGAAGAAACAGAAAATTGCAATGAAAATAATCTTTTGCTTCTAACGCAACAGCAGCTATTTCTAATTTACCTAATAAATGTACCATCTCTGGATAAAATTTCGCTTTTCGACAAATATCTAAGGCTTCTTGTATTGGATAATGATCCGATTTATTTAAGAAAGGTAGTAATTTTTCACGATCATAAATAGCATATAATTTGACTAGATGACCATGATATTGACCTGATGGATTTTTCTTAACATATGCATCTAAGTACTGCAAAAATAATAATTTATTAATAATAAAAATAAAAATACAGAAAAGTAATATAAATTTTACTTACCCTGTACAAATGTAATTCGTGGTTTTTCAGCTTTTCGACAACGACATCAGGATTGATATTATTCTTTTCAAGCAGTAAAATAACCGTTTGTTCATAATCTAAGTTCATTAATTCAATTAACATATCACATATAACACCATAAAGTTTATGTTTTCGGATGAAATTGAAGACATCTTTATGTTTCATTCTAAATATGAAATATTACAGTTTAGTATTTTTAGGTTAAGAATTAATAAAGTAGAATATCTTACTTTAAATAAGTTGCAAGACACTTATCATATTTCTTATCATAGGAATACAGTATAGCTAAAGCTTCAAAATAAATTAATTTATCAGTATCTGTTACGATTATATGCTCCAATACAGCATTTGTAACCGCATAAATGTTGTATAGAGAAGGATCCCATTCCTTAACCAAATTAAGAAAACCCTGGGATACAACCAAAAATTAAGAATTATACCAAATAATATTAAACTATAAATGATAAATACCTGGGAATCGAAGACTAGATATTCGTAAAGTATCATCTCGTATATATGTGGATCTAATCGATTTTCTGGAGATTTTGGTATGTAAGCACTAACTGATCTAAGTTGGTGTTTTTCTGCAAATTTAAATATTTCTTCTTCCCAAAGTTTTTTATTTTGGGCAAAAATTTTATAGCAAAGTTGTCCAGCACTTTTATATTCCCCTTTTATTAATAAATGATCTAAGTACGCTATACCTACAACCTCCTTTGTAAATCTTTTCACTTCGTTTTTATTTGCGTCTAATATAACGTTCAGTGCATCTTTAAATTTCCTATAAAACATTTAATGTAGTAATTTTTTAAATAGTTTTTAGAATATCACAGAAAAAAAGTATTTGACATTGTTAATGTATTCACAATCTAGTGCTTAAAAACTCAACTACCTGAAGAAACAACACCTTAATATGGAAAGTGGGGTTATGTGCACTATAATATATAATACCTCGAAAACTAATTTTGTAATGTAAAATATAAAATAGACATACTGCTGTTCCATTAGCCACTGAATTCTATCGTCTATATCGAAAAGGCTTGCTACTACGATATCTTTAGGTGCAACGATAAAAAATCGATTTTCTTCCATCAATACATCTAGATGGTAGTCATTTACAGTGTACTGTTGATATCCACGCAACGATAAGCTATCTGCATAAATTTCAGTATAATCGTTATCTTTGTACTTAACAATATGGAGTTCTGGATGTAATGACCGTTGATCTTGGTCTAAGTCTTTTGGGAAACCCAACAGTATTAACTGGTGATTCAATGGTGCAATACCACTTATATAAAATTCAGTTCTAAATGCAGAAACTGTAGGAATGAAAATTAAATAGAATACCATCTATTTGGAAAAACTATTTACTTACTTGGATCTACAAGGTATTCTGATAATTCCCTATTTCCCAATTCAGTTGTGCTACGTTTTCTTATAATACATATCCTAACCATATCAACCCAACCTATTAGTAATGTTCTATTGTCAGCCCATCTTAAATTGCACTTGAATTTCTTGATTGAAATACTGAAATAAATTTTATAAAATTTATTGCTATTAAATAGACTCAAGGTACATACCCAGGACGGTCTTCCCATTTGATTAAGCCCAAGGAACACCTAGCATTTATATCATATACCCTAACACCTATATCACTAGACCAAGCAATAAAATTTTCACCCCAAGAAAGACTTCGAACGAGTCCTTCGCTAAGGCATAGAACAGTCGATTTTGAACGACCAAGGAATGTTCTTTCATGTAAAGTAAGTTTATCATCACCTAATTCATAAAAGAAAATATTGTTCGACTTCAAAAATTTAAGATTATTTCAAGAGAACAATGTACCTGTTATGAATCTTTTATTGGACCCAGACTTATAATAATTAGGATCTAACGCAATTGTCTTAACCAGTCTTCCAATATTAACTAGGTGATTTTCTTTAGTGTACAGTCCATGTATAAAAATTTTTCCATCATCAGAACAACTTGCTATGTAATCACCTTTCGAATCAATTGATATTTGATTTACAGCAACAGTGTGTATACGAAGTTCATTATCTTTAATACTATTTCCTTGATGATCTAACACATGTATTACTCCCCAATCAGTGCCTAAACAAATGAACTAAACAAAAGCAATTAAAATAATGTGTACGGCTAGTATAAATACCTTAGGATGGACCGCGATACATTTAGCTGCATCGTTCAATAAAATACTATGTAAATCATTTGAAATCCTAACATATTTCAACTTCGGTTCATCCTCGTCTTCATCGGGGCTCCCCAGATCATTACCAGGCGAGTCCTGTAAGTTTTGATATTTAGTGACAGGTGCATAACCTCAAAGTGTGAAGTTACAACAAACAATTCCTTTATAGTACAAAAATTAACGTTTTCTCTGGTTTTTACTTACATTTGTACTAGGTTCTGACATGATCTCTTCAATGAATCATTCTGTTTTTAACAAAGTAATCTCAGTGGTTTCATCTTTATGACAAACAGTGTAATCAACCTTATATAATGATAATGATTAGTATTTTGACTATTTTGGCTTATTTGAACTAATTAAACGATTTAATTAAACGCAATAATTTATTGAAATATTTAGAATACTTTAAATAGTAAGGTCTGATTTATTATTAAATTTATTAATTATTTTAATCCGAATTCCATGGAATAGGGACTTGTGATTGTATGATGGTGGTTGCGCTTAACTCATGTTTATAAATGTTGAAAACATAGGTTGACAGAACCCTCGAAAGGATTTTAAAATGTTTATTACTTTTTTAAATACAGTTCCTTATTCAAAGTTTCTTTTAATTGAAGGTAACATACTGATTTTTTGCGTAACTAAATTAATATATTAATTTTTAGATAATAAAGACGAAACAGGAATAGATATCTTAAAGTTTTTAATAAATTCAAAATTGAAGATCGGAAACTGCAATTTGCATTATTTCATATTTGAAGGATGTTATAGAAAGAAAATTACAGAAAATGTACACACTTACGATTTCACATCTAATTTAAAAAATTGGAGAAAAAACGAAGAAAATCTAGAAAAACTAACTATAGAATCTGTAATTTCGAAAATTGACAGTAACTCTATTGTTTTCATAGATTCATTAGTTCATGTAATGTTAGCATATGGTTTTAAAAATACATATCAGTTATTACACAGTATAATTAATAATGAAAATAGTGAGTTATATATTTATAACGATTACAAATTATATTTTATTTCTTTAAAGTTTTACAGGTAGCAGCAATTTTTCATTCAGATATAGTTGAAGATATTAAATATCTGGAATATTTTCAACACCTCTCAACATTTTTTGTTACTCTCGAATCAAAATTTTATTCTAATAGACCTAGGTTAATTTATACATATAAAAAATCCGGTGGAAAAGTAGTTAAGCAAATGGAAGAGTATTATTTTGAAAATGATATTTTAAAGACGGAACCAATCAAAAAGTTAGACCCGCAGAAATTAGTAAAGGATTCCATTGAAGAAGTGGAACCAGATAAATTAACTACATTTAAAATTAGTCTAGAGGATGATGAAAAAAAGGCTAAAGATTCAGTAATTCTACCGTATTTACCTAAGTATGTATGTTATTTACTTAATAGTTTTTATGGTAATTTTCTGTTTTTTTAAGGGATAATACGGAAGAAGAAGGTGGTAAGATATTCTACCAATTTGACGAAATAGATGATTGGGATGAAGAAGATCCCGATGATGATTTAAATATATGAATTATTTACAGAAATTACACGTGCTTATTTTGTTTTTGTATTAAATACATAATAAAGTTTTTATAATGTAAAATTGTTAAGGAATCCTAAAATAAAAGCTCTTTTTTTTAAATTGAATAGTTATTTATTGTCCTTTAAAGTAATGATCTTTTTTTGTTGTTTGCTGTTACGTTTCCTGTTGTGGTTTTCGGTCCATAACTATCTAGTACAAAATGTACTATCGTGAGCAAATGAAAGTGCACACTTTATTATGTTGGCATGTCGTAATTTCAAAATTTATCTAATGTATACAGTACTTTTGAAGTGTCAGTGTCAGCATTTAATCATAACATAAATGACATTAGCTTGACAAGTTGGTAAAATTTACGCAGCTATAATAGTGTGTTTACTTTCAATTGCTCACGATAGTACATCGTGAATAGTCTTAAGCAGGGCTGGTAGGAGCTTACGGCGGCTGTTATACACATTTTTTTTTATTCGATTGACATCTGTCGATGTCAAATGTTTGGACAAATTTCTTGAATGCTTTTAATAATTTTTAAGGTTTCTCCTCAGCTTTCCGCTTGCATTAAGTTGTCACTATTTTTCTTGCCAACGTAGTTTCATCTGGCTTTAATTCACTCCTAGTAACTGTGTATTGAGAACCAATAGTTTACAGGTTGGGGTAAACACCTTAAATTTTTCTTTATGCACCTCCAACGTACTTCACCACTTTTTAATACATCCTGTTTACAAAACTGAAACTTTTTCACAACAAGCAAGTCACAACCGCGCGAACTCTTAATTACTGAAACTGATACCATCGTACAAATATTATATTTTATGCTTTTCTGCTATCGACGATGGTAATTATCTGTCTGTGTTCTAAACACAATTGGCACACATTTATCTATATTAGTTTTTGGAATTAGTGATTACTAAACATAATTAAAATGGCATATTAAATTAAAATTAAAAAGTAAATTCCGATATATACATCGGCCGAAATTACATCTGTCATAAATGACACAGAACATACCATAGATATGATCAGGATATGATACCATACCATATGATAAATGAGACCCCCGTGTTTTAAGCAGGTAGGCGACGTGATTACCGGCCGAAATTACGCCCGCTAATCTAAACATACAACAGATTAAGAGTTAAGAAATACTGAAAAAACAAGTCTATCAACGGGAGGAAACGCACAGACGACGTTTCGTTCTAGTTGGAGCTTTTCAATGTACGGTATTCCCTCCTACAACAGATTAATGAACAGGACAACTTAAAAAAGATGAATGAATGCCTTTAAATATAATCTTTCTATACAAACTGTATTCATGGAATTTGTGCTATGTAGTCAAGTCGAAATATTAAATCTACAGTTTTTAAGATGTCTTCGAATATCTATTACTAAAGTCTTTAGTAAAGATATTTAAAAGAAACTCTGATATAAAATTTAATATAACGCAAATCGCGTATAGGTATATTGAGTAGCCTAATTTTAGATATTTCTTACACCTCGCATTTCTATTCTGATACAAAATTGCAATTTAATAAAAGTTGAAAAAATTCTAAACGTTAAGTGGCTGATTTTGTATACCTCCTACAGTTGATATTAGTAGTAGATATTAGTAGTAGACTACTACTACTAATATCTGCTTATCCATATATAAAATTACAAATTTAATAAAACTTTAATACCAAGTGCATATTGGGTTGTCTTATATTGTATACCTTTTACTCCTAATACTTCTTCACATTTCTGATCTCCTCATATAAAATTACAAATTATATAAACTTATATTTATATTACTGCAATCACAAATTTTAATGAAACTTGAAATATATTTCCATATATCGAGTGTGTATTGGGTTACATAATTTGGAATAGCCCTTCCCATTTATTTTACTCTGATGCGGAAACGACAAATTTATTATCTTTTTTTTTTATTTATTATTTATTATTATCTATTATATTATTTATTATATTTATTATTATTTATTATAATTCCAATATTTGGTAAAAGTGCAGTTTAGTACCCAAAGATACAGACAAAGTTTATAAGTTCATTGCAGTCCAAGGCCAAATATCTTAAAATGACCAACGTGTGTAGTAGCGAACCGTGTATTTATGTGTGTTAGAAAGAGATAAAGATACAATTTGCAGTTCGTACTTTGAGTAGCACGAATTGCAGAGAAATACTTTATCAACCATAAATGTTTTCGTAACCATGGAAACATCAACGAAAATTTAACAGGATTACCATATTAGTTTATATAAAGGTGTTCAGAAACATTCGAAGTCAAATGGGCTCTGAACAAAAAATCGTATATCTTTACTTAAGTATCTGATTTGTAATAATTATTAAATGTCTACTGTTGTCTGTCAAAAATCAATCTATCTCAGACATGACTTCATATTTTCAAGGACTATATACTTTGACTTCGAATGTTTCTGAACACCCGTTATTTATTTAAAATGAATATGCAGATAGCCACTGTTTGTGATAATTGTTATTATACATTTAATTGTGTCCATATTAGATTTAATTGATAGATTTCATTACGACGACTTTATAGAAATATATAAAATATCGTTTTCTTTATAATCTTATTTTCTATTTTAAAATTACATATTTAGTTAAAAATAGTCTAAGATATGGAAATGCCTGTTTAATGACAGTCTATATTTCCATGGTTACGAATGCGTGCAGACTAGAGCTGGGCATAATCGAACATTTTAATAATCGGATGATCACTCGAGACATAGATCGGTGGAATCAAATATATTTTTATCTAATTTTGACACATAAAGTGACACTTTTCAAAACTGTATGACGTTAGGAAACGGTTTACTTTTCGTAACTAGTTACGAAAAGTAAAATATTTCGTAACTAGTGTTGAAAAGTTCATTTCATCACTAGTTACGAAATATTTTGAAAAAATCATTTCATCTCAAGTTAATAAAGGGGAACGTTAAATGACACAAACTGGTTAAATTTTTATTTTATGCATTATAAACATTTATGACACAATGTGAACAATTGGTGAGGTTAATTCCTGCACACGTAGAATTCATGGCAGGTACTCTGATGTTATGATGCAAAACGGAATGTGCATTTGAGCTTGATTCACCAAGAATATCATTGGCAATCCTTTTCTTATTTTCTATAGAATTCTCTACATAGCCCTCAGCTACAGTATTGGACTTCCAGCCTCCATGTCGATTAACCTTAAAAATATCCGCACCAGAATCTGCCAAAAAGGTAGCCGATGACCTTCTGAAGCAGTGTCCGGTAAATAAGAAGGGATTTGGTAGTTTCAAAAACTGAGCAATTCTTTTCGGTAGATTACCGATTGTATTAATGCCAACTGGCTGTGCCCCGCATTTACCATTATTATATTTGACGAAAAACCTATCGTGATTAACGTTTTGTGGACGCAAAGAAATATATTTTCTAAGATCAAGAAAATTTTGCCCTTCAATATTTCCTTCTGTGATCACAAACTCGCGCGTTACTTTTGTCTTTGTATTAGGGATTTTTATTACAAAATGAGAAAACTCGTCTAAAATATCCCCCACACGTAGAAAAGTTAGCTCACTTTTTCGACAAGCGCCAGCTATTCCAACGATCAATGTGACCTTTGTCATTAAATATGTTTTATCCTCAGCTTCTGTCATAAACCGGGAGACGTTTTCCTTTGACAAAATATTAGACTTTTTTGCATGGTATCCCTCTGACTGCCTCTTTAGAAATGCATGTAAACTGGCATATTTTGCAATATCAATATTCTTCTTCAAAGACAATTCACTTCGTAACATGGAATAAAGAGTCCAAGTGTTGAAGCTTTTTGATTCTTTCTTCCCTCGAAATAGGCTTATAAAACCTTCTCATTAACACATTTAATTTTTTTGTCTTTAAGCCACTTCCCAAATTTTTTATAAGCCAAATCGTACTGGGCTTTCGACTTTTGTGGAATCACAGTCGATAATGCACTTTGTGCAGCCTCTTCTATATCGCTTCGTAGTCCACCTGAATCTGAATCCGACATTTTTACTCGTACAATGCACCGAAATATTTAGCTAATAAAAGTAAATACTTATACTTAAATTAACAAACACCTGTCAAGTCAAATGAATTATTATCAATAGCATGAAAACTGTCACTAATTATTTAATACGACTTATGCCGTTTAATGTCAGATTAACTGGAAAATTATAAATCTATGTTTTGGTCAAAATTAGGTAAAATCTTGTATGAAACACGTTATGAAATGTTATTTTGTGTAACTCATGTCATTTTGCAGGATCTCGCTCGCTACGCTCGCTCGTCCTGCAAACATTCCATTTCGTTACACAAAATAACCCATTTCATAACTGGTTCCATAAATAGCTATTATATTCGTTTTTATCAATACATTTCGTTCGGTTAGATTTGTATAGCACGGTATGTAATAAAGTGACTGACGATATATTAATCGGATACTGATTTATATTGATTATATTATTTTATTTCCCATAAGCTAAATTTTGGTAAACAAATTTCAACCGAAAATAGCAATTTTAAATTAATGGTTAATGAAATAACTAAAGATAAATAATTTAAAGGTACCGCGAATGTGCTACGAAGTGTTGAGAAATATCCCAAAAAGAAAGATATTTATGAAGAGTATACTGAATAATAAATGTGTATTATGATATTATGAATTACGAGATGTTGAATCACAATATCTTGAGATATTTCAATAATTTAATGATCCGATTATTTTTCATTTGGGATATACCAGCACTACTGCAAACATTTTTCCTTTTTTTGGGCCCTAAACTGCAGTTTTATCCAAAATTTATGACTATGACATAATTTACACAATCAGTGTATATTGTATTTTCTAATTTTTATATTTGTTATTACTACAGATAGGTATTTTTAATTTTGTATTTTCCAAATGAATTAAAGAAGTGAATGTCATTTAGTTGAAATCCATTTAATTATAGGTTATAATTGTAATAAAATGTATTACGGATTTTACGCACTGACGCTTTGATTTCTATTCATTTTACTTCTTGTACATTCCCACATTTCAGTTCTGCTGATACAAAATTATAAATTAAATAAAACGTGATTAAATTAGGCATCAAAGTGTGTATTGGGTTAACTAATTTTGTTTATCTCACTCCTACTCCTAATACTCTCTCGCCTCTTGAATAATTTGTATAAATCATTTGTTTTTTCAAATATCTAATTAAATTTGTTTAAAAATTGATACAGAGAATTAATACGCCAAAGGGAAACAGTAAATACAATATCCATAAAAGCAGATAGATCGTTTATTTCTAAATTTACAAGAACTTATCAAAAATTTCTCCATAAGAAACATTATCACAATGTTTTTTCATTGTTTCAAATTGCATTAGTTTTTCTTCGTCTAATTGTCGCAGTTTTTCCAAGTTCTTTAATAACCTATTCTTATAAATAACGCATCTGACAGTCTGTATAAATTTATTCAACACTAAATATCGCTTAAGCCAAGGTTCTGTCACACATATATCTTGTTTATTCACTTGCAGAACCTAAATATTTCAATTTTAATTCAGGTTTCGTATTTACATTTCTCCTAGATTAGTGTGGTGGTAATTTCTTACTTTATGTAATGGTCTTTCAGTTCGTTTGCGCAGTAGATGTCCTGTAGTATCATATTTGTCATTATTTATTATATCTTCCTGTAAAGATATCGGATTTATATCGTATGTTAGTTTATAAAAAAAAAAAACGCTTACAAAATACTATAATTTTTATTTATGATTTCGTTCACTGCTGAAATTCCTGAGATATTTAAGATTATGAAACTTGTTTAACACTGAGAGTTCTGATTCTACACCACTTTCCACGGCGAGTATATCGATACTTTCATCCGTTTTTCAATCTGAAGTTAGAATAAGTGGTAAGTGGTGGTTGTGGATTACGTATATTTCAAAAAGGTATGTCCTAACTTAATATCATTTTCTTATCTGTCAAATGTGATTAATTTTAAATATCATAATATTGTATTAGTAAATAATAAGTCTTCTGTTTATAGGTATATAAATTATTTATTAAAAATGTTGAAGGAACAATTTAAAATTAAAGTAAAAAGGAACATATATTCAAGGAACTGTTGAAAATGATCATCATTATAATTTAAACACAATCTAACTCCACGTTTCATATTTTCAAAAACCCTTATAAGCGTCTCGAGTCTCGACCGTAATTCGATTACGTTTTTCTTGAACTTTTGCTTTTAATTCATCAATAGTATGGACAGGTTCTTTTAAACTGTATTTTTAAAATTTTCTGTTTTAGCACTAATTAACCCTGGAACGCTACACTTATTTTCAGGACTTAATCTGCTACAGTGGGGTCCAGGTGTACCCCAAATAAAAGTTAGCTAATTTTTGTCAATAAATGTGTTTACTTAAATATAACGCAAAAACAAGTTAAAATAACTTTCTACATTTGGGTTTATTCAGCAAAATAGTATTTTATTATCACTCCGCACAAGTTGGACAAATCTTCTTTTGATGTTGTAAACAAATAAATTTTCTGCATATATCGCAGTTGACCCTCGATTTTCGGTCTTGGTTTCTGTGGCAAAATGAACATCTACCGGTGGTAGGAGGTGGCCTTGTTAGTACTTCTACTGGAGGGGTTATTTTTAGTACATTGCATTTAGTTTGACAGAGTTCACGCCTCATAGTTGAAGTTTGCAAGCGACTTTGCATATGAGGTTTCACTAAATCAAGTGCAAGTTTTTTCAGGTAATCTCTTCTGTTTTTGACAATTTCTTTATTTGGTGCATTCGAACCTCTTAAAAGTACCAACGAGTTATATCCCACAATATTTAGCAAATTATAAAACAGGCATAATGGCCAACGACGTGTTTTTCTACTAGTAGAATAAGTGTGGCACAGTTGGTCCAAAGTGTCCACTCCTCCCTTGGTGGAATTATAAAATTCTATAATTTCTGGTAATTTGGTGGTATTTGACTCATCACCTTGTTCATGCATTGTTGAAAGCATGATAACAGTTTTTTTTGGGTTTTTGGTGGACAATATGATAATAATGTAAGTTGGTCACTATAGCAAAACATGGCGGAGTTTATCTGCCTCTCCTTGAGGTCCAAGAATGATGGAGGAATTTCTGTTTTATTTTTCTTCAGTGTACCTACAACTGTAATTTTTTTTTTCTAAAAGGTTTGTTGCCGTCGGCACAGATGTGAACCAGTTGTCCATTGTCAGATTTCTATTGGTTCCTTGAAAAGAAGTGGTAAGTTTATCGCAATAATACTGGGCAACAGGAATATTAGATGGTGTGGAGTTTTTGCCTATATAAACTTCAGCGTCGAGTACATAAGCCGTTTTAGCATCACAGCACATCACAATTTTATTCCCATATTTATCGGGTTTTGAAGGAATATACATTTTGAAAGGACATCGGCTACGAAATCCAACCAATTGTTCATCAATTGTGGTGTACCCCGAAGGTACATATAAGTTTTTCATTTTGTTTATAGATCTCTCAAAAACTTCTCGAAATGCTGCAAGGTTGTCGATTTCTCTTCTTTCAGCTCTGGTGTTTTTATCGTCAAACCGGAGGCAGTTTACTAAAAATCTAAAACGTGCTTCGGGCATTGTTGCTCGAAATATGGGTATACCATTGTCTTTATCAAAGAGTTCTTTTGTAAATACTCCATTCATCTTCATTACGCCGGCATAATAGAATAAACCAAAGAGAGCCATCATTTCAACATTATCTGTGTCTCTGGTGTAGGAAGGTTTATTAGCTATTGGTGTATCTTCTGCATCATTATTGCCCATTTCTTTGCCATATTTCAATCTTTGAATTTTTATTTCTTTGTTGGTATGTTCTGTTATCGAATCCAGATTTTCTCTGGTGAAACATCATTGCCATGCTTCTATTCCTGATTGTATTTGTCTTGATTAATTTTTTTTCCGGGTAAATGCATAACAAGATTTCTTTTTGGTGTACGATGAAATGCTCCTTTCACACCTGATCATTTGAATCCATTTTTGTCCCTTAGTTTGGTGGAAACCTTGAAAACTTTAACCTTATCTTGGTCTGCAAGCTGTATCTGTGCCAAGGGTACATCGTCCTCAGAATCATAGACGGGTGGTAAGGGATCCTGAGGCTGGACTGGATTAGAGGAAACTATTGGGTCGTCTTCAGTTTCAGACTCTTTGTCCTCTTCGAGGTCCTCTCTAAAATCTGGTATAATAACATCGTCCTCATCGATCTCGTCCTGAGAACCCTCGGAATCAGAATCATAAAGAATACGGTGTATTTCAGCTAGAACATCAGGATTTGTTAGATCGAAAATCTTATTTCGAGAAGCCATTACTTGCGTGATCTAAAAAACAACAATTAAATTAAAAAATAGCATAAACTATGCAGTAAAAACATTAATAATCAAATAATTTAGTAAAACAAATATATACTTACAAGCGAAAATAAATTTAATACAGTCTTATTCTGCTACACTGGGGTACACATGTACCCCAACTATCAAATATCTCAAAGATGCAAAGGGGCTGTCTTTCACCAATATCGCACATGAACTGTCGCATCGTGTGCTGAAACTACTCAAAAGTCCGCGAGCGCAGCTCCATCTATTTTCGATTAGCGGGATTTTTGAAGAAGGCTGGGGTACATGTGTACCCCAAATAGCATTTCAGGGTTAAACAACTGTCATATAACTGCCTTAAATAAAAGAGAGTAGTTTGTGCTGGCTGGAAATACCCTTGGGTTAATTCATCATCGTGATTGACAAATATTTCTAAAATACGGCTTCATCAATTATTACGTTTGGGTATTTCAAACGAAATTCATGTAAATATGTATACCTCCATTCACCATTTTCGATATATCCATTGCGAAAATATGACTCAATAATAAATGCCTTTTGTTAATCAGTAAATACCATTTTGAGTTAGTTATCAATTAATTCAATATAATAAGTTACTATAGAAAGTTAATACAATGTTCAAGCTAACCAGAATTCTGACATTTAAAATTAATCAGATTTGGCAGATAAGTAAATTTTAAGTTCAGACATACATTTTTGAAATATACGTAATCCACGGCCACCACTTATAAAAAGTGTTTTGAATCTGTTTATAGTCGTATGTGTTTTCTGTCGATTAATATTTGTTATTTTTGCGCAAAGTTTAAGAAAAATACCGCTTACGCTAGACAACGACCATTTAATCTAAATTTATTTATGTTTGATCACATTCATCACGAAAGTGTCTAGTAGATTGACTAATTGCCCATACTTATAACAAAATATAGAAACCTACACTCCAAATCACCAAAGATGATCCCTGCGTCATTGATCTTTAATTCTATCAACGACACTCAAAGAATAATCTCCACATCCAAATAACAAACAGTACCTACTTGTATGACAAGGATAGCTTGAACGAAAGTATGTGTTTTGACGCTTCGCCTTCGCCTAGCACAGACATACGGCTCAAGCAATTTAGTTGAGTAAGACAAAGACGGGATTATTACCTACTCCGTGATAAATACACACATTTCAGCTTAGTAGTTCTGTCGTTACTCGTTGACATTTGACAACATACATTCGTTATATGTATCGAATTGTTATTTATTTTCTTTTTATAAATACATATTTTTTGAAATTGATTTTTTCAAAACTATAATGGCAGCACATTACATTCACAATCACGACAACTTGTTCTAAATTCGTTGCAATATTTTGAACTATACCTATTACATGTGCACATAATATATTTAGATTTTAATAAACCTTTTGTTTAGCGAGTGGCAGATGCATTGTGCTCGGGATTAGTTACAGTAAAACGCATCAAAGCTGTGTAGCAGCAGTTTAAATCGTGTACTTCACAATATTGGATTTAGATATAAAAAGGATAATAATCATGAAGCATTAGTGCAGCGATCCAACATTGCAGAGATAAGATTGACATGGAATTCTTCTTACGAATTACATAAAGAATTTGAGTTGTTCTGTTCAGAGAGAAGTGGTATTGCTTGAGACCTGGCAAGATAATAATCTGCAGAGTGTGCGTAAACCTGAGGGTTACGGGGGCAAGCGATATGTTGTATTACTTTGTGGTTCAAAATTAGGTTTTGTGTCAAATGCTTCTTCATTGTTTTCAAGCAAATCACAAATAGAAGATTATCATGGTGAAATGAATGGAGAAATGTTTAAGAAATGGATCGAAGAATATTTAATACCAAATTTGGAAGAACCTGCACAAATAGTGATGGACAATGTACCCTATCAATTTTATTTAAAACTGGGCACTGTAGAACGTTTAACTAGAGATATCTAGGGTTATTCGATGATATAATTGGGTTAGGGTATTGTAGAACTGTCCCTTAAAAATTTAAAATTGTATTAAAATATATTTGATGTAACTAAATTGTTTATTTTTTTAAAACAAATATACATTTTTTATATAAAACTGTCATAACAGTGAATATGTAATTACAGTTATACAAAGTAGATTCTCTGGTCTATTGTATGATTTCAATTCCAGTAATAATGCTTTTACAACTACCTTGAAACTGTTTGGTTTTGCCATTCATTAAAATGATTAAAGAATTACATAATCTTATATGTTGACATAAATGTTGTAAATTCTTGATAGTTCATTTATTTTTCATGTGGTGTTATAGTTTAATATGATTTGCTGTTTACACAGCTTTGTTCAATTTATAGTAATTTTAAAGTAATATAACTTAAGATGTAATTCGATTATATATTTTCATAACCTACAAATTCGACCGACTGTCAAATATATTTGTCCCGGAAACGAAGTTATAGTTCCATATTCATTTTGCAATTTACAGTATTTAATATGACGCCGAAGTACTGATTTGAATCATACAATGTTTGTTGATGACGTAGGGATCATCTTTCCTGACGACGAGTTTGTGCATAACCGTACGTCAAAGTGGAAGTAAATATTGATATGTGATTAGCGGAAAGTGGTGTAGGATCAAGACAACCGTTTTTGCTCTCTCTGTACACAATTAATCACTGTGTTAATATAAAATTGTTTAATCCAGTGGTTTTCAAAGTCTTCCACGGCAAGTTAGTGTAACGTGAAAGTATCGTATACGTCAAAATCGTATAAAATAATATGACATTGTACTAACCTCAGGAAGATCTTTCAAAAAATCGAAATTTATACTATTATAAGCATCTTCTAATTTGACCTTGTTATTTAAAAGGGCAAGTTTATTCATTTCTTGATATTTCCTACCGGCTTCTAAGAATTGTTGCTTCTTGATTTCGTACACTTTATAATTTTCATCTCTGTATTTGTTGTTGTAGCCCAAGCATTCGTGTTCTAGGCGTTGCTTTTCGACTTTCTTTAAAATTCTCTTGTTAAATTCGTGGATATTAAGTGGACTTGGGCAATTTTTTGTATTTTTTGACATGTTTTTCGAATATTAAATGACAGTCATGCGCGCAAATAATTGCCGATTGGACGCCACCGTAAAATTATCTATTTTGCCATAACAAAAATGTCAGATTTTTTTAATTACAAGGGCCGCTAAAATTTAAACGAAAATAATTTTTTTTAATTGTTGAAAGGAAAAAGTAACGAAAAATACTTTATTTTCTCTATAGCCCCCCCCCTCTGTTTACACAGTTTTTCCAAGGAGTTGGCAGTTTCTTAATGCCATCATTCTAAAAAGAATCAGGGCGGGTGTGGATGTGGCAGTATTGTGGAAATGTAATCACTTCTAAAGCTTTTTTTTAGTTGTCCAAGCATGTGGTGATCACAGGACGATAGGTCGGGATTGTATGGTGGGTGTTTAAAGGTCTCCCAGAACATATCCTCCAATTTGAAGAGCGCTTGGTTTGTCGCATAGAGCCGGGGATTGTCGTGTACCAAAAATAACGTCCCTGATGGATTGTCCGCGTCTTTTGCTCCGATAAGCGACTTTCACTTGATCTAGGAGAGCGCGTAATAAGCTGTTCTCTGGTTACGAAGGACATCCAGCAAGGGAACGTGTTTTGAATCCTAGAAAGCCGCCGTGGGAACTTTCTCTGCTGACGATCGCGTTATTGCTTTCATTGGAGCGACTTCTACGTATTTTCGTCGTTCTTCGGCCGCCTTCTTACTCTGGGGCGTGTAATAATGAACCTAATTCTCGTCACAGGTCACAATACTATTAAGAAAAGAGGGTATTCTTCAGCCCTATAACGAGTAAGAAGCTATTAGAAGATGGCAAAGCCAACGTCTTTTTGGTCTTCAGAAAGAAGGCACGGAACTGAATAAGCCACCGTGGATGATCGAATGGATATTCACAACGCTAACGTTTACCAGTGATGCGATTTCAGTGATGGCGAAGCGGTCATTATCTGTAATAATACGAATCGCTTTAATGTGTTCCGCCGATAAACTCGTGTTGGGTTGGCGATCTCAGGGTTCATTTTCGACTCTCTCTCATCCATCAGAAAATATTTATGCAAATAAAACAGTCGTGCTTGTGAAAGAATGTTGTCAACGAACTGTTCTCGCAATCTTTACAAAATTTCAGCCGGATGGACTTCCTTCCGGCGTCAAAAGCTTATTGTGTTCGGCAATAAATGGGCGTATTTTACTATTGCTCATCTTTGCTGTCACACTAAGGATTTCACAGTTGCGTCGGTGACAATTTTCTCCTTCCATAACCTAGTTCTACAGATTCCATTAATACTAAAACCAATCAAGATCACCCGCTTTAATTCTCGTTTAAATTTGCTTCGTACATAGCCTCAATTAATCAAAACACTGTCTACAATTAGCAACTACATACTTGTTATTTACCGACGAGGACTCGCTGTATTTGCATTTACTTGTCTATTATTATAATTACCAAAATGAAATCGTGTGATATAGAAGGAATGTTTTTAATCTTTTCAACTATATTTAACTTGTTTTTATCTCTTAATTTTGACATGTTTTTGCTGTATTCGATTAATAAATCCAATATTAATCACAACAGATGTCCTTCATGTCATTGTTAAAAAAACTTTTTTAACGTAACGAAGTGATTTTATTACGCTTACCTAGTGTTAATTGTGCACAAAAGGCCTCGATCAAGGGCGATATCTAGATCCTCCAGCGCAAGTATATTCACGTACTGTTAGATGCTTTTTTTTCCCTCTTTTAGTATAATATATTCCTATATATTCCTAAATATTTTTCTTAATTTGATTATTTTAATCTTATAGAAACATTAATTCTTCTATGTTTAATTTAGTTAAATAAAATTTTAAGGATAAACTTATCATTTTCTTTTAGCAACATGTATAAATTATTTATATGATTTATTGTTAGTTGTTAGCTAGTCTAGAAACTAAGTTAACCTAAACGTAATAAATTAAACGGCCGACGTGAAAGTTTTATTAGCTTCAAAACTATTCTAACAATAACTGGCGCCCAACGTGGGGCTTTCATTAACTTCAGATTAAGCATATCAATAATTTTTGGTCGAACGTTTAAGTTTTTCAGACGGATCTATAATAAATTAATCGCGCGATACAAGACTTTTACTAGTTTAAGATCCATTCTAATAATAATTGGCACCCAACGTGGGGCTTTCATTAACTTTAGATTAAGCATATCAATAATTTATGGTCGAACGTTTTAAAGTTTTTCAGACGGATCTTATAATAAATTAATCGGGCGATGCGAGATTTTCACTAGTTTAAGATCCACTCTAATTATAATTGGCGTCCAACGTGGAGCTCTCATTAACTTTATATTAAGCATATTAATAATTTATGGTCGAACATGAGTTAAGCTTTTCAGACGGATCTCATAATAAATTAAACGGGTGATACCAGACTTTCACTAGTTTAAGATCCACTCTAACAATAAATGGCGCTCAACGTGGAGCTTTCATTATCTTCAGATTAAGCATATTAATAATTTATGGTCGAACATGAGTTACGTTTTCAGACGGATGTTATAATAAATTAATCGGGCGATACAAAACTTTCACTAGTTTAAGAGCGACTCTAATAATAATTGGCGCCCAACGTGGGGATTTCATTAACTTTAGATTAAGCACCAATAATTTATGGTCAAACATGAGTTAAGTTTTTCAGTCGGATCTTACAATAAATTAATCGAGCGTTGCAAGATTTTCACTAATTTTAGATCTACTTTAATATTAATTGGCGCCCAACGTGGGGCTTTCATTAACATAACGAATAAAGGACATCAATAATTTAGGGTCAAACATAGGCTTCAAGTTTCAGATTGATCTTAATAAAACCAAATAACATCGTACAAAAATATTTACTTTATTATATGCATTTTTAGAAACAAATACCTTAATATGAAACATATAAATCCTTAAAACAATCTAATTTTGACTTAAATAATATTTAAATATTAAATAGCACAAGGGGTGTCCACAATATTTCATTTAAACATCAGAATAGCTCCATTTTATTTGTTATTTTTCCGAAACCTTTGTATATGGTATTCCAAAATAAGTTGGTAAGGAGGCATAAAAACGTAAATTTGAGCATGTTGTGTAAAAGTACTAATCTGAAAAAAGAAGGAGAGAATTAATTAATTATTTAGATATTTTTTTTTATAATGTTACCTCCAATTTCGCAGTTTTGCTCCAGGAAGAGTTTGTTTGGCATCTTTGAGCAAATACAACCTTATACCTAGGACGTATTTTCGAAAATACGTGGTCCAGTGAACTGTTGACATGCTAAAGGGAAATAGTTCCTTATCCGTTTGATTCAGCTTGTTCCACAGTTTGACGACGTTATTATTATTACATTTCCATTCGTTCATGGCAAAATACGATATTACATTTGAGAATTTATGAATTCTGCTATAAAATTTTACAACCCTGGAAAATAATAATCTTATCAATTTCTTTCTTAAGCGAGTAACTTATAAATGAGTAATTTTTGATATAAATATACCGAAATAACAGTTCAAATTTATAACATTAAAAAAAATCGATGTCTATATATCGGATATAGCTATATTACTGATAAAATGTTTAGTGTTGTTTAATAGATTACTTAGCGATACGAAAATACAGAAAAATGTTCATGATCTGAGTAATTTCTATTCTACTATTGAAACCAAATATTCTGATGAGGTATGTTGCTAAATTCATTATTAGAAAAAAGAGCTATCACTACTGGCATTAAATCAAATTGCAAAAAATTTATATATTGGGCAACAGTCATCCATACTTTAATTTGTCTTGACGTTGACTGTGTGATTCCCGTATCCAGTGAGGATTATCCCGTGACCAATACCTACAGTTATGGCGATGTAATGATCCGTTGATGTAAAAAGTGGTTTTAGCAGAAAAAATAATGTTTTTTAAAAAAAATGGGATACTGATCACAATAGCAGACCAATTTCCGTGCGCGCCATGTGCGCCGATGTGAGGATGATTGTATTGCATCAGAACTAATAAAAAGCATGCAGTATGTGTTTGGTACTTGCTTAGACTGCATGTAAGTGTAAGCGCATGTAAGTGTAAGCATACATAATTAAATGTCGTCGACACATAAATCGAGAAAACGACCGTTGTCAGACGAAGTGAATAAGTTTATTATGGATTTCCTGGACTTAATATACGATGGCTCAAAAATTAAATGTTTAGTGTGCAATACATATCTAATGTGTGGGTCAAAAACACATTGTAAAGAACACGTAAGCAGTTCGAAGCACAATAATAACAAAATTAATCGACAACAGTTATACATGAACTATACATGAACTATGATTGTGTGTACACTGCCGTTTACCTTGTTAAGTAATGATTCATTTATTTCATTTTGGAATAAATACGCGAATCAAACATTACCGAGCACGACAACATTACGAAGGAATTTACCATCGGTGCGTAAACAGGTTGAAAATAAAATCAAAGCCGAACTGAAAAATAAAAAACTGTGGTTATGTGTGGACGAAACAACTGACAGCAAAAAACAATCTGTAGTTAATGTGATGGCGCGTAATATGGAACCACATCAACCAACGTCTTCAATTTTATTAGCATCCAGACGACTAGAACAATGTAATGCCGAAAAAATTTCAGAGGTGCTATTAGATACTTTGGAAAAATTTAAACTTTCGAAAGACCAAGTATTAATATTTATGACCGATGGTGCCGCAACCATGTGTTCTGTAGGCCGGTCTCTTAGAAAATATTGTCCTAACTTGTTACATATTACTTGTAAACTCCATGCTCTACACCTTGTGACAGAACAGGTTCGTAGATGTTATCCAGAGGTAGATGCTTTAATATCGAGTACAAAGGCAGTATTCCTGAAATCTCCAAAACGTAGTCGGAAATTTCACGAATTGTGTCCCCATACCCCTGAGCCACAACAGCCGATTCTGACACGTTGCGGTACATGGTTACGGGCGGGGTTTTACTATCATGAACATTTTGAAAAAATTAAGGACGTGGTTTTATCATTCGATCCGAAAGAAAGTGCAGCTATTAATACAAGCCAGAAAAAAATTTCAAGATGCCCAGATTAAAATGGATTTATAAAGTATTCGTGAGAATTACTTGGGACTAGAAGAAGCAATAACAAAATTAGAAAATTCGTCGCTGTCGTTAGAGGAATCACTCCAAATCGTTAAAGATGTTCACGCACAACTGTGTGCTGTAGAAGACGCAAAAAGTGAGAGTGTTGTAATTAAATTTGAAAGTGTTTCAGACAGAAATGCAGATTTTGACACCTTAACACGTATTTGTGAGGGCACATATACAGATGCGTTAAGTTGCTTAAAAAAGTATTTTGATTATGCGAATATAACATCACTAGATGTAGAACGCTCGTTTCCGAATATAAACATATTTTTTCCTCACGGTGGACATGTTTTTCAGAAATTACCTTGGAAACGCACCTGATGTTGAAAATATACAATCGAGTTTCTCCAGTTTGTCAATCCTTGGAAGACGCTTAAAACGGTAAGTGTTCTTTTAAATCCTCTGTCGTGCACACAATCACTGATTTCATACATTTTCCATTTTATTTATAGGTACATACAACGCTGCTATAATATGTACTATTCTTATTTTTCGTGTGTTTATGCAAATATTACTTTAATAGCAGAAAACCAAATGTATATTTAATTATTTCTGATAGAATAAATGTCTCTACTTCTATATTTATATCGGTAACAAGCTCATGTTGCGTCCCTATTCTATCGCATATTCTAATATATTACGAATTACACTCCCATACCGGCGCTCATGGCGCGCACGGAAATTGGTCTGCTCTACAGTGATCTCATCGTAACATTAATTCTTTACAAAATTGCCATCGACGGTCTGGATTATCTTCGTTTAACTTGTGAATTAGGTGCACTTTGTATGGGTGATACTTTTCTTTTTAGAATCATTTTACAACAAAACTGTGATCGACGTTGTTACTTAGGGCAAGTTGCCTTGTAGAAATATGATGATGTTCCTCTGCTTGAAGTAACAATTTTAATACAAAAGTATTTTAATAATATATAATATTATTAAAAATCTGATGTGAAGAAAACAATACAAGTACATTACAGTAGAATCTCACAAATTCGAACCGTCCAGAAATTAGATCCGTATTAGAACCGTATTAGTCAATGTATTGGACGCTCTGAAATTAGAACCTGTGATTCTAATTTCTGGTGTTTTTTTTTTTTTTTAATTTCCACTAGAAAGTATTTTTTTTCTATGATTTTGAACTAAATAGGCGAAAAACCAAATTAAACGCTCAAAAATTAGAACAGGGGGTTCTAATTTCTGGAAGTTTTTTTATTTTTGTTGTATTTTCACTACAAATTATTTTTTTTCGCTCATTAAAGTAAAAATAAAACGGGGAATCACCGAGTTATTCGTGGTGTGTACAATTCGGTCATATGCGTGTGAAATTTGATATGCTTGTACAAATTTGGGTCAGTTGATGACTGAAGGTCAAAGTGAAGTGTTCATACGTGTGTCATAAGTGAAAAAAAAATGCCAAACAAACGTCACCTATCAGGAAGCAAAAAAAAAATCTTTACATAAGGCAGAATATGAGGTAATGGAACAGCGCCTTTATAAGTGGTTTTTAAATCAACGTGAAAAGAAGAACACAGTGACAGGACCCGTATTAAAAGCAAAAGCTACGTCAATTTTTAGTGAAATGTACCCCGATAAAGATGAAAACGCATTTACTGCAAGTGATGGATGGTTTTCCAAATTTGAAACCCGTCATGGAATACGGTTTTTAAAAATTGGTGGTGAAATACTTTCGAGTGATGTTGGTGAGGTCACTCCATTTGTACACAGATTTCGTGCAAGAGTCGCGGAAATGGGGTTATTGGAAACACAAATCTATAATGTTGATGAAAGCGGATTATTTTTCCGTTGCCTTCCAGATAAAACATTTGTCGCTGCTGGTGAAAAAAGTGCCCAAGGATTTAAAGTTCAAAAAGAACGCGTTTCAATTTTACTAGGCGCAAATTCTGGTGGCTCACACAAATTAAAACCATTGGTTATTGGAAAAGCTAAAAAGCCAAGAAGCTTCAGAGGATTTGATAACCCACTTCATTATGACTTTTCGAAAAATGCGTGGATGACTTCCCGGATTTTTCATGATTTGTTTCACAAGATATTTATCAAAGAAGAATGTTTAACCAATGCATATTTTAAGTTCCATATAAGACAATAATTTGGCCCCAAAAGCTCTTCTGCTTGCAGATAACTGTTCCCCTCATGCACCAATTGATAAACTTCAAAGTGAGGATGGTAATATAATTGCATATTTCTTGCCGCCAAATGTAACAGCAGCTGTGCAGCCAATGGATCAAAATCCTATTAAAATGAGAAAACTGATTTACAGAAGTAAGTTGCTATCTCAATTAATTGGTGATGGTGGTGATATTGATAAGCTTTTGAAACAGCATTCAATCCGAGATGCAATAATATTGTTGAAACAAGCATGGGATGAGGTACAACAGACAGTGTTAAAAGATTCTTGGTCCAAATTATTAAATTGGGACTCAGGCGATTACGACAGCGATGATGATTTGCCAATAGCACAATTGGCTCAACGAAATCAGGATTGAAATGAAGTTCTTCAAATAAATCTTGGTCTTTTGAATGAAATTATGCCAAACAATTCCGTAAATGTAAATGAAATCGAGGAATGGAATGAAGATGTGTTTACTGACGGATCTGATGCAGAGAATAGCGATGAGGAGGCTTCAGATAGCAGCGACGTCGATATTATCGACATAACGCCAGCTATTCCTCATTTAAAAGTCATTGAAGGCATCAATAATGTTATAAAATGGTGCAAAACCAGTGATATATTTTCCAGTAAACACATGTCTAACCTTTTGGACGTCCGTAACGATATCGTTGTATCCAGTTTAAATAAATCAAAAAAACAAACAAATATTACTGATTTTATGTTAAAAACCAATTAAATACCTAATAATTAAAAAACTTTTTAAAAGTTTTTCTATGAATTTAATACATATGTTCAATTAATTAAATGTTAATACAAAATAAAAACTGTTTTGTGTTAAAATAAAGCTTACATAACTAGTTTTACATATTATAATGTTATCATTTTCTGTAAAAAAAAAAATGTCCAGAAATTCGAACTTTTCAGAAATTCGAACTGCCCGGTGCACAAAGTGGTTCTAATTTGTGAGATTCTACTGTATTAATATTTTTGTGAAAGTATTCTTGTGCAGAGACGCAGATACATATTTAATTTTTCTACAGATTCGTCAGTACACCCTTGCTGGAGAAGGATATATTCACAAAAAGAGACAACTTCGCTCTCTCACAGAAATTATTAAGAACGAGCATAGAAGTACATTTAGCGCTGCATATTAGCAAACAGTCGAAGCACCTAGCTCTTTCTACATAACAACTGTAGAACTAACAAAGTGTTTCCATCAGATGGCACCGTCGTATCTCTGGATACTGTATTATGGTGTCTTCACTACTCTTTACGCATTAATCGCATGCTTATGTAACAGAATATTTGAAACATACTTGAGTAGGCAAAAACCTCACCAATTTGGTATAACACAAAAGTATTTTTAATAATATAAAATATTATTAAAAATCACGTTCATTATTCATATTTTTGTTTAAGGTATCTTTCTCCAGAGACGCAAATCGGTATTTCATCTTTCTACAGATTCGTCAGTACGCTCATGCTGGAGAAGTATACATTCACCGGCAGAAAAAAACTTTCTGTTGCTATTTAAGTGTAAACATTTAATTAATTGCATTTAATTATTAAAAAAAAAAGAATTTAGTTATATCTCTATTGAAAGTAATGAAGACATTAAATACAATCTTTTATATGCAAACGTGACGTTTAATATTTTATGTAAATTACAAATATGTCAACGTTAACATAAAACACAGGTAATAAAATAAAATATTCTTGATGAATAAATTGTGAAATGGGCTTCAACTCAAATTCTGAGAATTTAAATAAAATTTTACGAGTGTGGATAATTGCATTTTAAACATTACATGCTAATTAGGAAGAAATTCTTAATAAAGTTGAAAATTACTTTGTTTACTCACACTGCCTTGTTTTAAAATTTGCTAATTATATATGAATAACTATGGTAAATATATCGGTGATATATAAGAGTACATTGATGGACTTTAATATATTGATTTTATATTTAGCTATGGAATTTTTTCGCTTCAAGAAAAGCAATTTGTTATTAAAAAAGAATGACATCATCTTGGACAGTGAATTAGATAAATTACACTTTTATTTCAAACAGAATTTGGTAACAGCACAGCGTATGAGATAGTCCGTCACATTATTAATTATTTTGAAAGTTATGAGTCATAACTTTCAAAATATTTTTTTATACGGTTGTGGATATAAACAGTCATAACTTATGACTGTTTATATCCACAACCGTATTAAAAAAATTAACAAAATACCAAAACTTTATGAATATTTTCATCATTTTCAATATATTAGAGATTTGAAAGTTCAGTATATTCATGAGTTCTATTTGGCAACACTGTAAAAGTAATGTTGGCCGTATATTTATTGAAAAATTTCGATTCTGAAAGAAAGTAAGGAAAGAACATTTCTATACAAAAAAAGCTTATAGGAATAAATAGATATATTTGTTACAAGTAACGGATTTCCCAACATGGACGCTATGTTTGTAAAACATCATGGTAACCATATTTAAAATGGTAGAAATGTCACTAGCTGTAATTTGTGTTTATAAAATAACGGGTGTTCAGAAATATTCGAAGTCAAAGTAGTCCTTGAAAATATGAAGTCATGTCTGAGATAGATTGATTTTTGACAGACAACAGTTGACAATTAATAATTATTACAATTCAGATAAACTTAAAAAAGGTATATAACCCCTTACCGCAATTATTAATCGTATCCTAAATACGTATTTCGACAACTAAGTTGTCATCATCAGTAGGTAAAACCACTAATCAAGGTGTTGCACATGGGGCACAGTAAAGCTAGAACACCGCTTACGCAACAACTACTTTACACGGCGTCCACGTATAGACTAATTTAAACATGCAAATATATCTAACGAAAAAGATCGACAAATTTACCTCTCTTAGGGAAACGGCATTCACATATGTTTAAACTCACAATTTGAAATATATCGAACGAAAAATCGACAAAAATTACCTCTCTTAAGGAAACGGCACTCAACATGTGTTAATACTTCAATTTAAAACGTCGACGACCCTTTTATGGTTCTAAGAATGAAAAGAGACAAGTGAAGGGAATCGGTGCTATATTACCGTTCATGGAATATTCTTTGTTTTTAACGATATGAATGCTTTCGTAGGCGTCAAGATCGCGGGGGTTATTTATGCCCTTTAAAAGCTTTAACCCTTTAATCGACATATTGTGTAGTGTACTTAAAGCATGGTTGGCAACGTTAGATTTATCCGGTCTATTGTATTTAATATGTGATATGTGCCAACCATGCTTTAAGTACACTACACAATGTGTCGATTAAAGGGTTAAAGCTTTTAGAGGGCATAAATAACCCCCGCGATCTTGACGCCTACGAAAGCATTCATATCATTAAAAACAAAGAACATTCCCTGAACGGTAATATAGCACTGATTCCCTTCACTTGTCTCTTTTCATTCTTAGAACCATAAAAGGGTCGTCGACGTTTTAAATTGAAGTATTAACACATGTTGAGTGCCGTTTCCTTAAGAGAGGTAATTTTTGTCGATCTTTCGTTCGATATATTTCAAATTGTGAGTTTAAACATATGTGAATGCCGTTTCACTAAGAGAGGTAAATTTGTCGATCTTTTTCGTTAGATATATTTGCATGTTTAAATTAGTCTATACGTGGACGCCGTGTAAAGTAGTTGTTGCGTAAGCGGTGTTCTAGCTTTACTGTGCCCCATGTGCGACATCTTGATTAGTGGTTTTTACCTACTGATGATGACAACTTAGTTGTTGAAATACGTATTTAGGATACGATTAATAATTGTGGTAAGGGGTTATATACTTTTTTAAGTTTTTACTTAACCACAGTCTCCAAAGAAAGACTTTTTACAAATCAGATACTTAAGTAAAGATATACGATTTTTTGTCCAGAGCCCACTTGACTTCGAATGTTTCTGAACACCCGTTAGTAACGTTTGACAATTCATCATGTCAAAATACACGTTTCAACAACGTTTCGTTATTATCCTAAAATTTTATAAAAATAATCGTTCTTTCGTTCAAACTTGATTTTCGTGAAGATTATAGTCCACATAACCTTCCTTCTGTACTTGCTATTCGTCGAATCGTTGAAAAATTCGAAACAAATTTCACTTTACACCATACCAGAACACCAATAAGACACGAAACGCAAGAAACCAAGAAAATATTGACGCTGTAAGTGCCAGTGTTACAGAAAATGCAAATCGATCGATCAATCGACGTTCTCAAGAACTTGGCCTTTCAAAAATGACAACTTGGCATATTTTGAGAAAAGATTTGGATTTACATCGGATAAGATTGTGTTGACTCAAGAACTGAAGCCACTTGACCATCACAAGCGTCGTGTGTTTGCTGATTAGGCTCTAGAACAGCTTGAAATTGATCCTGATTTTTTCAAAAAAATTATTTTTTCAGATGAAGCTAATTTCTGGTTAAACGGGTTTGTTAACAATCAAAATTGTCATTTTTTGTGTGAAAATAATCCAGAACAGATTCATGAGAAAGAAGTCTTCGCTTCCAGAAAAAAATTACTGTTTGGTGTGGTTTATGGTATGGTGGCATTATAGGTCCTTATTTTTTCAAAATGTAAATGGAGATGCAGTAACAGAGAATGAAGAGCGTTATCGATCATTGTTAACAGATTTTTTGTGGTCAAAATTCAATGAAATTGATTTGCAAGCGATGTTTTTCGAACAAGATGTTGCAACACCACATTTTGCCAATATGGAGTTATTGGGAGAAAAGTTTGGTGAGTCGGTAATCTCCAGAAATGGAACTGTTAATTGGATTCCAAGAAGTTGTGATTTAACACTTTTGGACTTCTTTTTGTGGGGATATTTGAAGTCGTTGGTCTATGCCAAGAAGCCTCGAACCAGAAACACTTTGCAATTGAACATCGAACGCTGCATTAATGAAATTACACCTGACTTATTGCAAAGAGTCACTGAAAATTGGCTTCATCGAATTCGATCCTGCAAACGAAGCCGAGGTGAACATTTGAATGATATGTTATTCAAAACATAATTGTCATAAGTTGCTCTATAAAATAAGGAAAACGTTATGCTTTACCTCAAATATTTTGTATTTTATTTAATTTTAAAAACATATCGTCCTTTTACATCTAATCCTAACAGCGATTCAATGTTGGAATTGTTAACGGACTGTCAAGGCCGAATACCACATGTCTATACTGTGGAACTAATGAATCAATACATTTGATTTAGTTAAATGCCCAATTGCTTAAGTGTGGTAAAGATAAGTGTGTATTATGTGAGACGCCTATTAAAATCCAAACCAAGGCATTTTGTAGTGTCAATTTAGGAGAGTTTATAGTTATTGACTCTGACAGGTGGACAGGTTTCCGCTATGTAAAGGTGCCTTCCTATTTATTAGTTTTGGATTTAAATTAGCCTCCAGATTTCTTGAAGCTATAACAGGGTCAATATGTGATGCAAGAATTGCCGAATTATGAGCATATGTTGCTATAGTTGCCAACCTAATAATTGGTGCGTCAAGCGTGTATAATAAAAACAGTATTGGCCCTAATATCCTTACTTGCGGAACACCAGATAAGTTATAGATCATTGTGTGTTTTATGTGTTAACTTCTAAGATCCTACCTGATTGATAGACAGTCAGGTAGGACCTAAGAAGGTGATAGTTATTGTTTAAATTCACACAAGTTATTGTATTTTATATTTTAAATCGTTTCACCTGTTGGACAAACTGCAAATTCTACATCACGTCGGGTACTTACTTTGGTTTCCTACCGCTGCATACTGACAGTACATCCAAGACGGTGGCGGGTAAAATGTGATATAATATCTTCTTCATAGAATAAACTATGCTACTCTCGGCTGAATCGAAACGGACACACCACAAAGCGTTCGACACGGGATAAAATTGCACCCATAACCTATTCAATGAGTGATATTCTCCCCATGTTATCGGATTTTCCGACTCCGATCCGTAGTTATATATAGGCATATTGGACGGTATTCTGTAAGTAGATAAACATAAATGCATTGAAGACGTCAAAGTGTTTTTAACATCAATACCTTTCCGCAGTTCTATTGGCAACGTCCCAAGCTGCTGCTATCAAGGCTGCCACGCAAGTATCTGCCGGCACTAAATTAGCAACGGCATCCATTTTTATTTGCAGAGTTCTCACGAAGCCTGAAGCAGTACCAGCGGCAAGTCCAGATGGTCCAGCGAAGTTATCAGTCCAACCCTCGATTGGTTCTTTATATGTTGATATAACTAAAATTCGTGTGTAAATAGTTTCTGAATTCATAATTGAAGGACTTGTAATTTTTATTTAGATAAAATGAGGTTAAGTTATAGGTATAGACAGGGCAGCATTATGAAGAAGAAGAAGAAATCGAAACTTTAGGTACTAGAAGAATTGATTAGTGCTGACGGCAATATAGTCTTGATCTCTCAAAAGGAAAAAAATACAAAATAAACGTGATAAACATTAATATGAATATTAATATACAATCAAAGTAATAAAATGAGGTTATGTAGTATCTGTCCACTCGATGTTTTGACTCACGTCATTAGTTGCGTGGCGTTATCATGGACATGGCCACTTGCAAAGTATAATGTGTTCATTTGAAAAGTCAATCTAGGTTACTTTGAAATTTTGATAGAATAAGACGCAAATATATTAGTATGTGTTTGTTGTTTTGTAAACGTAAATCCAAATAACATCTGATAATGTCAATCACAAATATCAGTTAGTGCATAAAATAATCGTGTGTCGATTCTGGTTTAAATTAATTGCTTCTCAGTTTTAAAATGGCTTTCACTTTTTCACTTTAGAACATAAAATTTATTTAGTCCAGGCTTATTTTCGTTGTGGTAATAAAATTGATGGTTTATGGGTTTATTCAGTTCAAGATTGCATGGTAGAATTTCAAGTTGAGTTTCCACATTTTGTAATAGATTATATACAATTTAAGAATACTTTGGATAGAACTTTAAAACTTTTTTCTGAAACTGGTAGTCTCTTAAGAAAATCAGGCAGCGGAGCAGTTAAGAAACGTACACCTCAAGTTGTCAATGGTGTTGAAGAAATAATGGAAAATGAACCACAAACATCTGTTCGACATTTGAGTCAACAAATAAACCTTTCTGTTGGTACAACTCACAATTTATTAAAAAAAGATATACAACTTTATCCATACCGTGTCACAGCAGTACAAGAATTGTTAGAAATTGATTACCCATGTAGACTACAGTTTTGTAATTTGTTTGTAAATATGAACAATAATGGAGAACTTTCGCAAAGAGTTATCTTTACTGATGAAGCATGATTTTATAAAACGGGATACCTAAATTCACAAAATACAAGAATTTGGAGTAGTGAAAATCCACATGTAATTAATGAAGAATCGCTACATCCAGAGAAAATTGGTGTTTGGGCAGCGATAAGCCAAAGACGAATCATTGGACCTATATTTTTTCAGGGAACGTTAACTGTTGAAAGGTACCGTACGGAAATTTTACAACCATTTGTCAATCAGTTGCATGATGATGAACTTCAAAATGCATATTTCCAACAAGACGCAGATGAATAACGCATTTTCGAGAAATTTTGAAATTTGTAATTTTTTTAAATGGAACAGCCTGTATATTTTTTAAAATTTTGAATGCTAATGTTCTTTGTAATATAAAAGTTTCAATACACTATTGTCCTAAAACGAATAATAAAGTAGTTATAGCAGTTTCTATTTCCTTCTAAATGTTGTCATTGCTCCGCTAACTTTTGACAAAACAGATACATATTTTGTGTTTAATGTTTATTTTAACATATTACAGCTTACAAAATTAAATTAAAAAGAAGAAAGTACATGTATAATTTATAAATACTGCTCAAATGTGTCACCTTCCTGCTCAATACATTTTCGTGCCCGCTTCAGTACATTCTGGGTGGCTCTTAAGATTGTCCTTCTATCTAATTGGCGAAAAACTTCTCTGACCTTGTCTTGCAATTCGCGCAAATTGTCGTATCGCGTTTTGTACACCTTATTTTTTAAGTATCCCCAAAGAAAAAAATCTAAAGGTGAGAGGTCAGGGGAGTGTGCTGACATTGAATTGGACCATTTGTACCAATCCACTTTTCGGCAAAGATGGTGTCGAGGTAGGTTTGCACTTGTGCGGGAGCACCGTCCTGCTGAAAGTATAAATTTTGGCGCATCAGGTAATTGACGTTATCAAGGAAATCCTTTAGAACGTTACGAATAAATTCCAGATATCTGTTTCCTGTCAACGTACCATTGTAGAACAGTGGGCCAACGACTACCGAACCAATTAATCCGCACCAAACGTTAAAATTAAATAGAACTTGTGCAGCATGTGGACGAACTATTAATAAATTTTCTTGAGACCAGTAGTGACTATTTTTTTTATTAAACATGCCTCTATTTGAAAAATTTGTTTCGTCACTCCATAAAATACACTGTGCTCCATTCAAATTTTCATCACAAAAACTAACAAACCAATGACAGAAAGCTAATCTCCTGGCGGAATCTCCTGTAATGTTTGAGAGATTCTGAACTTAAAGGGGATATACTTATGATTTTTCAAAATTCTTTGAACTGATGAATAACTAAATGCCAATTCCTTAGTAGCATCACTAATGGAAAATTCGCGATGGGCTTCAAAATATGCTAACACTGTAATTTCTACTTCTTCGTTGACGACGATATTTTTCTTTGTTCTTTTCTTTTTAAATAAGCAATCATGCAGTCCAAACTGATTGTAAAGTTTTCGAAAGTAACGTCGATCTGGCTGCTGTCGTAAAGGATAGTGTTCAGCATAATATTCGCTAGTCCTTATTGAATTTTTACGACATAAAATGTATGCTTCCAACATATCGCATTTCTTCAAATGAGGAAATACCATAGTGAAATATTGTCAAAGACTAAGCAACGAAAGTAAAACCAAAATGTTTAGAAAAATAAATAGAGAATTAATGAACACAACACAAAATAAAAAAAAAAAAATATTTTTAATAACTAAACGTGCGAAAGATTTATATTCAGTACGTTATTGACATTTACAAAGGGCATAATACTATTTGTTCTGTTTAAAGTGAAAGAAGTCTATTACTTATTTTACAGAATGAAAGAGTATCTTTGACATCAACTAAATTCCACCGTAAATACTTTATTATTCGTTTTAGGACAATAGTGTATTGAAACTTTTATATTACAAAGAACTTTAGCATTCAGAATTTTAAAAAATATATGGGCTGTTCCATTTAAAAATATTATAAATTTCAAAATTTCTCGAAAATGCGCTATTCAATTTTTTTTTCATGATCTGCATGCTAATCAATGTTAAAAACACTAATACTTTGCTAATTTAACCTACTTTCTAGAAACAATAATAACAGAGATAGCAATAGTGCGCACTTAATTTGAATCAGACTGTATATATTTAGGATACATAATCTTAAAGCAGTTTACTTTTAAATACAATTCTATTTTATAGTAATGAATTTGGGCCAGAAGTGTTGATTTGGTTCATATAGATGAAAATTAATGGCGTAAGTCAAAACATCGAATGGATTGATACTAGTTTTGTCGACATGCTATGTTGCCAAATTTCTGATAACATACTAATCCAGTCAATTAATTTTATAGAGTGGGGTTTGCTGTTTTAATGGAAGAACACTTTCTTGTGAGCGAATTTTGGCTGTCTCGGTTTCAGCTATTCTTTTAAAGGTCCAAAAATGTACCATAGTAGGCTTGTGTTGTTTTTTCTAAGTAATCGCCTAGGAATTTTAATCAACAGTAGCTAAAACGTTCTCAGTTAGTAAATCCATTTTGATTTTCTTTGGTGCACCTTCATCAATGATAATTGACTGCTTTGATAGTTGTTTCAACTTATCTGTATATAGTTTCAGTGTTATCCCACTGGCGATTTGGTGAAGAGCATATCTTCTAAGGTTTACCTTAGTCAAAAACGCTACGTTTAACATTTTTCAGTTTTTAAGGTAATTCTACTGAAGATGGCAACTTAGTTGCCGAAATACGTATATAGTATTTATTGATATATATTGTGGTTAGGGTGTTTTTCTTATTTCTGTTTGTATATAGTTGTGGATCCACATTTTGTTTACCTTCAAGAATCGACGCAAAAAGTTCTAAGGATCAATATTAAACATCGCCAAACACTGTATTTAGAGGGTATTGTACACTACAGTGCGTTCTTTCAGTCTAAATATCAATCCCTTCAGGAATCTTATGGGGTTTCACTTGATGATCTTCAATAGCCAAACTTTATCAACGAAATTTAGCGTGGTGATCTTAATAGGATATTTAGAGCACTCTTTTATTTTTAATGTATGTTCACATTTAAACTCTAACGAGGAACTTTATTTAACTTTGGTCAGCTTATTTAATAATAAAAATGTTTCATCACTGCTGACAATTCGTATTTATCCATTTTTATGGTAACGATTGTAATATTCGTTTTAAACGTCTGTAGAAAGTGAATAATAATTCGTTGCTTTCGTCTAAAATTTGGACTGAGATAGTGTGATGAATGACATTCCTTAGCAGTGACTTATCTTAACAAATTGTGATGTCATCTCATAGAAATTTACCGAACATATCCAATTACCCTCGTTTAATTACTACAGATTGTATGTTATAGAATAGAAGATTAGTATTGAAAATTGTAACTGTTAAACTGGTAAGGGAATAAAATCGTTTAGAATAAAACTCTTTTTGAATGATCCCTTAGTTTTGGTATTAATTAATGCTTCATCGAAGAGAAATGACTTATAAATCGCCATCTATTACAATACAAATTTAAACGAATAGATACAATAAAATATTTTTCTATTTTGCATTTTTTACATTAATAAATTGGAATTATTTAATTTGGATGTTCAGAGTTTAATTTTTATATAAAGCATGCAGTTGGTCACATTGAAACATGACATTGTCAAATTTAAATCTTGTTATCCGCGAAGTATATTATATTACATATTATTTATTAATTTTCGTTAACATTACTTGATATTTTATTTAAAAATATAAACATGAGTGACTTAGAAACTAATATAGCTTATTATTAATTGTATACAATATACGTTGTTTGTGTAGAGTACGAACATATATCATAACTGTCAAATGTACTTAAATTCTTAAAATCAAATGACAGCAATGATATTTATTTCTGTGTTCGAACAACGCCAACATTGAAAAATGAAAAAAAGCGTATCGAAATGGAGCTCATTTCGATACTGTTTTTGGTTTCATAATGAGTTCATTTCGAACGCAAAATAGAAAAATAGTATATTAAAAAACAAGTTTCATAAGGCACCATTTTGCCGCACGAGATCAGTTTAGAAAACGAGCCGCGATAGCGGCGAGTTTTCCAAAGAGCGAGTGCGGCAAAAGGCCTTATGAAACGAGTTTTTTATACTATTTTTTCTATTTTGCGTTTTTTACATTAATAAATTGCTTAAATTGGAATTATTTAATTTGAAAGTTCAGAGTTTAATTTTTATATAAAGCATGCAGTTGGTCACATTGATACTTGACATTTTCAAATTTAAATCTTGCTATCCGCGAAGTATATTATATTACATATTATTTATTAATTTTCGTTAACATTACTTGATATTTGATTTAAAAATATAGACATGAGTGACATAGAAACATATATATGTTGTTGTCAATTGTATACAACATTCCAATACGTTGTTTGTGTAAAATACGGACATATATCATATCTGTCAAATGTACATAAATTCTTAAAATCAAATGACAGCGATGATATTTATTTCTGTAATCGAACAACGCCAACATTGAAAAATGAAAAAAAGCGTATCGGATACTGTTTTGGGTTTCATAATGAGTTCATTTCGAACGCAAAATAGAAAAAAATATTTTATATTACATTCCGATTGGGACGCCAACTAACTAATCGCAATAAGCAATAATTGAATATTTAATATTAATTAGCGTGTAATAAGTTTACTGAATTGTATTGATGAAAATTGCATTCGCTAATGGTGTCAAGGCCAAAGAATAGTAGAAAGAAATAGGTGGATAGTGAACAATTACTTTCACACGTCAAATATAGTTACATTATTCGAAAAGGTTATTTAAAATAGTATTATATATACAGGGACTATTTAGATAGTAGGAGTTTGGAGGACAGAATAATATGAACTTAATTATTTTACAAAAATAATCTGTGAGGAGTTGGAGATTATGGTAAATAATGCTTAGCTTTAAATTAATATTTATAATATTCCGAGAAATATTGCCGTTTATCGTTCAGAAGCATGGAAACATTGCTGAAAGAGATAAAGAAAGATTACTGACTCTGGAAATGAATGTTTTATAGAGAAGTTATTGAGTATTTGGGTTCCAACATAGAATAAATCTGGACTAAATAAATTAAATTAAATATTTTTAATCTTATTTCAGTATTTTAGGATTGTAGTGAAAAAAAATTTTTTTTGCATTTTTCTAGTAAATTGATTTTCATTTTAACAACCATTGGCCCAAGATAGTATCTTAAAACACAAAAATGGTACGAGAAAATAAAGAGAATTTGTATCTAGTAGGTTAAATTGCAAACAAAAATTTAAGGACTAGATACAATTATTCATAAAAAATTGAAATAGAAACATTTAAACATAAAGTTTTTGGGAATTAATACTGATCCAGTGAAGCTATTCCAATATATTCATGCGAAACAGGGTACAATGCGTATGATGAAAACGTTATTTTGTGATGAGACCTCTCTCGATTCTCCTCTCCTATAGTTGACGCTTTTGCCAATAAGTTCTCTTCCACACACCTTCCAAACACGAATTTCCTTTTTCTTACGGAACATTCGAACGCTATGCCTTTCAGATTACTTCCGGTTTCATAAGTGGAAGTAATCAATATATTGGCTAAATTTCTTCTTAGGTAAATTGGAGGTGATGATTTCATTCCTGGTTTTTTCGTGCATGGTCCTAGATTTGCTTTGGTGAAACCCTTGACGTTAATTATCAATATGGCAATTCAGACTTCTACTTTTTCGATGATTTGAAAGCGCGTTAGAATAAGTCGTGTTTTCAAAAAAAGTGATAATATTTATGTTAATAATTATAAACCGATATCGATTCTATCTAATTTTGCTAAAGTTTTCGAAAGCATCATTTATTCTTGTCTACACCTGAATAGCAAATCCTAAATTTCATCGTGCCAGCACGGGTTTGTCCGTGGACGATCTAAACTCCATATGTTAAGTTATTAGTGAATACCTTGATGCACGTGGCCAAGTAGATGTCGTTTATACTGATTTTAGTAGTGCCTTTGATAAAATAGATCATGGAATTTTACTTGGTAAATTTGAGTTCTTCATTTCTTCAGCTTCTGCTGTCATACTTACCTAACAGATCTAATTATGTTTATTACAATGGTTATAAATTTTCCTTCATCGGGTGTCCCACAAGAATCTCATTTGGAACCAGTGTTGTTTGTCCTCTTTATCAATGACTTATTCACGTCTTTGTCGTGTCCTGTACTCGTCTACTTGGATGATCTGACAATCTATGTCTACATCAGGACATTGAATGATGTATAGCAAGCGCCAATTACGTTGGCGCGAGGAGGGGGTGCGCAGAAGCTGTTTTTAAAAACGTCCCCCCCACTACTCAAGTAATTGTCAGAATACATTTGTCATTGACGTTTGACGGAACATAATGTCTTTGCTAGTGATCATAAAGTGATACACGCTCAGAGGTTAGAATTATCTGATATTTGATGTAAAACCAAATACAAATCTCCCCACTACTTTTAATCCTGCGCGAACTTACCACTCCTTGCGCCAACTTAATTGGCGTTTGCTATACGTCACTTGCAATATAATATCGATGTAATTACTCAATGGTGTACTAAATAAAAGTTGGGGTTAAAGAATAAGAAGTGCTGTAAATATGGTTTCTATATATTACGATGCTAATTTATTCGCACCCACGTGCGTGGCTTGCCGGACCATCGCTTTAACCACTAAGCTATCAAAGGCAGTGATTTCGAATATTTGTGAGAATGCCTTGAGTTACATCAAGAAAACAGATGATATATATCTTATCTTGCCTGTAGTAGGCCGTTGTGTAACTTTATTGCATTTTTCGCGAAGTAATCTAAATGTAAATATGTTTTCTACACATTACGACGCTAATTTATTCGAAGGCAGTAATTTCGAATCTTCGAAATCACTGCCTTTGATAGCTTAGTGGTTAAAGCGATGGTCCGGCAAGCCATGCACGTGGGTTCGAATCCTGCTTCAGGGCTAGCTAGGGGAATAAATTAGCGTCGTAATATGTAGAAAGCATATTATTTATATTTACATTACTTCGCGAAAAATGCTGTTTTGTTTCTTATACGAAAAAGATTAATTCTATTGACGCAGTATACAGTGTGAGTCGTGAGGAATCGACCAAACTGTAGCAGTGTATTCTACAGGTGAAAGTAATGTAAAAAAACTCAAATGTTGCTATTCGATTTTTATTTGTTTTCGAGTTATAGCGTAATTAAAAATAAACAAAATTTCTTACATTGAAGTTTTTGTATTTTATTGGTATTATCGTTCTTTATAATATATTTTCAAAAATACCGCCATTCATTTCAAAACATTTTTTACATCGTCTACCAAGGGCGCTGGTGGCGTTCCTGATTGCGTCAGGTTGATGTTTGATATTGTCAGCAGCATTCATAATCCGTTGAATTAGTGCTTCACGAGTGTCCACTTTTACTTGATACACTTCATTTTTTAACCAGCCCCATAAACAATAATCGAGTGGCGTGAGGTCTGGAGACCTAGGAGGCCAACCAATGTGACTACCACGTCCAATCCAACTCCCTGGAAACCTTTCAGCCAAATGTTGCCTGACTGCAGGAGCGTAATGTGCAGGCGCTCCATCGTGCTGGTAGAAGATTTGGATTCTGATGTTTATGGGAACATCCTCTAGCAGTCCGTGCAGTTCATTTTCTAAAAATGTAAATAGGTGTCTCCCGTGAGGCGATTCTCAAAAATGTAAGGACCAATTGAAAAACCATCGATCACACCACACCACACGTTTACCGAAAATTTATGTTGAAAGTTACTTTCGACTGTTGCGTGTGGATTTTCGTCTGATCATACATGCTGGTTATGACAATTATTAATACCGTTACGGGTGAATGTCGCTTCATCCGTAAACAGTATACGCGATACAAAACGATGATTATCATTTATCCATCGACAAAATTCCATACTTCTACGATTATCATCTCGTTGTAGGTGCTGTACTCTTTGTACATGGTACGGACGTAAGCCATGCTCGTGGAGTGTTTTTATCACCCTTGTTTGTGGAATGCCCAATTGAATACTAATTCTCCGTGAGCTGGTAGTTGCGTCTTCTTCTACTACATCCAGAATATCTTCTACTTCTTGTAATTGTTGTCGACTGCCTCGTTCAGATATTATGTTTACACTGGGAAGCTTTCCGGTCGCGCACAATGTGTTGAATATTCGTACACTAATAAATACAGTTTTATTAGGATGTCTGTGATGTGGAAACCGTTGACGATATTCATTAGCAGCAGCTCTAGCATTCCCATCACAAAATCCATAAACAAACACCATATTAGCATATTCTAATTTAGAATAAGTGTGTGGCATTTTAGTTTGTTACACTATAGTCGTACAAACGTCAAGTCAATGTCACAATACCCGAACACAATGTTATAATTTACTCTAAGGTATAGGGAACATTTTTTATGATGGCAGCGCCCTCACTATATCAACGATGAACTAGAGGGAGTGACATTAGACGCATTAGGCATACAAACCACTCTACACTATTTCTCGACTGCTTTCAATGTCACTACCGCTAGTTCGGAAAACCACGAACAGGTAGCGCTTCAGCTAGGAAGACTTCCCTATAATGAACTGCTACCGGGGATTCACTGTTTTTACGAATACATACATAAACATAGTATACTAAATCTACATTTTTAATTACGCTATAACTCGAAAACAAATAAAAATCGGATAACAACATTTGAGTTTTTTTACATTACTTTCACCAGTAGAATACACTCCTTGAGTTTGGTCGATTCCTAACGACTCACCCTGTATATAAGAAGAAGAAGAGACAATGAAAATAGTATTTAATTAGGAAGGAAAAAAATCATTTTGTTGTTTGTTTATTGAATATTCACTGTTATTTCTCTTCATTACTATGATTAAGTTAAATGTTCAAATAATAAAAGATATTTCAGTTCTATACCTATTAAAAACAAACAAAAAATTTCTTCCGATTTTCTCGTCTGCAAATAGACGTTTCATCTATCAATAATTGGGTATATGAAATTATAAACAATTTTGGCTTTAGTATTTTGAAATTGCCATAAAATAATCGAATTCATATTCTAGAATATTCATAGTTCTAATCAGAAATGGTGCAAAAATACATGAAATGTTGATGAATCTACATTTTTAGAAGTCGGTACACAAATACACACTCTTCTGATATAAATTACGTTTTAAAATTTAAAATAAACTCGTCATCTTTCGTTCCTAATTTTCGTAGATTCAAAGAAATTGACAAGAGGTATATAACGACATATTAATTAGATTTTTTATCATAAGAACTTTAATTGTTTGTTTAAATTCAATTCACTTAATTTAAAATAAGTTAAATCAATTTTTTATTTAATTCTAATGAATGTCTAACATTTTTCGGCTAATTAATATGTTTCCTACTAGAGATCTGAAGATATCTTAAAACAAGTATACAGTCAGGTCTCTTTTTATGCGATAGATGCGTTCCAAAAAAAATCGCATAAATTGAATTCGCATAAAACGATACTCTAGCTTCATATAAAAACTAATGATTCGTTCCAAAATTCTGAAAAACCGCATAAATTCAAATTTTAATTAAAAAATCAAAACAAAATCGCATAAAAAAATCAACAAAAAATATATTTATTTCATTTACTTAAACAATAAAAACAAAACACGTTTAAAGAAAAATAAACAAAAATATAATATTGATTCTTTAATTACAGAAGAAACAGAAAATGATCCAAAAAATAAGCTAAAATATTTTTTAAGGTAATTCTGTAAATATGTATGATTAATCTGAATCACTGAATAATTGTCTGCATCGTTTTGGAATTGGTTCAACGTCACTTTCATCACTAGATGATATTAATCATATTGTCATCATATGGTAACATATCATTTTCATCACTAGAATTTATCTCGTGAATAGGGGACGAGATCAAAGAATTTTTAGGGGCTTCAATTGTTTCTTTTCTTGCAAAATAATTTGTCATCAAACTTTGCGATTTTGAATTTTTAAGTTGCTTATGCAACTCTTGATATCCGGAAAACAGATCAGTCAGTCCGCGTTGAATCTTTAATGCTCTTTCCGTATCTGGATCCATATTAAGAATTTGATTTTGTAAAGCATTAACTGTGCTGAGGATATCACCAATTTTTTTGAAGTGAACTGTTCAACAATTTCTTCGGAATCACTGTCTTCACTATCCACGTTTTTCTCAGTTCCAATAATTAAACTAATAACGTCGTTATCGGTTAATGGTTCTTCAGCTAAAAGTTCTACTAAATCATCGTGGTTTAGCGAGTCAAATCCATCTCCTTCAATTTGATGAGCTAAATCTATAATTTCATTAGTTAGTGTCGATATTTCCCCACCAGTACTTCTAGCAACACAATCTGGCCATGTAGTTTTCCAGAATGCATTTAATGTTTGCGGTCGCAGTTTAGAGATCGCTGATGCTGCCAGAATAATGCAATCCAAAATTGTAAATTTTTTCCAAACTTCATTTAACGTAAGTGATTCATTTTCAAGTTTGTTTAAAATGAATTGATAAGTGCTTTTTATGTAGTATTTTTTAAAAGTGGAAATTATTCCTTGATTTAAAGGCTGAAGAATGCTAGTTGTGTTGGGTGGAAAAAATTCGACTTTAATGTTTGGATGTTCCAAATGAGGATGGCCGGGTGCATTGTCTACAATCAGCAAAACTTTAAATTCAAGACCTTTTTTCTTCATATAAGATTCAACTTCTGGTACAAAGCATTTTTGAAACCATTCAGTAAACACTGAAGTTGTCACCCATGCTTTAGAATTTGCCATCCAATGAACTGGCAAACGAGTCAAATCCTTACCTTTAAGAGCTAGTGGCTTTAAAAACCTATTTACTACTAGCGGCTTTAACATTTTATCTTCTGAAGCTTTACTGCATAGTAAAAACGTTAAGCTTTCCTTGGAAGCTTTAAATCCACTGGCTCGTTTTTCTGATTTCGCAATGTATGTTCGACTTGGCATATTTTTCCAAAACAGACCAGTTTCATCAGCATTAAATACCTGATCTGGGCAATATCCTCCATCTTCAATAATTTTTTTAAATTTTTCTGGGTAAGCTGCGCACGCGCTCTCATTTGCTGAAGCTGCCTCACCTCTAATTTGAATGTTATGGAGGTTATTTCTTTTAATAAATCTTGTCATCCATACTTTACTTGCTGTAAAATCCTTTGGCCTAGGAATTGACGGTTCAGAATCTTTAATTGTCTCATAAAATGTTAAAGCTTTTTCTGTGATCATGTATCCGCTAACAGGAATTTTCTTTTTCGTTAAGTCTTCAATCTATATAACGAGAGCTTTTTCCACTTTTTCAATTAACGTGTCTCTTGAGTAAGAAGAATATTTAGTGCTTAGTTTTGTGCCTGAAATTACGGATTTTCTTATTGAAATATCATTTTTTTTTAATAGCTCGAATTGTTGATTCCCCTAGTTTATATTCATTTCCAAGTGCGGTATATTTTGCTCCTTTTGAAATGCGATCTAAAATTTCAATATTTGTTTCCAGGGATATCGTTTGTCTCTTTTTTTTATTTTTTTCCATTGTTATATGCTAAATGATAAACAAACATTCAGCAAATAAAAAAGCCACCAAAATTTATGATTTTTACACTTACTTTTTCCCAAAGTGAAATGTTTATTGAGGTTTAAAACTGATTTCAATTTAAATGTTAAAGCACTCGAATCACTCACTCGCTGCACCGTAATTAAACAAATGAACCAGCTAATAAAAAGGGCAATTCCCACAACACACATGCGTATCTTCTATGCACAGAAAAAATACTGCACCGTAATTAAAAAAAAAAAAAACAGTTATTAAGAAGGGAAATCCCCAGTTTGTTCTTTCAATAATAACATACACACACAACACTCATACATACGTATCGCCTATGCATAGAAAAAACACAAAATAAAACAAACTATAACGATTATATCAGTGATGCAAACTTGGTTTAATCTAAAAACGGTAAAAAAGCTTAAAAAAACATCTAAAATTTCAAAATCTGTTAAAATTAAAAAAAAATCGTTAATTTAAAAATCGCATAAATTTGAATTCGCATTAAAAAAATCCGCATAAAACGAGACCTGAGTGTACAAGGAAAATAAAGAGAAGAAAAAATTAATACTGCATTGATCAGAAAAAGAAGTTTATGGTATACCTCTGGATTCTCTTGACGCTGCAAATGAAGCTTCCGCCTTTTGGTAAATTGGAAATATTCAATTATTAAAATGTATAAAATTAAGTATTTGTAACTTGAAGTAATGCGAAGAAAAATAAGCTTCAAGTAGACAAAGGTTGGTATGATCATTTAAAAAAATGCCTAACAGGTTATCCTAGAAAGTGTAAAATTGGACCCCCAACAGATAGAAGAAGGCAAAGAGGAACGAACACCTGCGAAAAATTATAGGAAAGAAGGGTAATATAAGCCAAAGAAAAACGATCGGCATGATAAAATGAACAAAATATTTACAATACCTATTGCAGGTCGAAATACTCCTATTGGTAAGCCGGATCCTTGATCCTTTATCATACATTCTGCCAAGGCTTTCGTGAAGGTGTAGGTATTGGGCGAATTACCTATTAATCTAAAATAAAACAAACATTTAAGATTAGGTTTATCGTCCAATTATTTTATATTTACTTTGGGGTCATTCTATTAATACTTTCGTCGTCCAGTTTGTCTAGAATTGCCTCGAGATCTCTGTAATTTACCTGAGTGTCGTAAAACATCTCCTCGATCTCTTTTAGGTGACATTGAGAGTAAAAAGTTGAAACGTGAACGCAAGCCTAGGAAAGTTAATACATTTTTTTTTATAATTTTTCCAATATACAGTCGACACTTTTATAATGAAACTCTATACAGTGAAAAACTCTTTATAGTGCAATTTTTTCATGCCCTAGAATATTTTAATGAAATTTCATGTAAAAAGCCCTGCATATAGTGAATATGTAAAATAGTAACACTCTATATAATAAAATATTTACCGGAATTTCATGTATAAATTTTTAGCGCTTTTATTGAGATTTTGGCCACTTCGGGTTTCCTATTTCTACCTAACATTAGCACGAACTCCATTTTTATGACGCACTGTTTTGAAAAGGTTCTTAACGCGTTCATAACGCTAAATCAGGTACAATAGATTTCTGTGAGAATCCCGGGGAAAACCCGTTTTATATGTATGTACTCGAGGCCTAGATTAGATATGTAATTCGCAAACAGGTTCAGTTTGTTTTTGTTTAAGAATCTGTTAAGAAGTCCAAGCGAGTGTGTTTAAGTTTAGCTGAGAAAATTAAAGTTTTGGATAAAGTTGATAAAGGCTGCAAAAAAATTGATGTTGCTGCAAAATTCGGTGTTTCTCCAAGTTGCGTCTCTCTGATAATAAAAAATCGCGAAAGTATCATCAAGAAAACGAATATTCCAAGCAGTCGAAAACGAGTGTTCTTACGAGAATGTAAATGAAGCAGTTTTAAGATGGTTTCAAGTGGCCCGTACGCATCAAAACGTACCAATATCGGGAAATTTAATAAAGCATAAGGCTCTACAATTTGCTAAAGAATTTAACTGCTTTAATTTTCAAGCTAGTGAAGGGTGGTTGAGTGCCTGGAAGACTCGCAATGCAATTGTTTTCAAGACGGTGTCCGGCAAGAGTCCAAGCGTTAGTCAGGAGGACTGTGACATTTAGACTGAAACTGTTTTAAAAAGTGTATTGAAAAAGTACGAGCCAAAAAAACGTTTTCAATTGTGATGAAACCGATTTGTTTTTTAAATGTTTACCAAACAAAACTTTTGCTTTTAAAAGTGATAAATGTTTTGGTGTTAAAACAAGTAAAGAAAGGGTGACACTGATGGTTGGAGCAAACATCAATGGCTCAGAAAACCTGAAATTACTGGTGATAGGTAAAAGCAAAAATCCCCGTTGTTTAAAAGGAGATAAATCTCTGGAGTTAGATTACGCCAGTAATAACAAGGCATGGATGACTTTTGAGATTTTTGAAAGATGGATCAAAGAACTGGACACGAAAATGAAAAGCCAAAAGCGAAAGATTGCGATGTTTGTAGACAATTGTTCTGCACATCCAGTTACTTAAGTAAAAAATTAACGAATATTGAACTGATCTTTTTTCCACCAAACACGACCTCCAAATTGCAACCTATGGATTATGGTATTATAAAAAACATAGAACATAATTACTGAAACAGAATTGTCCACAAAATTGTTAACGCGATTGATAACAACCTTTCAGTCCAAAAATTGATTACCCTTAAAGAGTGTATAACCGAAGTCGCTAAAGTATGGAGTGAAAATGTTTCTCAGAAAACAATCAAAAACTGCTTTTCTAAAGCAGGTTTTACTGAAGAAATTGACGAATGGGAAGAAGAAGACGAAATGGATCTCGCTACCTAAAGAAAACAATGGGGTATTCTACAAAAAACTACTACCATCGATGCAGATTTTTTACTTGAAGGTTTCTTAGAAATTGACAATAATGTTGGCACGACAGATCTCCCAACTGACCAAGATATAATTGACGATATTAAAAGTGTAGAAGATCATCAAGAAGAAACTGAAACCGGGGAATGTCCTGCTAAATTTAGTGAAAATGAAATAAGAAATGCATTTGACATTGTGCGAACTACACTCAGGGGCCAAGAAAGTGTACCTGATCAAATCTTTATGCATTTGAATAAATGCGAGAATTTTGTTGAGGAACAATTATTTTTCAGAAGTAATGTTCAAACGAAAATAACTGATTATTTTTCCTAGTACATAATATGTATGTTATTTAGCAATTTCTCAAGACTACACAAATTTTAAATGTACATACATATTAACAGATTTTGTATTATGTATTCTTTCTATTTCGTATGTAGTATTTAGCCCTGTACATACATATTGCTATGAACTTTTCCCCACAAATATTTTGAAAAGTTTAATTATTTTTGAGTGTATTATTATTTTGAATATTTGTAGATATGACTTGCTCAGTTTGAGAATGCCGTTTGATCTGCTGTGGACGATTTTTATAACTGTTTTTTTTTTGTAAGCGTAGCTTGCGTGCTAGCTGTATCCAGACACAAGTGTTCAGTGAAGTAAGAAAGGTGGGTTTATTTAAAGATAAATCTTTATCTTTGTTTTAGTAATTTTCGGTTTTTGTTTTTTGATTTAATTGTGTTTTTGCGCTTGTTTAAATCATTACCGATTTATTTACGAATTTGTGTATCTCGTAAATGATTTTTAACACTTTCTTACTCATGTGTCTCGAGTATATGAATATATATTTTTTTCCCACTCCCCTTATAGTAAGCATACCATTAATACATTGTTTCTATAGACGTAAGTTGGTTTTACTGAAATGACTGTGATTGTTATGACAACGGGGCGTAAGTAATTTACTTACGTCCTTTAGGGAAAAAAAGTGCATCAAAACACGTGTTATATTAATTTATATTTATGCTAATATTACAGTTTGTACAATTAGTAACATTATTAACAAAATTGGGATATTTATTTATATTTCTTGATAATTCAATATTATTATCACCTACTTTATCAGCAACACTTAATTCCGTGGTATCATTTGATACTATCATCGCCGAAGATGCTTCAGTATAATTTGTACCCTGATTATCATATAAAACCTTATTAGCAATCGCTTTTTTGTTAGCAATAGAATCGGCTACATAGGTTTCCGCAATACTACTAGACTTCCAACCCCCGTGCCTCTTTAGTGTGAGAACTTCTACTCCAGTATTCGCTAATAATGTTGTTGACGTTCTTCTGAACGAATGACCTGTATAGAGTTTGGGTTTGTCTAAATTCAGATATTTTGCTATCTTACAAGGTATTTCCGCGATTGTATTTTTACCGACAGGTTGATTATAACATCTCCCTTGAACAATTTGTATGTTAACTCGTAGCGTTTCATCGACTTCTCCGGAAGCAAATCCAAACAAGCCTCTTTCGCTTCGTCTTCTACATTGGGAACACTCATTTTTAAACCACAATTAACACAACTGAATTGTCAAATTTAGTTTTATTTGTGTTTATAAACAATTGTATGTAGGAAGTGCCTAGTAACGTTTCGACGTTTCAACGTAACGACGTGTGTCTAATTTATTAAATTCCGAGGTTGTTCACCGTTACTGTTTATCATGATTACATTAAATTTTTGAGGATTTTATTGTCTGGGGAGTGGGAAAAATGTTATAAGCAATTCGGGAGGTAACATTTACCAGTCTCGAACTCTATTGCAAGTCCTCGGGCAAGCCCTCGGACGTAAACTAGTCCTCGACTAGTAAATGTTACTTACCTCCCTTATTACTTAAATAACTATTACGTAAGTAATATATTTTATAAAAGATATCTTATTTTTATATTGAACGAATTGAATATTGTAATTTTTCTATTGTATTATTATTATCGTTATGATATTTAATCTTAGTTATTTGATATAAATGACAAAGAAGGTTTTTTAAAATTTCTAGTTGAAAAAACATTTCTGTAAATGTAAAATTTTAGTACGCTTGGGATATCAAGGGCATTTTTTTTACATGTTGTTGCACATGCGTTAGAGTTTGTTTCGGTCTGTCAAATAGTTTATTTTGATTTTGTTTCTTGTGGGAGAAATTAAAAAGCATCTTTGTAATTTATTAGTTTTAATTTTGATCGGAAGTCACTAAGGCTTTTGATCGCATGCTGCGGTCACTTCTGTGCGTTATTTTTACCTTAATAATATTGTTAAATGAGGCAATATTAATCTTTATACTTTATAAAGATAAATTTTTTTTTGTATTAAAGTTTCATTTAAATTTTATTGTGTTTATTTTTAAATTGACCTTTTTCTTTTGTGCTCATAAGTAACTCAAAGATATTATTACTATTTTTCTCAAATAAATTTTGAGTGGCGCCTAAATATTTTATTAATTGAATTGTGTTTTCCACGTTTTCCAATTGGAACCCTGAGAGGAAGGCAGTCCCATTTTGAAAGTAAACCGACTGAATATCCTAGCTGGATAGATTTGTCGTGAATGGTGGTAAATTAATTATCAAAACCACAGTTCATAGCAATATGTAATGTGTACAGTATGTACATTATGTACTTACTAGGTATTTAAACTTTCAAATGTTTAATAAAATCTTTTCTAATAATTCAATTTTGTGATTTTTTTTTCTCTTTATACCATGTGCCCCAATTTCGATGCTCACCATTGGTATCTCGGTTATTAGATGATATAGAACAACGGTTAAATGGGGAATGTTTTGCAGAATTCAATACTCGCGGCAAATCTCATTTCAAATTTGACCTAACTTTTTAAATTTTTAAAATATTTTGAAAAAAACTGCCTGAATATATATATATATATATATATATATATATATATATGTATATATATATATATATATATATATATATATATATATAGTGTATAGTTACCACACTATTACTATCATCTACATATTTATAAAAGTGATTGGATTATTTATAAATATCACCAAATTTTAAAAACAGAATATTTTTAAAATTTTGATGATATTTATAATAAATAAATATTCTCTAACTCATCATAGTTTAAATGAAGACGGCAGCTATGTGCCCAGTGCATGGTGACAAGAATCATTTCACCATCTGTACTAAATATTATTTTTCATTTCTCTCGCTTTGTTTACATATCGGAGCAGAAAAACATATATTTAGTAGTTATAGTTTATATTTAGTTTCCTAAATATTTCCATACATGCATTTATCAAAGAGATAACAGAATTTGAACATATATTTTACAGTTCTAAATCTAAATAAAAAAAAACATTATTTTGTATTTCTAACAATGAACGAAACATTTATTCTAAAGAAAAAGTGGTATTATTGGCAATAACAGATGCACCTTCAAAACGTATTTATATTATAGTATCAAAACAATATTTAGTACACATGGTGAAATGATTCTTGTCTGTCTGGCACATAGTCTGCCGTCTTTACCGTTATGAGATGACTATTTCCTTCAAGTGGGAAATGAAATTTTTCTACTATTTTTATAAATAAATATTAATAATAAAAATTATTGTAAATTGATCATATAAAACTTATTTGTGGTGAATTGATGATGAGTTTAGAGAATATTTTTAAAATTTTGATGGTATTTATAAATAATGCAATCACTTTTATAAATATGTAGATGATAGTAATAGTAGTAATAGTAGTGTGGTGGTAGAAAACACTTGCGTAAACTATACACTATACCGTGTGTCCCAATTTCGATGCTCACCATTGGTATCTCGGTTATTAGATGATATAGAACAACGGTTAAATGGGGAATGTTTTGCAGAATTCAATACTCGCGGCAAATCTCATTTCAAATTTGACCTAACTTTTTAAATTTTTAAAATATTTTGAAAAATCAAAAATTTGCCGATTTCGTTATTCCTCAATAACTCGATAACGCTTAGTCTGACCTCTTTTAAAGTTTTACATTGTTGAGACACTTTTTTAAAACAAATTATTTGATACAAACAGAAACCCCCGATTGTCATTTGTTTTTAAGTTATTACCACTATCTTTTGTTTTTCATATGGCGGTCATATTGGATTTTGGGTTTGTTAGGTAGTCCTCAAAATGTGCTTTTCAACGATGTATAACATGCCTGAAAAATTTTTATTTATAAGGAAAATATTAATAAAAACGTAAATTAATCTTTAATATGAAATTAGTAGGCTGAAAAATTAAACACCAATGTCAAATGAAAGTGAAAAGATATTCTAAGTAATACTGTAAACAAACGAAACGATAAAAAAATTATAGAAATAAAAAGTAAAGATACAGAACTTAAAGTTCACATTCACTTAAAGAAATTGTTCAATATGACGACTATTCTGTTCCACACAATTTTGACACCTTGTTCGAGTAGAGTTACAAACTCTACGTAGCGTGTTTCCGTTTACTGATCGTAGCACATCTAGTACTCTTTGTTCTAAAATTTCCCGAGTTTCTGGCGGTTCAAAATCAAATACTTCGTTTTTAGTGGTACCACATAAATAAAAGTCAAGCGGGGTAAGGTCGGGTGATCTCGCAGGCCATTGCACGGGTCCATTATTTGAAAGCACTCTCTCATTAAAGTTTTCTCTCAAAAAATGTTGCACATTACGAGTGTTATGGGCCGGGCAACCATCTTGCTGGAACCAGATGTTTTGCATGTTCTCGGGATTAATAATTTGCCTCAAAGCAGGCATTATCTCGTTTGTTAGTAGCTCCAAATATCTGTTACCAGTTAAATTGTAATCAAAGATGAAAGGACCTATTAACTGATTATCTAAAACGAAAAAAAGAGTTTAAAAAACAAAAAAATGCAAACAAAATGTCATACCAATTAAACCGCACCAGACATTAAAACCAAATCGAACTTGAAATCTTCTTTGATTTACCAAATGTGGATTTTCAGTAGACCAATGATGATAGTTATTCCTATTGAACACTCCACAATTGGTAAATCGTGTTTCATCTGTCCATAGTATTTTCCTAGGAAAGTTAGCGTCATATTCACATTTTTGAGGGTACCACCTGCTAAACTGTAATCGTCGGAGATTGTCATTATACTCATTATCACTTAAACCTTGTACAATTGTTGGTTTGTAAGGGTGATACTTGTTTTTCGTCAAGGTTCTGTGAACAGTAGATTTTGAAATTCCCGTTTCTCGTGTCACACGACGAACTGATGTGCTGGGATTGTTCCTAACGTTCTGCAAAATATTATTTAGACGTGTATCAGCAACATTAACTTCATAGTTAGCTCGTTTTTGTTCGAAGCTTCCAAAGTTTTTTAATTTGCTAACTAGTCTTCTAAAAATTGTCCTGTGTGGCTGTTGCCTTTCTGGAAAACGCTCTGCACAACTCGTGCACGCATTTTTAGTGTTTCTATTTGCTTTGAAATACACTTCCAACATATCAACTTTTTCTTCGTTTGAATATGTATGTGCCATTATCAATACTTATAAATCTTAATACTTGACAATAATTACTTATCACTAGAGCTGAGGATGTTTGCGGTATAACCATGGTTATATCATGTAACCATAGTAAATTACTATGGTTACATGATAACCATGGTTATACCACAAACATCCTCAGCTCTACTTATCACTAACTACAAGTAGTTTTAATTAACTTATCTCTGCAGCACTAATTGTACTTTGACAGGTTATCGTTTTGTTTCATTGTCAGAATACATTTGTCATTGACGTTTGACGGAACATAATGTCTTTGCTAGTGATACACGCTCAGAAATTAGAATTATCTGACATTTGATGTAAAACCAAATACAAATCTCCCCACTACTTTTAATCCTGCGCGAACTTACCCCTCCTCGCGCCAACTTAATTGGCGTTTGCTATACTTAGAATATCTTTTCACTTTCATTTGACATTGGTGTTTAATTTTTCAGCCTACTAATTTCATATTAAAGATTAATTTACGTTTTTATTAATATTTTCCTTATAAATAAAAATTTTTCAGGCATGTTATACATCGTTGAAAAGCACATTTTGAGGACTACCTAACAAACCCAAAATCCAATATGGCCGCCATATGAAAAACAAAAGATAGTGGTAATAACTTAAAAACAAATGACAATCGGGGGTTTCTGTTTGTATCAAATAATTTGTTTTAAAAAAGTGTCTCAACAATGTAAAACTTTAAAAGAGGTCAGACTAAGCGTTATCGAGTTATTGAGGAATAACGAAATCGGCAAATTTTTGATTTTTCAAAATATTTTAAAAATTTAAAAAGTTAGGTCAAATTTGAAATGAGATTTGCCGCGAGTATTGAATTCTGCAAAACATTCCCCATTTAACCGTTGTTCTATATCATCTAATAACCGAGATACCAATGGTGAGCATCGAAATTGGGACACACGGTATAGTGAAAAACTCTTTATAGTGAAATTTCGGTCAACATTTTGGTCTTTCACTATATAGAGTGTCGACTGTATTATATAATACTCTTATACCTTCAAATTTTCTATTTCCCTGCACAAATTCAGAACGGATTCTGTTCCTTTTACATTAATAGCGTAGGCTAATTTCAATTTTTCATTGAAATTTATCGTCGCTGCCACATGGAATACGACATTTACATTTTTAATTAACAACTGTCTGTCTTCAATAGTCATACCCAATCCAGCTATTGAGCAATCGCCGGGAATACCGACAATTTTATGTTTGAATTTTGGTGTTTCATTCTTTAGTCTTTGGAATATCTGAAAGCAATGTATATATTTGCTTAATTTTAATTAAGGTGAATTTTAAAAGTTGTTTAGTTTTGCTGTGACGTTGGAAATTAAAATTTAAATAAATAAGAATTTATAGGAATCTTTTTTGTACAAACAAAGTAAGGTGTTTAAATATTTAAATATGTACTATGTACATACATATATAAATATTTAAACACTGTACAGTCAAAAACAAAAGCTAATCGACTACGTATTCTTACAGCATAAACGAACTGTTTGTAACAGAGAAAATTCTTGGTATCAACATGGATAAAAAGATGCCGTGCGATTTAAGGGGACAGTGACTTTTTAAAAGTCACTGTCCCCTGTCAACAGTGGACATAAAGAAACACATGGGCAAAAGGAATTATGTGTTTTATTTAAAATGTATTTGCTTCCCGCGCCTCACCATGCTACCAATGAAACAGTGACTATAATTATAAAATTCTGAAAGCAATGTATATATTTGCTTAATTTTAATTAAGGTGAATTTTAAAAGTTGTTTAGTTTTGCTGTGACGTTGGAAATTAAAATTTAAATAAATAAGAATTTATAGGAATCTTTTTTGTACAAACAAAGTAAGGTGTTTAAATATTTAAATATGTACTATGTACATACATATATAAATATTTAAACACTGTACAGTCAAAAACAAAAGCTAATCGACTACGTATTCTTACAGCATAAACGAACTGTTTGTAACAGAGGAAATTCTTGGTATCAACATGGATAAAAAGATGCCGTGCGATTTAAGGGGACAGTGACTTTTTAAAAGTCACTGTCCCCTGTCAACAGTGAACATAAAGAAACACATGGGCAAAAGGAATTATGTGTTTTATTTAAAATGTATTTGCTTCCCGCGCCTCACCATGCTACCAATGAAACAGTGACTATAATTATAAAATTGCGTGCAGTTATAACCAGGGTAAGTTAAAAGCGATGCATTTTATAACAAATAAACAAATTTATGAAGACGAATTGTCAATTTTGTGTGTCGATAAGAAGTAAGTATTAAACTTCTAGTTTCAAAAATTTTTTTAAATGTAAATCCATTACAATATAGTTTCGGATACAATGGCTTCATCAGGTGGATGAAGAACTGAATATTTAAAATGCAAGTTTGAATATTTATCTACAAATTATTGTGGTGGTTTATTGGCACCAGGAACGTGCGAGGTTTAGCAGGCAAGGAATTCGAGCTGGTGGAGGAAATAAAAGAAATCAAGATGGATGTACTAGCAATAACAGAGACAAGAAAGAAAGGAAAAGGTTGTATAGATCTCGGAAATGAGTATATACTGATCTATAGTGGTGTACAAAAAAATGAATGGGCTCAGAGTGGAGTGGGATGCGTAATAAATACAAAATTTGAGAGCAGAGTAAGTTCATGGGATCAAATATCAGACAGATTCCTAGTAGTAAACTGGACGAATCCAAATAAAGAATATTACAACATAGTAATTACATACGCCCTTGGAAAAAACGAGAAGAAGGACATCAAAGATATATACTATGGTAAGTTTCAAGGAATAATACAGAGCCTGAAAGGGAAGATTATAATACTGGGTGATCTGAATGCCAGAGTTGGTAATAACCCAAGTGATAAAAATTCAGCTATAGGACGTTATGGTGAAAATATGCTTAATTGACGAAGCAGATACTTGTTGAAACTTCATTATAACGCTAATAAATAAGTTCAAAAACAGATTAAACAAACTATAGAAAAATCAGGTTCTCCTTTTAATAACACTCAAAAACGTATATTAACCACTATAAATCCCCTACCTCCCAAATTATACGATTTAATTAAACTACATAAAGACAATACACCTATACGACCAGTAGTATCGTACGCAAAAGCACCTTGTAGAAATGTGTCCAAACACTTAATAGATTTAATTCTTACACACACTAAATTCAAATATAAGTTCTCCGTTAAAAATTCCCAGGAATTAATTAACAACATTTCAAACTTGCAATTACCAAACAAATGTAAACTCATTTCTTTTGATGTCTCGAATTTGTTCACTAGTATCCCACCCCAGGAGGTAATAGATTTAATTACTTTACAACTAGAACTTAGAAACACGAACATTGTCACAAAGACCGAAATTTTACAGCTCTTAGAAACGTGAATAATAAAATTAAAAAACCCTTACCACGATAGAATTTAATGATTCTAAATACGTATTTCTACAACCACGTTGTCATCTTCAGTAGAAAAAACAGTGTAACACTTGAACGCACAAAAACACTCACAGAGGGATTGTTCTGAACGTCTTCTAGTTTAACACTAAAATCTTCAATCTTAAATGCTACAAAAATTACCTACATTTTGGTAAACCCCACCTATTCATGCAAGAGCATTAACCCTTTTTTTAAGAGCATTAAGAGCATTAAAGGGTTAATGCTCTTGCATGAATAGGTGGGGTTTACCAAAATGTAGGTAATTTTTGTAGCATTTAAGATTGAAGATTTTAGTGTTAAACTAGAAGACGTTCAGAACAATCCTTCTGTGAGTGTTTTTGTGCGTTCAAGTGTTACACTGTTTTTTCTACTGAAGATGACAACGTGGTTGTAGAAATACGTATTTAGAATCATTACATTCTATTGTGGTAAGGGTTTTTTTAATTTTATTATTCACTTATAGGCCACAGTCTCCGATTTGTTAGTCTTAGAAACGTGCCTGGAACAAAATTATTTTCAATTTAAAAAGAAATTTTATAAATAAACAGAGGGTCTAGCAATGGGAAACCCACTAAGCCCCTTATTAGCGGAAATTTTCATGAATAATTTAGAAACTATAATTAGTACACATCCCTTGTTTGGTAATTGTGTATATTGGTTTAGGTATGTTGATGACATATTAATTTGCTTTAACGGTTCAGATAGACAATTAAAAACTTTACATAATTATATCAACACTATTCACCCCAAAATAAATTTTACTATAGAAACAGAAATAAATAAAAGCATTAATTTTCTAGATTTAACCATATCACACAAAACTAATAAACACGAGTTCGCTATATACCATAAACCAACACATACAGATACCACAATACACGCTAATTGTTTTCATCCTATAACACACAAATTATCAGCATACCAATCAATGGTATATAGATTAATTCATGTACCTATGAGTAAAAGTAATTTCGACCTTGAACTAAATAGAATATACACAAAAGCATTAAACAATGGTTACTCTATAAATATGATCAATAACATCCTGAATAGTCAACAAAAATCTAAAACCCTAGTTTACCCAAAATTGAAAAAACAATATAACTAATTCCTACAATTCAATCACTTACTCGTGAAAGATTTTGGAAAAAATTGGTACTTTCATTAAAAAACTTAATAACGAACATATATCATTTAAAACAGACAATACTATACAGACCATTATTAAAAACAACAAAGATAAAATAGACAAAGAATCGAACTCAATTTTGTGCAACAAATTCATTACGATTCGTTTTTAATTTGAGGTATTCTTGTGAGATTATCATATAACAGTATTATTAAAAGAAAATCTACGGGAATGAAAAATATTTTAAGTAACCATGCTTAAAAATTCAATCACGGATTATGATAATACAATAATACTTACAATATCGTCAAAATATTCGTCTAATCTTGTGTGAATGGTTTTGCCCTTCTTGTTTCTTATTAAAAAATATATAGCTGCTACATCTGTTGATCTGAGTAATTTTTCCACTAATAATTTACCTAGAAATCCCGTTCCTCCAGTTAGGAAGACTTTCTTGCCTTCATAAAACTTTTGTATTTGTGATTCTGAGTGGTAGTTAAGTAAAGAAGTTTGATGATTTAGATCTTGGGAAATGTCCATTTTTATTCGTTATTTTCCAAGATCTGTAACAAAGAAAGCAATTAAAGAAATATGTCCAGTGTTTAATTTTTTTCATTGATATCAAGCGAGCCACAAAATTTGTATCTTCTGCAGGCTACGAACGATTGAGATAGACATATAAGTCACGTCTGAGTTTAAAGAATTGACAAAGTGTCATTTGTAAATAATCATAAGTCAAATTGGACAAATTAAATATCTTTGCAATTTATTTATTTAATTTAATAATGGCTTTTGTTTTTAACAGAAACGGCACATGGTTGAAATTTATTTTAGAAATTGTAGTAAAATTAATGGTGAATGGGTTCATTATATCCGGGATGCATATCAGGATTTTTTTGAAGAATTTCCAGATATTGCTATCACATATGATCAGTTTTACATATTGATAGGGTTTTTTCCCCGCAAACATTTGTGAAAAATTTAATAATTTATTTTCGATGCCAGTGTATAATTTTTATTATCTATGAATGCAGATTTTATTTTGATTTATTTTTGACTTGTGTAGTTGTAGCACGCCGGAATTGCAGTATCCGCTTCAGACACTAAATGTTATCTGGGTTGTGAAGACGTGTGTTATAAGTTATAAGATATAAATCTTTATATTTTATTTTTAATTAGTAGCTTTGTGATTTTTATTAATTGGTTGTTGTGATTGATTTCAATACCGTTATTTATACGAGTTTGTTTTTCTCGTAGTGATTTTTATACGGTCTTCCAACTTAGGTGTCTCGTGAAAGAAATTTCTTTTTCATTGATGTAAGTAATTAAATTATTACTGATTATCATTATTATCATTATTTGTATTAATTTTGTTATATTGATATTTTATATTAATAGATGAATTAGATGACAAAGAACGTTTTTAAAATT